>CM066031.1:49271030-49790716 GCA_033557465.1 Ichthyophis bannanicus
GTGCCAGAAAATGCCAAATCCAGCCTCTGAGACATGCACCGACGCTTGGGGCAAGCAGAAGGGGCAATGAGCCTGACGCTCAGTCTAATTGTTGGATTCTAGAAAAGAAAGTTATGCTCTTTATTCCCTGCAACCCCTGAGGTTCTTCTTCCTGGTTCCCCTCCTCTCACACAGCAGCTGTTCTTCTGGTTTTTAGATTCTCTTTTATGTCTCCTTATCTCCTTCTTTTATCTTAGCAAGCATTACATGTTAACATAATGTGCAGATCGATTTAGAACAGTTGTGTGTGCATCAACACACAAATAACATTCTCTAGGAACAAGCAGGAAGTGAGTCCTCACTTATGAGTGACATCAGCACCGACAGAGCCTGCGGGGAGCAATTCCCCAGCTTTCAAAGAAAGCTTTTGGGATTGTTGCCATGCATGCGTGGTCCTCTTCCCGCCCAAAGGAGCCATCTTGCTCAGTCTCCCTTTTCAGTGGAGCCCTTCAGATGCATGTCCTCATTCCTTGGAAAAAGTGTTTCGTTTTCGGCCTCTGGCCTGTGTTTTTTTCGGTAGCACCTGTCTTCTACCATCCTCCTACTCTCATTTTTCCTTGAGTGAGGAGGCATCCTTTTCTGTAAAAGTTTTCCTTTTTGCAGGCTTCGCATCCTTTTTTCTCTCAGCCACTGGCCATAAAGGTCTTCGACCTAGCGGAGGCCCTTTTTGCCCCAATGGCCACCGGTTTTAAGAAATGTGACAGATGCTCCAAAAACATGTCGCTCACAGACACCCATGACTGCTGTCTTCAGTGTCTTGGGGCCGACCATGACCTGGAGCTCAGTCTCCTGAGGCTCGTCCCAGTGAGGACCCTCTCTCCTCCTCCATTCCAGACCCGGTAACCCCGGTGTCAACATCGCAGGGACCCACGTCCACATGGGAGTCCCAAATGCTGGCACTAGAGCCAGCGTTTCTGCCTTCTTAGCTGCCCAGCAAGTGCTCATGCCCAGCACGGCTGGCCGCGCCTCGAGATCGAGGTTCCCTCGAGAGGGACATGGAAACCTGCGCTGGAAACTCCCAAGAGCTGTAGGCCTTGTGAGGGTCCTCATCGTCAGTCTCGCTCGCCTTCCCAGTCCTCAGGAGCGAGATCCTCCAAGGCCTCTGGCTCCAAGCGGGCCTCGGCCTCTGGATGGGGCGATTAGCCCGAGTCAGACTGCTTCTCGGACCTCTCAGGCTGGGAGTCAGACAGGGATATTTCCCCGGAGACCAGTGCCCACAAGGACCTCCCTTCGGACTGTTCGCCACCCAAGGACACATCATTCTTGGTGTTTGTGTGGGACATGGCACGGGCCCTCATCCTGGCTACACAGACTGAAGAGGAGCTGCGAGCGAAAGAGCTTGATATTTTACAGTATGAGTCCCCACCTTGGGAGTTTCTAACTGTTCCAGTTCCTCCCATTTTGTCAAGGCTGCTCCTCCGCATGTGGGAGTCACCTGCTTCGGTCCCCCTTTGTGAGTAAGTGCCTCGATGCCATGTACAGGGTTCAACGTGGCCCGGGGTTCCTAAAGACCCAGCTTCCACACACCTCCATAGTTGCGGAGTTGGCAATGCGGAAGCAATAGAGCCGAAGTCACACTCTTCGGTCCCCCCGGGCAGGGAGTCAAGAGCCCTCGTTGCCCTTGGGCGCAAAGCCTATCAAGGGTCCATGCTCACATGCCGCATCCAGGCATACCAATTGTATATGGGCATGTTTCTGCATGACCTCACCAAGGAGCTCGGCGGGTTCTCCGCAGGCCTCGGGGGTGAACCCCTTCTCAGGTTCCAAACCCTCCTGAGATCTGTCGCAGAGCATTCAAAATACCTCTCCTGTGCTGCATATGATGGGTTTGAGTCCTCCGCCCGAGTGGCAGCAGCCGGCATCGTGGCACAATGCCAGCTGTGGCTCCAGTCCTCAGACCTGGAGCAGTGGGTCCAGGAGAAGCTCCTGGATGTCCCCTGCCTCAGCGAGCAACTGTTTGGTAAACCTATGGCAGATAAGGACGCTGAGATAGAAACAGAGTTTGTGACTCAAACTCGTCTCTCACATAAGACCTCCTCCCTCCCTAGGAAGAAGCAGCAAACAAAGAAGCCATTTTCCAAAGGAAGGGACTCCCCTACTGGGTTACCCACTCTTCCCATCCACTCCTGTTCCGGCTCCCGGCATTCAGGGGAAGGGTGATCGGCATGGCCACCGCAAACTTAAAGGACCTAAGGCCCAGCCACCGACGCCACCCAGCCCGTGCAGGGTTTTTGATGCCGACGGCATAGCCTCTCGCCTTCCGGCAGCACTTCCGCCGGTGGGGGGATGCCTGTCCCTGTTCACCCCACAGGGGGCGTCGATCACGTCAGACAACTGGGTCCTTTGGGTAGTCTGAGACGGATACCGTCTCCGCCTGGACAGGCGCCCTCTTCCCTTCTCTCCAGCGGAGCCTACTCAACTCCTTTCGCACCAGACCTTCTTGCAGCAGGAACTGTCCAACCTTCTCGCCCAATGGGCAGTCGAGAAGGTACCGCTTCACCTTTGTGGCCATGAGTTTCTATTCCCGCTACTTTCTTGTTCCGAAAAAGATGGGGCCTATGCCCCATCCTTGATCTCTGGAACCTAAACAAGTTTCTGGTGCGTGAGAAGTTCAAAATGTTATTGCTTGGCGTGCTGCTGCCCTTCCTTAGCAGGGCGATTGGCTATGCTCCTTGGATCTCAAGGACTCTTACGCCCACATCCTAGTCCACCCCCAGCACAGGCAATACCTGCGCTTCAGGGTGCAGGGGGAACACTACCAATACAGAGTGCTCCCCTTCGGGCTCGCGACTGCACCACGGAATTTCACAAAGTGCCTCTCACCGGCCGCCGCCTCCCTCAGGTGGCAGGGCATACCCGTCTTCGCCTACCTTGAACTGTGGCTCATCACGGGATCCTCGATTGGCGAAGCCCGCCTGGTGGCATCACGCATGATCTTTCTCCTCGAACGCCTTGGCTTCTTGGTCAGCTACTCCAAGTTCCACCTCAAGCCAGTGTAGACCCTGGAGTTCATCGTCACTTGCTTCTACACGGTGTGAGCAACTGCCTTCCTAACCACGGACTGGGCAGACAACCTCTGGGCCGTGGCGACCCAGGTCCAGAACAGTGCTTGGGTTAGAGCACGGGCTATGCTGCGCCTCCTCGGACACATGGCCTCCATCCATGTTGCCCTCCATGCCCACATGCACATGCAGACAGCCCAGTAGTGCCTTGGAATACAATGGAGCCAAGCCTTCGGCCACCTCAGAGACCCTATCCAGGTCTCCCGCAGTCTCCACAGCTCCCTGAGTTGGTGGCGGGACCCCCGAAGTCTCCTTCAGGGAATACCCTTCAAGACCCCACAGGTCGAGTTCGTCCTAATGACGTATGTTTCCCTGTTGGAGTGGGGAGCCCATTGTGGTGCATTGTGCACACAGGGCAGTGGTCGCCTGAGGAGTCTCAACAGCAGATCAACCTGCTTGAGCTTCGGGTGGTTCGATGGGCCCTGAGAGCCTTTGAGGGCTGTCTATGGGGAAAGTCGGTGCTCATGCAGACCAACAACAGGGTAGCCATGTTTTACATAAACAAGGAGGGGGGAACAGGATCCCGTCCCCCTCCTGAGAGGTGATCCTCCTTTGCTCCTTTGCTTTTCGCCGGGGGATGACCCTACAAGCGGTCTACCTCCCAGGCCAGGTGAATGTCCTCGTGGACAAACTCAGCAGGATCCTCCACCCAAATGAGTGGTGCCTGGATCCGGAGCTTGTTCCATCGGTGGGGGACCACATCCATGGACCTGTTTGGCAGTCCGGTGAATGCACAGCTTCCCTGCTTCTGCGGATGTTCCCACACCTGAGCAGGGTGGCTCCTGATGCATTCCTCTTGAGCTGGACCTCCGGCCTTCTTTACACGTTCCCTCCCACTCCTCTCATTGCGAGGACTCTCCACAAGGTTCAACAGGACCGAGCTTCGGTGACCCTCATGGCCTCAACAGCCTTGGATCCCACTTCTCCTCCAGCTTTCAGTCCCCCTGGGCCCTGTGCCCTGGGCCTGTTAACGCAAGAGGAGGGTCGGGTGCCCCACCCGAACCTGGCCTCGCTGTCCCTTACAGCCTGGCAGCTGAACCAGTCGCCTTAGCTCCACTGCACCTCTCCTCACGTCAAGGAAAGACTCGACGAGACGGGCGTACGGTTTTAAGTGGCGACGCTTCTTGGTCTACTACTACTACTACTATTTAGCACTTATAGAGCGCCACACACGCAGCGCTGTACAGCTAACCTACAAGAGGCGGCCAACATACAAGAGACAGTCCCTGCCCATCAGAGTCATGCTCATTGGAGCTTACAATCTAGTCAGAATAGTACAGAGCATAGGTCAGTATAGTGCAAGGTATGGTATGGTCTATACAATTTGGTCATGAAAATTGACGGGGGTTAGGATGCGCATGAAATGAGAGTCAGAAGCTGTAAAGATGTCTTACGCATTGGAACATGGAACGTACGAAGCATGAACCAAGGGAAGTTGGAGGTGGTCAAGAATGAAATGGAAAGTGTACAACTTGATCTATTGGGTGTCAGCGAACTGAAATGGACTGGCATCAGGCACTTTGCATCAGATGATCACATGGTCTACTATGTTGGAAATGAAAGACAAAGAAGAAATGGTGTTGCATTTATAATAAAGAAGAAACTTGCAAGAACTGTAATGAAATACAATGCAGTCAGCGAACGCTTAATCTCTATTCGTCTACGAGGAATGCCTATCAACACAACTATAATTCAAGTATATGCCCCAACAACAGCTGCAGAAGAGAATGAAATTGAAGAGTTCTATGAACAAGTACAAGCTGAAATTGACAGAACATGCAAACAGGATATCCTGATAGTCATGGGTGACTGGAACGCAAAAGTTGGCAACAAAGAAGAAGGCAAAGTAGTTGGAAAATTTGGACTTGGCAACATAAATGAAACTGGAGAAAGAATTCTGCAAGACCAACGATCTATTCATCTCAAACACCTTCTTCCTAGCAACACAAGCGGTGACTGTACACATGGACTTCACCCAATGGATTGTATAAAAATCAAATTGACTACATCTGTGGAAGTCAACGATGGAAAAGTTCTATAACATCAACAAAGACAAAACCTGGAGCTGACTGTGGTACAGAAAATCAACTACTAGTATGCAAACTCAAGCTAAAGTTGAAAAAGAGGAAACCACTAATGAATGCAGCAAAATATGACCTTGACAATATACCACTGGAATTTAAAGACTGCCTGCAAAATCGATTTGCTGCTTTAGATACAAATGACAGCTCCAGAAGAGTTATGGAATGACATCAAGAAGGTTGTGTTGGAAGAAAGCAAGAAGTCTCTACAAAAGGTGAAAAAGCAAAAACGGCCAAAATGGATGACGGAAGAAACTCTGAAAATTGCCCAGAAACGCAGAGAAGCTAAAGCCAGAGGAGAAAGAAAGACAATAACAGAACTCAACAGAGATTTCCAATGTGCAGCAAGACAGGACAAGGACAAGTACTACAATGACGCATGCAAGGAGATAGAAGCAGAAACTATTAGAGGAAGAACAAGATTGGCTTTCCTAAAGCTACGAGAGTTAAAGAAAAAGTTCCAGCCTTGAATTGGAATGTTACAAGATGCTCAAGGTTCTATGTTGAATGATGCTGAGAAGATCAAGAAAAGGTGGAAGGAATATACAGAGTTTTTATATGATAAAGATCAAGTGGACCAACAGCTGTTTCAACCTCTACCTTATGATTGGGAACCATTGGTGATGAAAGAAGAAGTTAAAGCAGCATTGAAAGCCTTATCAAAGAACAAAGCTTCAGGCATTGATAGCATTCCCATGGAAGTATTACAGCAATCTGATTCAGCTTTTACCGTACTTACAAGGCTCTGCCAAGAAATATGGAAGACAACATCATGGCCAACTGACTGGAAAAGATCTGTGTTTATACCAATACTAAAGAAAGGTGATCCAACTGACTGTGGAAATTATCGCACAATCACTCTGATCCCACATGCCAGCAAGATTCTATCTGAAGATTATTCAAAAGAGACTACAACCATACCTGGAACAAGAACTACCTGAAATGCAAGCAGGGTTCAGGAAAGGGGAGGAACGAGAGACATCATTGCGGATGTGAGATGGATCCTTGAAAAGACTAAAGAATACCAAAAGGATATCTATTTGTGCTTTATCGACTATAGCAAGGCTTTTGACTGTGTAAACCATGAGAAACTCTGGGCTGCATTAAGAAGCATGGGTATACCTGAACACCTGATCGTACTCTTGCACAATCTGTACACTGATCAAGAAGCAACAGTTCGAACAGAACAAGGAGAAACAGAATGGTTTAAAATAAGCAAAGGTGCAAGACAAGGCTGCATACTTTCCCCCTACCTGTTTAATTTATATGCAGAACAAATCATCAGAGAAGCAGGATTGTATGAAGACAACAGAGGTGTGAAGATTGGTGGAAGACTCATCAACAACCTTCGCTATGCTGATGATACCACATTACTGGATGAAAGTGAAGATGATCTGAAAAAAATGCATCTCACAGTCAAAGAACATAGTCTCAAAATGGGCCTGCACCTTAATGTAAAGAAGACAAAGATCATGACAACTGGCATAATCAACAGGTTCATCGTTGAAGGAGAAGAAATTGAAATCATGAACAACATTAACCTACTTGGATCAACTATCAATAAAGAAGCAACAAGCAGTCAAGAAATCAGACGACGCATTGCTCTTGGCAGAATGGCTATGAAAGACCTAGATAAGATTCTCAAGAGCAGAGATGTCTCTCTCCATACAAAGATTTGACTTGTTCAAGCCATGGTATTTTCAATAACATCATATGGATGTGAAAGCTGGACAGTGAAAAAGATAGACAGGAAGAAAATTGATGCCTTTGAATTATGGTGCTGGCGGCAAATACTGTGTATACCATGGACTGCCCGAAGAACAAACCAGTCGGTACTAGAGGAGATCAGACCTAAGCTTTCAATAGAAACTCAGATGACAAGACTTCATACTTTGGACACATCATGCGAAGAGAGAGATCATTAGAGAAAGACATCATGCTTGGCAAGATAGAAGGTCAGTGCAAAAGAGGAAGGCCAGCAATGAGATCGATCGATACAATAACAGCAGCTACGGGTACCAGTCTGTCAACAATGAGCTGCCTGACTCAAGACCGAACACAATTTAGGATAGCTATCCAGAGGGTCGCCATGAGTCGACTCCGACTCGACGGCACTTAACAACAACAACAAAGGATGGAAGTCAGGATCTGAAAGCAACGGTGAAGAGGTGGGTCTTTGAAGAGGGCCAGGGAGGGTGCCTGGCCTACAGACAAAGGTAGGCTGTTCCAGGCGTCAGGTGCAGCAAGGTGAAAGGAGTGAAGTCTGGAGTGCGGGTGAAAGGCATAGATAGGAGTAATTTGCTAGCGGAGCACAGGTTACAAAGGGGACATAGGGAGAGATAAGCGATAGGAGGTATTGAGGGGCTGTAGAGTGAATGCATTTATAGGTTAGTAGGAGAAGTTTGAATTAGATGCGGAATTGGACAGGGAGCTAGTGAAGTGACTTGAGAAGAGGAGTAATGTGGGCATTGCGAAGTTGGCGGAAGATTAGTCGAGCAGCGTGATTTTGTATAGATTGTAGGGGGAGGAAGTGGCTCACAGGAAGAACAGCAAGGAGTAGGTTGCAGTAGTCAATGCAAGAGGAGATTAAGGAGTGGATAAGCGTTTTGGTAGTGTGTTCTGAGAGGAAGGGGCAGATTTTGCTAATGTTCTATAGAAAGAAGCGGCAGGTCTTAGCTATAAGCTGGATATGTGCGGAGAAGGAGAAAGAGGTGTCAAAGATAACCCCTAGATTGTGGGCCGAGGGAACAGGAAGGATAGAAGATCCGTCCACAGAGACCAAGAACGGGGGAAGAGGAGGGGAGGAGTTGGGGGGAAAGACAAGGAGTTCAGTCTTGGCCATGTTCAGTTTTAATCGGCGATGAGACATCCAGGCAGCGATGTCTGAAAGGCAGGCAGAAATCTTGGACTGGGTTGCTGGAGAAATGTTTGGTGTAGAGAGGTAGATTTGGGAGTCATCAGCATAGAGATGGTACTGGAGAGGAGTGGCCTAGTGGTTGGGGCAAGGTACCACAGGCCGGAAGGTCGGTGGTTCAAATCCCACTAGAGGACAGCAACCTTGGGCCGGAAGGACTGGGGTTTCTAGTCCCACAGTGCTCCTTGTGGTCTTGGGCAAGCCACTTAACCCTCCATTGCCCATGTTCCCTGTAAGTATTAGTGTATGTGTCTCATATCCTCTTGTGTTAAATGTATCCCCCAACCGCTTTGACCCAGTGAAAAGTGGGATATAAATGCAGCTAAATAAATAAATACTGAAAGCCATGGGAGGAGATAAGCATGCCAAGACCTTGGGTATAGGGAGAGAAAAGGAGGGGGCCCAAGACAGATCCCTGGGGTACACCTACATGGAGCAGGTTAGGGGAGGAGGAAGAGCCACCAGAGCATACACTGAATGAGCAACAGGAGAGGTAGGAGGAGAACCAGGATAGTATGGAGTCCCTGAAGCCAAGCGAGGAGAGGGTGGTGAGAGAAGGTTGTGGTCAACGGTGTCAAAGGCAGCGGAAAGGTCAAGAAGGATGAGGATAAAGTAGAAACCCTTAGATTTAGCCAGGAACAGATCATTGGAGACTCTTGTGAGAGCTGTTTCAGTGGAGTGTAGGGGACGGAAGCTGGATTGTAGTGGATCCAGGAGGGCCTGGGAGATGAGGAAGTTGAGACAGTGGTGGTTGACTGCTCGTTCTAGTAGTTTAGATATGAAGGGGAGGAGGGAGAAGGGTCGATAGAAGGACATGTGGGATCGAGTGAGGGTTTCTTGAGGAGGGTGTGACAACAGCATGTTTGAAGTCATCAGGGACAGTTGCAGTGGAGAGTGAAAGGTTGAGGATGTGAGAGATGGGGGGAGAATGGTGAGGGGGATGGTGTGTAGGAGGTGGGTGGGGATAGGGTTGGATGAACAGGTGGTGGGTTTGGAGGAGGTAAGAAGGAGTGGTTTCTTCTTTAGTGATTGGGGGGAAGGAAGAGAGGGTAGCAGAGGGAGTATGGATGGGGAGAAATGGGGAGGGGGAGGTGGATGTGGGGGGGGGCAATAGGAGGGTAATCCTGTGGATTTTGTCGTGAAAGTAGTCGGCTAGGGTTTGGGCAGAAAGGGAGGGCGGGTGGGATGGGGGGGGGCGGGGGGACCTTGAGGAGAGAATTGAAGGTTACTAAAGAGACGGCGAGGATCAGAGGCAAGGGAGTTGGTCAGATGGATGTAGTAGTCTTGTTTGGCAAGTGCTAGGCCTGACTGGAAGGAGCCAAGCATGAATTTGAAGTGTAGAAGATCCTCCGGGGAACTGGATTTGGACCAAGCTCGTTCGGCAGAACGGACGCAGATGCGTAGGTAGCGGGTTGCGGGCAAAAGCCAGGGATGGGGAGTAGATCATTTGACAGGACATGGGGTGGGAGGGGCAAGAGTGTCAAGAGATTAGGATAGTTGGCATTGTAAGAAGATAGTGCCTCGTTGACGGACTTGGAGGAAAGAGATGGAGAAATGGTGGAGGAGAGGGTCAGGGGATCGATATGAAAGTTTCTAAATAGGTCACAGGAGACAGGACGAGGTTGAGATGGTGGAAGCTGAAGAGTAAATGTTAGAAGGTGATGGTCAGATGAGGGAAGGATTGAGTTGCGGAAGTTTGAGGGAGCGGAATTAGAGAAGAGTATTAGGTCAAGGCAGTGGCCGTGTAGGTGGGTGGGAGCGGTGGAGCAAAGTTGGAAGTCGAATGAGGAGGTAAGAGCGAGGAACTTTGAGGTATGGAGGTCAGAGGGGTTGTCGACGTGAATGTTGAAGTCGCCAAGGATAAGAGTGGGGGAGGGGGGATCTATAAAGGGAGAAAGCCAGGAGTCGAAGTCCGTGAGGAAGGTTGATTTGGATTTGTCGGGAGGGCGATAAATAACAGCTACTCGGAGGGGAAGTGGTGTGAGGAGGCGAATGGAATGGACTTCAAAAGAGAGGGGGAGTGTGACTGAGGTAGCAGAAGGGGTTGGGATTGGCAGGAGGGAGAAAGTAGGAGGCCAACACCACCACCATGACCAGAAGATCGAGGTATATGGGAGAACTGGTAGCCCCCATAGCACAGAGAAGCAATGGATATGATGTCGTCTGGGAGGAGCCAGGTCTCAGCAGGGCAAGAAGGTGTAGGGCATTGGAGATAAAGAGAACGTGAATAAAGGAGGTTTTTTTAGTGACTGAGCATGCGTTCCATAAGGCACATGAAAACGGGAGAGTGGAGGGGGGAAGGAAAGGGATATGGATAAGGTTGGATAAGTTACATGAGGATTTCTTATCAGAGTAACGTGAGGGTCTATTTCTAGAGTAGTGCAGAGATTTAGAGGGAGCAGGGTACGGATGGGTATGTCTGGGTGTGTGTGCCCCCCAAGAGGGATATGGGGGAGGGGAAGTGAGGGGTGAATGAGGGGTGATATTGATGGTATCAGGTAGGTTATGTGAGGATTCATTTTTGGAGATGAGGTTGGAGTTGATATCTCTTGAAGAGTGAATAGGGGGTGAATGAGGGAGAGCGGAAGAGGGGAGGAGCGGGATGTGGATGAGATTAGATAAAGTACATGAGGAAGAAAACGAGGGGGGCCAGGATTGGGGTTGATATTACCTGATGAGAGAAGGAGAAGGAGTAATAGAGAGCGTGGTAACGCAGAGATAGTACGGTGGAAGCGAGGGTGGGGTTGCCTTAAAGAGAGGGGGGCTGGCTGAATGCAGGGGATGGTGTGAAGAAGGTCCAGAGCAGATGCTAGGCTAGAGGACAGAATGGAGGGAGAAGTGAGGAAGGTAGGGTGGGTAGGGGGAGATGAGGGCGGGTGTGGGTAGGAGGGGAGGCAATTGGGGAGGATGAGGAAGAGAAGGACAATGAGATGTGGGGCCATGGCAGAGGGCAACAAGTTCTGTGCAAAACAGTGGGTAGTGAGTTCTATGCAGGCAATAGGTAGCAATGGGTAGCAGTTCTAAGCAGACAATGGGTAGCCAAGTTTTATGCAAACAGTGGGTAGCAGATCAATGTAAACAATGGGTAGCCAAGTTTTATGCGAACACTGGGTAGCAGTTCTATGCAAACAATGGGTAGAAGATCAATGCAAACAATGGGTAGCGAGTTCTATGCAAAACAATGGGTAGCAGTTCTATGCAGACAATGGGTAGCAAGTTCAGAGCTCCGGATCGACTGGTTCTCCTGCTCTACCCAGTGGGTTCTTCAGTATCTCCTCCACCTCTCAAAGGCAGGGTTGAAATCTAATTAGGTCAGAATACATCTGAGCGCCATTTTTCGGCAAACCAGCTCCCCGTCGAAGGGAGATCTCTCTCGGGGCAGCCCTTGGTCTCCCACTTCATGTGAGGTCTCTTGCTTTCCAAGCCTCCTCTGGCCTCCTCCGCAGAGTGGGACCTCAACGTGGTGCTTATGCAGCTTACACGATCACCCTTCGAGCCGATGGCAACGTGCTCGCTTCGGCATCTCTCCTGGAAGGTGGTCTTCCTGGTGGCTTTGACTTCGGCTCGCCGAGTCAGCAAACTGCAGGCCCTCATGGCTGAGGCTTCATACACCAGGTTTTACGGGAACAGGGTGATCCTCCGCACCCATCCCAAGTTCCTATCGAAGGTGGTCTCGGACTTTCATCTCAATCAGGAGATAGTCCTATCGACCTACTTCCCGAGACCGCATGCTGACGGGCATCGGCAGTATTACATACACTCGACTGCGAGAAGACTCTTGTCTTCTACCTGCAGTGTACCCAAGCTCATCGCAAGTCCGACTGGCACATTATCACCTATGATCCCAATCGTCTAGGGCAGGCAGTCACCAAACACACCATCTCCATCTGGGTGGTGGACTGCATCGCCTTCGGCCAAACAAAGGCGGGCGCCAACTGGATTGACGGGTCACCGCACATGGCGTCCGGGTCAAGGCGGCTTTGGTGGCTTCGCTGTGCTCAGTGCCTCTGACGGACATCTGCCGGGCTGCAACCTGGTCTTCAGCGAACACTTTTGCTTCGTACTACTGCCTGGAGAGCGAGTCCCGCTGGGATAATGCCTTCGGCCAGGCTGTACTCCGTAATCTGTTCGGGGTATAAGGATCTCCTGCCCTCCGACCCTTCTTAGACGGCTACTGAGAGCTTTGCCCCGGGGACCCAAAAAACTCGGGCTCCTTCGGGCATCGACTTCTGCTCACGGCCTCACGGAGGCATTTTTGGGTTACAGGCTCGGTAGCCAGCAGAAATCATGGCTAGATTGGGGCTGGTGTTAATGGTCACGGCTTCCTATCAGGAGCCGTGCACTAAGAAATAGGAATTGAGCTCAGGCTTCTTCCTGCTTTTATACTTCCTGTCTTGTTTCTCTGCTGAATCTTTTTGTCTGAACCTTCGCTACCTATCATTATTGGACCTATCCTGCCCTTGCCTTGCCTTCTGCTATGCGTGTTCTGGATTGCTTTTCGGTGGCCCACTTACTACCTCTGCCTCATCCTCTGCCTGTCATCATGATGATCCCTCCATCCTGCTTAGAACATCCATGCTGTCAAGTACTGGAAAAACAGCAGGGCCGGGTAGTTGCAAGACAAGAACTGTGGGGTGGAAGCTGATTGGCACCCTATGCAAACATTAAGCCTTCAAACCCCCAGGGCTGTCAAAATCTATTGTTTAGCTTTGAATACGACTGCTCTGTTACCAACCCACCTCCTCGCCCTGGAAACTGCTTCCCTAAGCAACACTGCCTGGTTTTGCTAGTGAGTTCGGCCAGCCCGCCTGGTAGCTTCGGGAGTACCAAGAGTCTTAACCTGAACCCCCACAATGGATTGTCATAGTTGAAAGGCCACTTCCATGGTTTAATTGCAGTTGTCCGCTAGGATGTGCTTGGCTGTGACACTGGCATGCAAACTTACGTGCTTGTGCGCATTTTTTGATAAAGAACTTCACAACCCGACACTCTACTCAGACTGAGCTCCCAGAAAACAGCTACATTTGGGTCATGTACAAGTCATAACACATATCCCGTGGAAGGTAATCTTATAAGAAAAAAATGTTTTATGCAAGACAACATTTTATACAATTCCCATCAAACACAACATTTCTAAAACGTTTTCTTGTTGCATATTACATGTCCTCCATGCCCAACAGTGGCGTCGGATAGACCTGGGGCCTCCCCCGCTGATGGAGAGGTGCTTGTGTACCGCACGGCACAATGGGGTCTAACCTTTAACGCATCCGTTTCACTTGGTCTTCTATTGTATTTTGGCTCATGAAAAAAACCTGTGCGATAGAGTTAGTTGGACCATTAGATTATACCATGGTCAGAGAGGACAAGGCCATAGCAGAGAGACTGAATTAATGTCTTTGCTTCAGGTACTTTACTGAGGAAAAGATATAGGGATGTTTACACAAGTAAATAAACTGATGATTATGTTACTGTTTGATATCAATCTAATAGTGAATTTCTATATTCGCACAGCACATATTTACCACATCTGTAAATATACTGTCTATGTATATAAATGGCTGTTCTCACAACAAACTGAAATGGCCACCGAACCATAATAAGACACTATGAAAATCCACAAGTATCGGTCCACCGTTTCTTACGTGTATGGAAACAACAAGTAAGCACGTAAGGTCTCAGTTTAAAATAACACTGTCGCTACCACTGGAGCTCACACTCATTGGCCAGCGTCATGGTTGTATCACATCAAGTGACACCTTTTTTTGCTAGTTTTTTTTGAAATGAATCTTACCACTACTATCATCTTGGGAGCTGTCATACCTGTCCAAATAATCGCAATATTGTACTCAGCTTTCTAAGGACCCGAGGAAATCTTCCATACGTTCGCTCAATCCCCTTGTTCAGTCCCAGTACAAAAACCAGCAGCCGTTTCAAGTATTTTCGTCAGGGGACCTACCACCTAACTAAAGAAACCAACAAAAACAAACCTATAAATTCATTCTCGTCCCACTACACAACACATAACAAAAAACCCTAATGAGTTCTAAAATGTTATCATTCTCACTCACACCACACGAAGCGGGTGGGCCGTTTACCTCATGATGCTGACCCACGTTTATTCATCTTTCATACACCGGCTATCTCAAATTTCTCCGCCTGTAAAAAAACGCCGCGCATCATGCGTGATGTAAACACCACCAGCTTTTATAAACCCCCATCAGCCAATCACATCCTGAAAAAATGAATCCCCTCCTACCTTTCCATTTACAGAAACACATACTGACCAATCATATCTGGCCATTCAATCCTGCTGGAAGCTAAAGTATTTAAACGAAAGGCTCAGTCTTATGTTCCCATTTAAGAAGAGTTTGATCAATAATGTTTTCCCTAAGACTACCACCGACACTAATTTTCTGCTAAACACATAACAACGTAATATGTTCCAAAGTATGGCCCTCTTCCCGACAGTGCTTTAACCATCGGAGCTTCCATACGTTTACAGCGGAGGCAACTTCGATGTTCTTCGCGATACGTACACGAAATGTACGAATTGTCTTCCCTATATAACACAATCCACACGGGCAGATCACCGCATAAACCACGGTTAGTGACTACAACGCAGGTAGTGTTGAACTTCGGAGAGACTAACGTGACTCCTTTATAGAGACAAAGTAGTGTTAGTGACACAAACGTGACTTAGCACAAATATCGACATTTACCACACGCTGATGTGGACCCACCTGGAGAGAGGAATCCTCATGGCTGTGTGCCCCTTGTTCTCTAGACGGAACCGTTGTTGGACTAATTAAATCGTTTAAATTATAATGCTCTCTGCCAAACACAGCGAATCCTTTTGTTCTCCAACCCAGGAACTGTAGCCAAAACATTACATATAATTTATTCGCAAAATGTTTTGAAGCTGACCACTTAGTGGAGAATATCTCATAATCAAATGTACTGTCATGTCCCTCTCATCACTCTGTCTCCTTTTCTTATCTACCCCTATCAATGTTGAACTCGATGGTTATACAACGCTCGAGTGTCCGCCTGCCGGACCACTTTCTGCAGATAGCCGCGCTGTATAAAAAATTCAATTTGTAATATCTGTCGCCTTTCGTATGAAATCATTTCTTGTGCAGAACAGTTTTCGTCGGAATCGTAGAAACTGGGAGAAAGGAAGCCCAGTCTTCAAGCGCGGCAGATGCAAACTACTGTATTGCAAATCAGTACAACCCGATCCATCAGTTTCTTAAACACCGTCGTTACCCACCCCTCTCGAGAGGCTTGCTAATATAAATCACCTCAAGGAATAATTAAGGGTCACTGCATGATATATGAGAATATAATAAACATGTTTATGTTGCTATCACAAGCCATTAAGCCACTCGGAGACCTTACTTGCTAGCTGAGATTTGTTTGTTTCCATACACATAAGACACGGAGGACGATAGTTGTGGATTTTTATAATGGCTTTCTGACATACCTTTGCTTGATAGTCTGGCATCCTGGGACGATAGACTGCTTGGCTAGTAAAATGTAGACCTGTCCCAGGTGCGGAAGTACAAAGACCGTGGAGTAGGACAAGTATTAACCCCCAAGAAAAAATTGGGGGAAGGTTAGAGACCTGCTGGAAGAGGGAGAGGACTTAGTGTAGTATGTAATGGCTTTCTGACTACCTTTCTGTATCTCTGCATCCTGGGAAAGAGAGACTGCTTAGCTAGTAACATGTAGGCCTGTCACAGGTGCGGGAAGTACAAAGAAGTGGAGTGAGACAAGTATTAACCAATGAGTTATAGACATGCTGGAAGAGGGAGAGGACATAGTGTAGTATGTAATGACTTTCTGACTTCCTTTGCTGTATGTCTGCATCCCGGGAAGAGAGACTACGTGGCAAATAACACGTAGCCTGACACAGGTGCAGAAGTATTAAACCAATGAGTTATGGACATGCTGGAAGTGGGCAAGGACATAGGGTAGTATGTAATGATTTTCTAAACTTCCTTTACTGTATGTCTGCATCCTGGGAAGAGAGACTACATGGCTAGTAACACGTAGCCTGTCATAGGTGCGTAAGTACAAAGACGTGGAGTGAGACAAGTATTATCCAATGAGTTACAGACATGCTGGAAGAGGGAGAGGAATTAGTGTAGTATGTAATGACTTTCTGACTTCCTTTGCTGTATGTCTGCATCCTGGGAAGAGAGACTACGTGGCTAGTAACACGTAGCCTGACACAAGTGCAGAAGTATTAACCAATGAGTTATAGACATGCTGAAAGAGGGAGAGGACATAGTGTACTATAAAAAAACCATGAAACATAGGATAATTGTGAATGCTTAGTCAAGCATTCACCCTTTCTTGCGAGAATGTAATGTGATTAAAATAACCCTTTGCTTCACTGAGGAGTCTGTTATTGTGTAAAAAGTTATGTTTTTTACAGATGTTACCCATGACTAAAGTGGTATTTAAAGGTGATACTGAGGAAGAATAGAAAGAAATATCAATACACCGGGGAGATGTATTACAACTATTGATAAACTGAAGAGATATCAAATCACCTGGCATATATCCAAGGGTGTTGAAAGAACTGAAATATGAGATTGCAGAACTGCTATTAGTAATCTAGTAATCTAGTAATCTGTGAACGGTCATTAAAATCATCTGTAATACCTGAAGACTGGAGAATGGCCAATGTAACGCCAATTTTTAAAAAGGGTTCCAGGGGTGAACCGGGAAACTACAGACCAGTGAGCCTGACGTCAGTACTGGGAAAAATGGTAGAAACCATCATAAAGAACAAAATTAACGAACATGTAGATAGTCATGGCTTAATGGGAGACAGCCAACCTGGCTTTAGACAAGGAAGATGTTGTCTTACTAATCTGTTATGCTTTTTGAAGATGTGAATAAACAGGTAGACAAAGGTGAGTTGGTTGATATAGTGTATTTGGACTTTCAAAAAGCCTTTGACAAGGTCCCTCATCAGATTTGGCAAAACTAAAGAGTCGTGGGATAGGAGGCAGTGTACTATTGTGGATCAGGAACTGGTTAAAAGATAGAGAGCAGAGGGTAGGGCTAAATGGCCAATTTTCTCAATGGAAAAAGGTGAATAGTGGAGTTGTTAAAACCCATGAGGATTGTGGAAAATTGCAAGAGGATCTTGATAAATTGAAAGACTGGGCATCTAAATGGCAGATGAAATTTAATGTGGACAAGTGCAATATTATGCACCTAGGAAAGAACAAACCAAACTATGGTTACACAATGCAAGGTTCCACATTAGGAACCACCACCCAGGAAAAAGATTTAGGCGTCATCGTGGATAAACATATTAAAACCCTCTGATCAGTGTGCAGCAGCGGCCAAGAGTGCAAACAGAATGCTAGGAATGAGGTAGAGAGGTTCTGCAGGCTAAAAATAGGCTTATAGGTATGAAGTTGAAATCTAGAACTTCCAGGGTAGCATTCTCCAAAATGCTTTCCGTTTCACACGAAGGACCCAAAAGGTAGTCAGAGCTCCGGAGTCTCAATGCCTGGATGAAACGATGGTGCAAGGATGAAGGTTTTGGATTTGTTAGGAACTGGGGAACATTCTGGGGAAAGGAGGGGCTCTTCCAAAGGGATGGGCTTCACCTTAACCGGGATGGAACCAGGCTGCTGGCATTAACTTTTAAAAAGGAGATAGAGCAGCTTTTAAACTAGATAATAGGGGAAAGCCGACAGTCGCACAAGAGCACATGGTTCAGAAGAATGTATCCTTGAAGGATACTACCAAAAGCAGAGAGGTTCCAGAAAGGAGTAAAGTAGCCCAAATGCCCTCGAGTATGGAACAGACAGAGCTTAAACATCCCAAATTACCCATGCCTACCAATAGCCAGATTAATATGAATAAAATACAGTCTCTAAAATGCTTGTATGCAAATGCTAGAAGTCTAAAAAATAAGATGGGAGAGTTAGAATATATAGCACTAAATGAGAGGTTAGATATGATTGGAATCTCAGAGACATGGTGGAAGGAGGACAACCAGTGGCACACTATGATACCTGGGTACAAACTATATCGTAATGATAGAGCTGATCAAATTGGTGGAGGGGTTGCGCTCTATATTAGAGAGGGCATTGAGTCAGAAAGGATTAAAGTTTTGCAGGAAACAAAATTTGCTGTAGAATCTCTATGAATTGAAATTCCATGTAAAAAGGGGAAGGCGATGGCAGTGGGGGTTTACTATTGACCGCCTGGCCAGAATGAGCAAATGGATGATGAAATGCTCAAAGAAATCAAGGAAGCTAACAAAAGTTACAGCGCATTAATAATAATGGGTGATTTCAATTACCTCGGTATCGACTGGGTCAGTGTCACGGCAGGACATGCTAGGGAGATAAAGTTCCTAGATGAAATAAATGACTGCTTCTTGGAGCAGCTGGTTCATGTACCAACCAGAGGGGAAGCCATATTGGACCTAGTCCTTAGTGGAGCACCAGATCTAGTGCAAGAGATAGGCTGTTGGGGCCACTTGGCAATAGTGATCATAGCATGATCGTGTTTGATTTAATTAGTGGAGGAGGGATAGTAAGGAAATCCACAGTACTACCTTTTAACTTTTGAAAGGAAGACTATGATAAAATGAGGAAAATAGTTAAGAAAAAACTAAAAGGAGCAGTTGCAAAGCTTAAAGACTTACATCAAGCTTGGGTGTTGTTTAAAATACCAGCTATATTCCACGCTTTAAGAAAAGTGGAAGGTAGTCCAAAAAACTGCCAGCATGGTTTAAAGGTGAGGTCAGAGAGGCTGTTGTTGCCAAAAAAGCATCTTTCAGGAAATGGAAAAAAGACCCAAACAACAAAACCTGGAAACAGTACAAGCACTGGCAAGTTAAATGCAAGGCATTGATAAGGCAGGCAAAGAGAGAATTTGAGAAGAAGCTTGCTGCGGAAGCAAAAACACAAAATAAAGATTTTTTCAAGTACATTCATAACAAAAAACCTGTGAGAGAGTCAGTTAGATGATAGAGGAGTTAAAGGGGCAATAAGAGGCGACAAGCCAATAGCGGAGAGACTGAATGAATTCTTTGCTTTGGTCTTTACTGAGGAAGATGTAGGGATGCTATCCATGACTGAAGTGGTATTTAAAGGTGCGGAAGAATTGAAGGAAATATCGATACATCGGGAAGATGTATTACACCTATTAGATAAAATGAACAGAAGCAAATCACCTGGGCCGGATGATATACATCCAAAGGTGTTGAAAGAACTGAAATATGAGATTGCAGACCTGCTATTAGTAATCTGTGAAATATCATTAAAATCATCTGTAATACCTGAAGGTTGGAGGATGGCGAACGTAACGCCAATTTTTAAAAAGGGTTCCAGGAGTGATCCGGGAAACTACAGACCGGTGAGCCTGACATCAGTACTGGGAAAAATGGTAGAAACCATCACAAAGAACAAAATTGCTGAACATGTAGATAGTCATGGCTTAATGGTAGACAGCCAACATGGCTTTAGACAAGGAAGATCTTGTCTTACTAATCTGTTATGTTTTTTTCTGAAGGTGTGAATAAACAGGTAGACAAAGGTGAGTTGGTTGATATAGTGTATTTGGACTTTCAAAAAGCCTTTGACAAGATCCCTCATCAGATTTGGCAAAATTAAAGAGTCATGGGATAGGAGGCAGTGTACTATTGTGGATCAGGAACTGGTTAAAAGATAGAAAGCAGAGGGTAGGGCTAAATGGCCAATTTTCCCAATGGAGAAAGGTGAATAGTGGTGTACCCCAGGGATCTGTGTTGGGTCCGCTGCTTTTTGACATATTCATAAATGACCTGGAAAAGGGAATAATGAGTGAGGTTATCAAATTTGCAGATGACACAAAACTATTTAAAGTTGTTAAAACCCAAGAGGATTGTGGTAAATTGCAAGAGGATCTTGATAAATTGGAAGACTGGGCATCAAAATGGCAGATGAAATTTAATGTGGACAAGTGCAAATTTATGCACCTAGGGAAGAACAACCCAAACTATGGTTACACGATGCAAGGTTCCACATTAGGAACCACCACCCAGGAAAAAGATTTAGGTGTCATTGTGGATAACATGTTAAAACCCTCGGCCCAGTGTGCAGCGGCAGCCAAGAGAGCACATAGAATGCTAGGTATCATAAGGAAAGGAATGGAAAATAAAACAAAGGATATTATAATGCCTCTATATCGTTCCATGGTGAGACTGCACCTTGAATATTGTGTGCAATTCTGGTCGCCGTATCTTAAAAAGGATATAGCGTTATTAGAAAAGGTTCAGAGAAGAGCCACCAAAATGGTAAAGGGGATGGAAGGATAACCTTATGAAGAAAGGCTAAAAAGGTTAGGGCTCTTTAACCTGGAAAAGAGACGGCTGTGGGGAGATATGATAGAAGTCTATAAATTAATGAACGGTGGAACAGGTAAACGTAGATCGATTGTTTACGTTATCAGAATATAGAAAGACTAGGGGACCTGCAATAAAGCTACAGGGTAAACTATTTAAGACTAATAAGAGAAAATATTTTTTCACTCAACGTGTAATCAAACTCTGGAATTTGTTAACGGAGGATGTAGTAAGACTGTTTGTGTAGCTGGATTTAAAAAAGGTTTTGACAAGTTCCTGGAGGAAAGATCCATACACCATTATTAAAGGGGACCCAGAATATCAATGCTTGACCCAATTCAAGCATTGTGGAATTCAAGCACTGTGTCTTTTGGGGAAACTGCTAGGCACGTATGACCTAGATTGGCCACTGTTGGAAACAGGATACTGGGCTTGATGGACCTTGGTCTGACCCAGAATGGCATATCTTATAATGAAATCAAGGGAGAAAAGAGAAGCAGAAACCCCAGTATGCTGGAGCCAGTAGGGCAGGGGGGAGTGGAGCGTGCGCAATCCTTTGCTAGCAGCTTCTCAACCAGCCAGTCCCTGCTTCTTTCAAAGTGAAACAGGAAGAGGAGCAACACAGACTCTTTTGCAAACACATGTATAAAAGATTTTCCAAGCGGTGTGCGTTTTACACTTGAGCAATCTACATCAATCAATTTAGCGAAGTGGTACCATCTGGAGAAAATGGTTTAGAGATGGTGAAAACAGTAAGATTACCTGAGTCAGGGCCACAGGAACTCGGAGTAGAGTTACTGAAGACTGCATGCAATGAAACCAACTGATAAAACATTTAGTCATGAATACCTCCACTCTTAAACTCCTTTTCACCATCAGATCTCCATGTTTATCCAACTGAGTGAGACCCCAACGCTGAGATACTGTAGGATAGTGTCATATTTCTGGGATACCACATTCCATAGGGAAGTTTCCTTTAGGTTGCTACGCCATTCACACCAAAACAAGAAATCTCACTCCTGCTGGTAGAGAATAAGCCAAGAACACTAAAGGGTGGAGGAGTAGCCTAATGATTAGAGCACTGGCTTGGTAACCATGTGACCAGGGTTTGATTACTGCTACTACTGAGCATTTGTATAGTGCTACAAGACGTAGACAGTGCTGCACAGACATGTAAGAGATAGTGCCTGCTCATCAGAGCTTACAAGCTAGTCAAGACAGGCAACATGAGGGAAACACAAGGAGATCAGGTGAGTCAAGATCTGAAAGCAGCAGCGAAGAGGTGAGTTTTCAGCCTGGATTTGAAAAGGGTCAGAGAAGGCACCTGATGTACAGACTCAGGTAGTTTGTTCGAGGTGTAAGGAGCAGCAAGGTGAAAGGAGCGAAGTCTGGAGTTAGAAGAGAAGGGCACAGATAGAAGCGATTTGCCAGAAAAGCGGAGTTCCTGAGGGGGTTTGTGTAGGAAGAGATAAGAAATGAAAGGTAGTGAGGAGCTGCAGAGTGAATGCACGTATAGGTCAGCAGGAGAAGTTTGAACTGCATGTGGAAATGGATAGAGATCCAGTGAAGTGACTTGAGAAGAGGGGTAATATGAGTATGATGAGGCTGGCGGAAGATTAGCAATACAGCAGAGTGTTGAACAGATTGATGGGGAGAGCGATTATTCAAAGGGAGACCAGTAAGGAGTAGGTTACAGTAGTCAAGACGGGAGGTGATTAAGGAGTGGATGTGTCTTAGTAGTGTGTTCAGAAATGAATGGGTGGATTTTGTTGATGTTACAGAGAAAGAAACGGCAGGTCTTAGCTATCAGATGGGTGTGTGTAGAGAAGGAGAGGGGGGGGGTCAAAGATGACCTCAAGGTTGTGAGCTGAGGAAACAGGGAGGAGTAAAGAGTTATCCACAGAGACTGAGAAAGGAGGAAGAGGAGACAAGGTTTTAGGGGGAAAAATTCCCACTAGCATTCCTTGTAGCCTTGGGCAAGTCTCTTAACCCTCTATTGCCTTGGAAGAAAGGCCTGACAGTCTACTTCTGGTCACAGTGCCAAGAAAACCTAGAAGCTGCTGCATTGCCAGGAGTCAGCATCGACTTGAAGGCACACATTGCATTGCTTGGTAACTCCGTAATAAACAAAAGGCCAGCAGATCTGAAGCTTACTGGCCATTTGATAACCTACCAAAAGAACAGATAGGCAAATCATTTGACTAGGGATCCAAGCGTTAAAATTCCTCTGTATATTTCCAAAATAGTGCAAATATTGCTCTAGTTAATATGAGATTACTTTGGTGCATTATTATGATTTTTTTTTGTCACATAATTCCCTGGAGTGTATTCAGTGTGCCCATTACTGTCTGTAACATTAGTAGAACGGTATCTAGTACAATTACACCAGGCCACACAGAGAGGTTTCATTCCCTGCTGTGCTCAAAAGGGCCTCATTGCCCCTTTAGTTCTGACATGAGCTAGATCAGGGGCATGCGATGGATGTCATCTACCTGGATTTCAGCAAAGCCTTTGATACTGTTCCTCATAGGAGGCTTATCAATAAACTCGGTAGCTTGGGGATGGATCCTAAGATGGTAAATTGGATCAGAAATTGGTTGGCTGACAGACGAAAGAGGGTGATGGTAAATGGAGCTCACTCGGATGAAGGGAAAGTGATAGGGAGTGGTTAACATGAGGAAAGATCTACAAAAGCTGGAAGAATGGTCAAATGCTTGGCAATTAAAATTTAATGCAAAGAAGTGCAGAGTCATGCACTTGGGTAGCAGAAATCCAAGGGAAATGTATGCAATAGGGGGCGAGAGGTTGGTGTGCATGGATCAGGAGAAAGACCTTGGTGTGATTATTTCTGAAGATCTCAAGGTGGCAAAACAGTGCAACAAGGTGGTGGCAAAAGCCAGGAGGATGTTGGGCCGCATACAAAGAGGAATCACCAGCAGAAAGGAAGAGGTACTTATGCCACTGTACGTCACTTGTGAGGCCTCACTTGGAATACTGTGTTCAGTTTTGGAGACCGTATCTTGCAAAGGATGTAAAAAGACTGGAAACTGTTCAGAGGAAGGCGACCAAAATGGTTTGGAACCTGCATCAGAAGCCTTAGGAGAAGAGACTTGAAGACCTAAACATGTATACTTTGGAGTAGAGGAGGGACAGGGGAGATATGATTCAGACTTTAAATACTTAAAGGGAAATAATGAACAAATAAACCTCTTCCAAAGATGGGGAAGCTGTAAAACTAGAGGGCACAACAGGAAGCTGCAAGGTGGTAAATTGAAAGGCAATGTCAGGAAATACTTTTTCATGGAAAGGGTGGTGGATGCTTGGAATGCCCTCCCGATGGAAGTGGTGGGGGCAAACACGGTGACGGAATTCAAAATGGCATGGGACAGACACAGTGGATCCCTTTACAGCAACAGGATAAAATCAAAATAAACTGAACCATCTAATTTCTCAACAAATAGGGGTGTCCTGCATGGAGTGGTGGGTTCACCCCTAAACAGGTATGTGGTGAGGGGTGGCCTACACGGAGCAGCAGGTGCACCTACTCTTGCCATCGTGCTGGGCAGACTAGATGGACCATGCTGGTCTTTATCTGCCGTCATTTACTATGTTACTATGACATAGTTGCTGTGCCCCAACCCAAGGATTTTAACTTGCAACCAGCCTCATCTCACTTTATCCCAGCCCCAGCCATTGTCTATGCAGGTATTCAAATAAGGATCAATTCACCAAATGGATTTCTCTGAAATGAAGAAGGGAAACATCCCCTTCAGTCTGTGGCCCAGAGGTTCTCAGCCTCAATTTAGCTCAGAAGGGAGTAGTAGAGACTCCCTCTGTCCCCACTGGCCATATTCCCAGAATGTTGCACCAGACCAGGTCAGAGATCTGTACCATCTCCTGGAGAAAGAAAATGACTGACTGAAGTTTCAGATGTACCAACTCGATAGGCTGAGGAGTCAGTTGCCACAGTTTGTCTCTGTCTCCATCTGCTGGTAAAGGAAACTAACCCTCTCATCTGTACTAGTCGAGTAATGGCATAAAGGAAATCCCCTTGGGAATTTTTAAAATGGAACTGTGTGCATTCTTTTATTTATTTAACAGGTTTTTTTATTCCATTTTATCATTTCAGTAAAAGCAGTTTACATTGCAACTAAACTTGGTAATGTACATTAAACAGGGACATTGATAACTTGGATTTTTCTGAGGCAATGGAGGTTTAAGTGACTTGCCCAAGGCCACAAGGAGTGCTAGTGGGTATCAAACCCTGGTCTCTTGTTTTCCAAGCCAGTGCTTTATTAGGATACTCCTCATTTTGAAAGTTCACTTAAGTGCGCACAGGTAAAAGTACACATACAGAGATTGATATAATTAAAGAGAATATGCTCCTACCTTGAGAATTATTCTCCTAAATTAGCCTGTTAGAAAATGTTTGAGAGCTGAGTGCCTAAAGTTCTGCTATGCACATGTGCATGTGTCTGGCTTACTCTCCTTGTTTAGCACAAGCTTTCTGTGCACAGCTCATTTACATGCTGTTTGCTTATAGCATCACTAATCAAAGCTACTGTGCTAAATTTGTGTTAGGGAATGCTGTGCTAGAGCTTTAGTACTGGGGTCTGGTGCAGTTTTCTGCATCAAGGCCTCACTGTTCTGTCACAGTTCTGTCATTGGCTGAACACTGTAGGGCAGTGATGGCTAACCTTTTTGAGCCCGAGTGCCCAAACTGCGGCACAAAACCAAAGAATTTCCTCAAAGTGCCAGCACGTCAATTTGCATAAATATTTGCATAATGCTAACATACACTAACTTTTAGTAAACATGTCTCTTAATGAGTGTATGGATAAAGACAGACTAAAAGATTTCTACATTACTATAATCCAGTGCCAACCGCCAGGCACATTAGGAACTACTACAAACACTGCCCATTTAGAACCAATAGCAAACCCGCCGTATCCTAACAGCACTACCAGGACTCACAAAGCACCACACCATACCTATCAAAAGGCAACACTGCAAATATTAAACCAATACATTTCAGACAATAACAATACATGACCTACTGGGGAAAGAGAACAAGTGGCAATGTCAAAAAGGAATTACATAAACAGAATACCTCAGCTCAGTTACACAGTTGCAATTGCTCCAGCCACTTTCTTCTGGTTTCTTCATGTTTTCTGCTAACTCTCCATCATCTGCTGTCCATTTGTCCTTTCTTCTCTCTTCTAGTTTTTTTTCCATTCTCTCTCTCTACATCCGCTTTAACATACTAATCTTTCTCCTTTTGCTCTTTCCTCATTCCTATTTCATCCACTCAAATTTTACCCCTCCATCCTCAATCCCCACTTACTCTCCCAATACCCGGCCAATTGTAGATTTTTTATCCCTCCCACACAAAATATTTTTCCCCTCTCCATTTTACTCTCCCAGCCCCATCCCATTCTAATCCTCCCCCAACATCAGCACCCTTCTAGTTCCAGCCTCACCCAGCATCCATTCCCTTCTAGTCCCTGCATCAGCCCATTTCCAGTCCTAGCAACCCCCCAACCCAATACCAGTCCTAGCCCCCCCCCATCAACTCACTTCCAGCCCTAAACCCCCATCACCCCATTTCCAGACAGCCCCCATCAGCCCACAGCCCATTAGCAGTCCTACCCCCCAGCCCATTAGCAGTCCTACCCCCCCGCCCGCCCGCCCATTAGCAGTCCTAACCCCCCCAGCCCATTAGCAGTCCTAACACCCCCCCTCCTGCCCATTAGCAGTCCTACCCCCCCCTCCTGCCCATTAGCAGTCCTAACCCCCCCTCCTCCTGCCCATTAGCAGTCCTAACCCCCCCTCCTGCCCATTAGCAGTCCTAACCCCCCCCCCCCCCCCGCCCGCCCTTTAGCAGTCCTAACCCCCCAGCCCATTTTCAGTCCTAAACCCCCCCCCGCCCCGCCCATGAGCAGTCCTAACACCCCCCCTCCTGCCCATTAGCAGTCCTAACCCCCCTCCTCCTGCCCATTAGCAGTCCTAACACCCCCCCCTCCTGCCCATTAGCAGTCCTAACCCCCCCTCCTCCTG
The DNA here is from genome assembly GCA_033557465.1 of Ichthyophis bannanicus. NCBI lineage: Eukaryota > Metazoa > Chordata > Amphibia > Gymnophiona > Ichthyophiidae > Ichthyophis > Ichthyophis bannanicus. The sequence continues at coordinate 49,297,545 of CM066031.1, forward strand.
CCCATTAGCAGTCCTAACCCCCCCCTCCTGCCCATTAGCAGTCCTAACCCCCCCTCCTGTCCATTAGCAGTCCTAACCCTCCCAGCCCATTAGCAGTCCTAAACCCCCCCGCCCCGCCCATTAGCAGTCCTAACACCCCCCCCTCCTGCCCATTAGCAGTCCTAACCCCCCCTCCTCCTGCCCATTAGCAGTCCTAAACCCCCCCCCCGCCCCGCCCATTAGCAGTCCTAACACCCCCCCTCCTGCCCATTAGCTTTCCTAACCCCCCCCCTCCTGCCCATTAGCAGTCCTAACCCCCCCCCTCCTGCCCCTTAGCAGTCCTAACCTCCCCCCCCTGCCCATTACCTGTCATAACCCCCCCTACTGCCCATTATCAGTCCTAACACCCCCCTCCTGCCCATTAGCAGTCCTAACCTACCCCCCCTGCCCATTAGCAGTCCTAACCCCCCCTCCTGCCCATTAGCAGTCCTAACCCCCCCTGCCCATTAGCAGTCCTAACCCCCCCTCCTGCCCATTAGCAGTCCTAACCCCCCCCTCCTCCTCCTCCTGCCCATTAGCAGTCCTAACCCCCCCCTCCTGCCCATTAGCAGTCCTAACCCCCCCCTCCTCCTGCCCATTAGCAGTCCTAACCCCCCCCCTCCTCCTGCCCATTAGCAGTCCTAACCCCCCCCCTCCCCCTGCCCATTAGCAGTCCTAACCCCCCCCCCCCCGGCAAATTTAAAAAAAAAAAAAGCAGGCTCTGGCTGCTGCCGCGGCAGATTGCAATGTCCTGCGGGGCCCCTCCGCCCGCTAAGCCCCTCTGCAAGGGCTTTCAGATTCGCGAGGGAGAGCGTCTCCCTCGCGTCTCTGTTAAGCCCGCAGGGGCTAATGGGAAATTTCCCATCAGTCCCTCGCGTCTAAAGGGGCTGATGGGAAATTTCCCATTAGCCCCTGCGGGCTTAACAGAGACGCGAGGGAGACGCTCTCCCTCGCGAATCTGAAAGCTCTTGCAGAGGGGCTTAGCGGGCGGAGGGGGCCCTGCGGGACGCTGCATTCTGCCCTTGCCGCGTCCGCGGCAGCAGTCAGAGACAGCTTTTTCTTTTTTTTGCGGACCTATGGCCCGCGTGCCAGCTGCAAGGCCTTCGCGTGCCACAGCTGGCACGCGTGCCATAGGTTCGCCATCGCTGCTGTAGGGGAAGCTCCAGAGCACACAGCAGAGCTCTGGAAGAAGGGAAACTTACAGGGACAAGCAGTCTGGGAACTGTAGAAGACAACTTAGCAGGAGCTTAGTGCATAGGTGAAGACAGTTAAGCATTAAAGTCAGTAAATTGGGCTCCTGGTAAACAGAAGAAAAATACTGACTCAACAGCTCCTGGGTTTTCTTGGCAGTGTGACCGGAATTAGATTGTTACGCCTTTTCTCCGAGACAATGGAGGGTTGAGTGACTTGCCCAAGGCCACAAGGAGTACTAGTGGGAATTGAAACCTGGTCTCTTGATTATCAAGCCAGTGCTCTAACCAAGAGACATTATATTACCAGATAATGTCCTTTCCTTAAGTCCTGTTAGACTAGACCAGACAAGTAGATTATATTCCCTTACCAACAGATATGGAGACAGAAGAAACTTTCATAGGCTTCTTTATGACATCATCATACCATATGATCTAGAACCACCAGGTCCCAACAAATGTTTGTGTGTCCAAAATCTCTAAGCTTAAAGGTCATTCTTCATTCCAAACCCCAAGTTGATATTCCCTGAGGGCTTCACTCCCAATCCCAAGTTTATATTCCCTGAGAACAAAAACTCTGTGGATAAGTGAACACAACTTTGTTGGGAAATTTGGGTGATTTAAAAGATATCATGTTCTTATTTGGACAACTGTATATTTTAAATTCTTTAAAAGCAATAATTAGTTATTGACTTGGCTTAAAGGTTTTGAATTAACATGCCTTAGTTTTAGTTAGGCCTTTTAGAAATCTAATTCAGAACAGACAGGTAGTTAATATTTTTCCACTCATCCTCCCCCAGGCACATCCCTTAATTTATAGGTAGATTTCCCAGTTAAGATGAGATTTGTTATCATGTGCTATCACTGATCTATCCCTTTTCAGAAAGGCACTCAAATCCCACCTCTTCCCCCAATATTACTTAACCAACTAACCAATCTTGATCACTACCCAAACTAAGAACAAATCCTGTCATGTATACTTGTAAATACTCTTGTAAATAGTTGCAGTAATGACTTCCCATGTTTTATCCAAGTTCTCTGACCTTGTTCTCTGTAAAACCAAACAGTTTGTTCATTATGGTATGTTGTTATATTGTAAACCGCGCTGATGCTGAATAGAGCGGTATATAAGAGCCTGTAATAAATAAATAAAATAAATAAATAAATGTGTATTTGTATCAGCAAGAGATTAACCTCCAATTAATAACTATTAGCAGTTCAGTGGGAAGCAAACACAAAATATTAGCAGATACTTTATAAAAAAAATCCTGAAGGCATTTATTTTAATCTAGGGCTCCCTACTCCCTTGCATTCTAAACAACTCATCAATACAAAGATGCAGAGCGCAGTTCAGCGAGATGGGGGATATCCAGTCTTTTACATTAAGTGTTATGTGTATGATTATATTGCAGTTGGTGAGAGATCGTATGTGTGCATTCAGTGCAAAGAGCTCCTGGCTCTCCGAAAACACATTGAAGGTCCACCAGCTTATGGAGGTGGAGACCCAAGTGGGGGATCAAGAGGAGTGCGATGGCTGGAGACCAATGTGGAACATATGGTCCAAGAGCAAGCTTGCCTATTAGAATGCATTGAGAAACAAAAGAATCATGTACTTTGAAATAACCTGAAAGTAATCGGACTGGAGGAAACCATAACAGATGGAGAACTGCATAAATTCTTTCAGGAGTGGCTACCCCAGCAGCTGGGCCTTCCACTGAAAGAGGGAGCATAGCATGTGAGAGAATGCATTGCATTGGCCCCCAAAATGATGAGTATTGCTGGCAATGAGCAGCTATTGCTCGGTATGTCATCTCCTTGGAACAGGAAAGTCTGTTATGAGAATTCCAGAAGATAAAGACATTGGAATATAACAGCAAGAAGCTATTGTTGTTTAACAACTATTCAAGTCAAGTGGTGGCTAAGAGATAGGAATTAACACCAATTTGCACAGAGCTGTGCAAGAAGGGGGTGTGTTTAGTTCTTCTTTTCCCACACAAGCTCAAGGTTACACATGAAGGGACAACTGTGATATTGCACAATGCAGAGAAGGGGCAAAGATTCCTAAACTGCTGTGCCATGGGGAGTGAACAGCATGGGATGTGAAACTGTGGCTGCAGGAGAGTGAATGGTGAGTTTTCTTAGACCTATTGAATGGTAGGGGTCTGGCATGGTGGTGTTAATTTTCGCGCTCCCCCTGTCCCCATATTGCTAAAGACAGTGGCTGCCTAATTTTGAGGGGCATTTCTCGATGTCATCACCCCATCTCCTCCTTCCCCCCAGAACCTGCCCCACCCCTGTGCCACTCCAGGGCTCAGGACATTAGAGTGGAACCAGCAAGATGGCGGGAGAACAGCCAGATAACACTATTCAAAGTAGAGTGAAGCTGTAACGCAGCAAAAATATATGAAAAGCATCCACTATAATATGGTAATCTCTGCCTGACTTACATTTATTGCTGTCAGACGCTTGAAGATACCTGAGATCCATTTCCTCCCAATTTTTACTCCTCCATAAAGAACATTTGAGTGGAGGCTTGTTATATATTTTTGTTAGGAGAACAGTCTGAGTACTTATGGAGAATAACCTGCTGGCCACGTTTTATGTCACCATTCAGGCTTGGCGGAGACAGTGTGAGACTTTTGCCAACCTGTTGGACAAATGTTTTGGAAGAGCTTCAGGCTGGGGTTGAGCTAGCACAAGACAGTGCTTACAAGTTGGATGTTGTTTGGGGGGATGGGCACTATCTGGCTTCAGGGGGTGGGGGGGAACTGTCATATTTGCTGCATAGCTAAACAAATTTCTGCCTAAAGGATAGGGGAGCGAGCAGCTGTAGGGCGACATGGGAGAGAGTGGAGCAGTGGAAGTTGTGAGTGTGTGGCTGGATGGAGCAGACGTGAGGGGAGCGAATGGCAGGAGGGGAGGGAGAGTAGCTGTTTGGGGATGAGGGGGAAGGGAAGAGTGGAGTGATGGGGTGGGAGGTGGAAGAGACAGGCTGATTGTGGAGGGTATGGGTTATGCACTGAATGGGCACAAATGGCATTGGGAAAGATGGCTGATTACTAAACCCTAAGAGGGCCGTGCTGGGAGGCTCCCGGGGGCTGTACGCTTATGCTTATACTGTAGTGAGAGCACATGATGACTGAAATCACAATAACGATCCTGTTTGTGGGGGGGCTTGCATTCCCCCATAAAGCGGAAGCGCATCTTCACCTATCTGCGACATCTAGGTACTGACATCACCTTGTTGCAGGAAGCGCATCTCAAACTAAAAATGGGATGGGTACGGGAGGTGTTCGTTACAATTCCTGTCTACAGGGTGTGGCAGTCCTAGTTGGGAAGCAGGCGACTTTTGAAATGCATAAGGTAATTCAGGACCCAGAGGAGTGCTATGTGTTGGTGTGGGGGGTACTACTACATAAGAAAGTAGTGCTGGGTAGTGTTTATACCCATACCACCTATCAGCACACTTTTTTTCTGGAGCTGATAGCAAAATTGTCAGAACAGATGGACTTCCACCTAGTGCTGGGAGGAGACTATAACATGGTGGCCAAAGCATCAAAAGACTGCCAACCGCCTATGTTGGTGTCATGAAGGGCAGAGCACAGAGGGATAAACCTTATGTGTACAGAACTTGAATTGACTGATGGGTGGCGAACACTGCATTCCACAGATAGGGAGTTTACATACTACTCTGGGCCCTACAAAGTCCACTGGCGCATCGATTACCTACTGCTGGCCGAGCAGCTATTTGTCAAATTGGCAGGAGCCGACATCCACTCACAGCTGGTCTCCGACCATGCAATGGTACAGGTGTGCATAATCATGATGAGTCAGCTGTTGGACAAAATCAGGTGGCTGAATCAAATCCTGCGTTCCGACAGTTCCTGTGGAAAGAATGGCTAAAGTACACGGAGGACAATGGGACAGAGGTGGTTGGTTCTGAGACCTACTGGGCATCTGGGAAAGCGGTCTTTCGAGGCAAAATCATAGACTATGTCAAAGCTCAGCAAATCCGGCAAAATCAAGATTTTGCAAAAGGGGATAGGGGACCTACAGGCCTAGAGGCTAGCCTATATGCAGAATAGGACGAAAAAGGCATGTTTCGAGTTGCAAGAATGTAAATACCAAGTAAATTCTATTTTGAACAGCAGGCTCTGTGCAGTATCCAAGTATAGAATTACAAATTTCACAAATGGGGGGATAAGGCAGGGACGTTTTTGGCAAACCTTGGTCATGCAGCAAAAGTATGAAATACTAATACCCGCCTAGAACGGCAGGATGGGATGATAGCCATCGAGGAAAAGGAAATTGCCCAACATATACTGCTTTTTTTCATACCTTGTACTGGGATGACCCATCCCCCCATCTGCAACATGAGCAATTTTTTGAAGGCCCTGATATACCCTGGGTGAGTGAAGGACTGTAAGCCATCCTCAATATGCCATTAACAGAAGCAGAACTTTCTGTTACCATTAAGAAGTTAAAGCAGGATAAGGCCCAGGGCATGATGGCTTGGGCCCAGAATTTTATCAAATCCTGGGGGATCTGTCGTAGAGCTGTTTAGGGCTATGGGGGAAATGGTGGTGGTGTTGGGCAGATTATGAGACCATGCAGATAGGGCATTAGTAATTTAGCTGCCCAAACTGGGCAGCGACCTAGAGCGAGTTGAGTCTACCGGCCTATATTCCTGTTAAATCAGGACATAAAGATTTTGGCTTCAGTGCTGGTGTGGTAGTTGAGGGTGGTTGTCCCACCGTAATCCACCCCGATTAGGTCGGCTTTGTCAAAGGTAGAAGTACAACCAGCCATATCCTGAAAGCCTTGACCATGTTTCAGCAGAAAAGACCCCGGGAGGCACCTGCAGCTGTTGTCAGCTTAGATGCTGAAAAAGCATTTGACAGGGTGTCCTGGGATGATTTGTCTTGGGTGCTGAAGAAATTCAGGATGGGGGAATATTTTTTGCAGTGGATCCGCACATTATACAGTGGCTCTATTGCCCAGATTTTGGTGAACAAGAGGCTAGCGGAACCTTCTCAGTTGAGCCATGGGATGAGAAAGAGTTGTTTGCTGTCCCTCCTTTTGTTTATCCTCTCTCTGGTGCAGAAGGTGCGAGCTACAGCAGACATCCAAGGGATCAAACTGGGAGCCCATATCCTCAAAATCAGCTTATTTGCTGACGACCAGGGCCATACCAAGCGTGAATTGCTCCCTGTGCGACTTGCACATTGGCCGCGCCCCCCTCCCGCACTTCCATCCAGCCACTTTCTGGATGGCGGCAGGAGAGAAGGGGCGTGCCCAATGTGCAGTTGCCAGCATGCTAAGCAGATCTGACCCTCCCTGCTCTGATGTCGCGTCAGAGGAGGGAGAGACCAGGCCTGCTTAGCGTGCCGCAAGAAGGCTTAAGGGGCACATTTCAGCTGTCTGCCATTGCCTGCCGCCACTGAGAGGAGAAAAAGTGGCGGCGGCAGGCAACAGCAGACAGTTGAAATACGCCCCCTTAAGCCTTTGTGCCTTGTGTGGCCGCACCGCTCACACAGGGCTAGGTACGGTCCTGCTGACGACATGCTCATTAGCATGCACCATACTGAAGGGGGATGGATGGTTTTGAGCCATCTTCCTCAATGGTTTGGTGCCTTTTCTGCGCTAAAAATAAACATGGAAAAATCTGAGGCCCAGTTTTTTGGAGAAGGGATCTTGTAGGTGGGAACAATGCTCTATTTCAATGGTCAGAGGGGACGCAATAAATATCTGGGCATCTATTTACACCATGACTTAAGAAAGGTGTACCAAGACAAACTCATGCAAATAGAAACCCTCTTTCTGAATTGGGCTGACCTCCCTTTATCGTTATATGGGAGGGTGGCCCTTACAATATTTTATGCAGCAATAAATAAGGTCACTTCCAGAGTGTCAATTGATTATTCAGTCAGCTCGAGGCTAACACTCCACATATTTCAACCACACTTTATAGCAGAAAAACAAATTATTGTCTTAATTATTTCTTCATTCATTTAAAAAAATATATAAAGGAAGAGGAAAGGGTCTCAGAACCAGCAGGGCAACTACGTGGGCAGCTTAGAAATTTCTCTGCTGCTCCACGTCCCCAGAACATCAACGACCCAACAAAAATTCCTCCCTTTATATCTTCTTGGTCACAGCAATATTTTTGGCATAATGGTCATGTGGGTATCAGTTGCAGATGTTGCCTCCATGGGTGAGCCGTGAGGATGAACAGGTCCTCAGAAGTGCTCTGCGAATCCTTCTCTGGTGGGGGAAGAGAGTGAGGGTTAGCTATGCCAAATTAATCCTGAGCCAGGAAAAGGGGGAAGCGGGTTTTTCAGATTTGTGGATCTACAATGTAATGGTGCTTATGCGCTGGGTGCATGACACATTCACCAAAGTAGCCCACTATGCCCCTAGGCGACTAATAGAAGGATGGAACCAGCCTTTTGTTTTGTTTTGATAAATGTCTTGCACTATGGGTGCAGATGGTTGGCCTGCACAAAGTATCAGGCTCTGATGGCTCCCCTGTGGACGGCGCAGAAATGGTGGACAGCGAAAAACGGTTGGAGTTGGGAGTCCACCCCCTTCCTGCAAGTGGCTGCTAATCCTGGGTTTGAACTGGAACAGGGAAGTAGTGGTTTTTTTTAGATTGAACAAAGACCACCGTGTGGATCTAGGACACCTGCTGAATTGGGGTGGGGGGGGAGCACTTCCTGTCACTTGAGTATCTAAGGGCGCACCTAGGTTTCTGCGGGCTACAGGCTTTCCAGTACTTATTGCTTAAACATTACTGGTGGACTGTCACCGTGGCTCATACAAGTGAGGTGGTCATCCATGAATGCAACCAAGACTTTCGCTATCTGACCCCGTGTGAAACATCATGGCCAACTGGTATAGAATGTTGAGGGATAGGCTTCCCATGATCCATTTGAGTACACTGGCACATCATTAGGTGGAGGAACTGGTGGACGGGATCAATCAGGAATGCCTTGAATGTAGTTTTTGCAGATTCCCAAGGTGACTAGCTCCGCCAGCTATCAAGAAATGCAGTATCAGATCTTACATAGGGGCTACCTTATGAGGGAGAGGAGGGCAAGACTGAGCATATCGGAGAAAGGCAGCTGTGAAAAATTTATAGCCTACGTGGAGATCTTTCGGCACGCATTCTTAGAGTGTGCCACCCTTACAGGACTTTGGAGAAAGGCCTTGAAGAGTTTAGAAGACACTTTGCACAAATCCATAAATTGGACATATGATTTGCTATTTTTGGGGGAGAGGAGTCTGTTGTGGGAAAAGCAGCAATGGAAGGCAGAAAGAAACTTTCTTATGGTAAGACTTTGGGGAGTTAAAAAAGTAATCTTGCAATACTGGGTGGGGGAGTAAGTCCCTTCCTTCACACAATTTTATTTATTTATTTAACATCTCTTATATACCGCACTATTATCATCAGCGCGGTTTACATGGAACCAAACATATACATACAGAAAAACTGTAGTGCATTTTACAAGTAACAGGAATTTGAACTTGGTAATAAAGGGAAACTATGTACATTATGTAACTATATACAGTAGTCTATTGACAATGGGTCAATCTCATGCACCATTTGGTACAGGCTGAGAAATATGCCTATACAGACTTTACGAAGCTCCAATAGTGAGATACAAATGGTTGTGGAATCAGTTCTAGTGCTAATATCCTAAGGAGTTGGGATGGGGAGAAGGGGGCAAGGGTCTGTCCTTGATGAGTCAGATGTAGCAGCCCCACTTGCCTTATAGCCACTTTTCCAATAACAGTTGAGAACTCAGACGGGTGAAGTGTAGGAGGAGATGGATGAGCGTGGGTGCTCACTGGGGCATGATATGCGGGCCCGGGTGGGTATCTGCAAGTTGATAGGCAACCTGTCTATGTTGTTACACCACGCACTACACCTTGTGGCAAAGTGACCTAGTGACACATATACTGTGATAATTGTATTCTTATAACAATTATTATCCTTATGGCTTTTATTATCATTGTTATTGTTCTTATTATTATCATTATTACTACTATTAATGTAGCTAATGTTAGTAACATGTACCTGTGGTCATAATGTTCAGTTTGAACGACTGGCTACAATGTTGTTACATACATGCCTCACGTAGACCAAATGCATCATGGAAATGATGTCTTGTAAGACTGTGTCTGACTTGGAGGATGAACACTCTGGTATTTTATTGAAAAATTTAATAAAGTTGTTACAAAAAAAAGTTGGGGCACCTTAAAGAAAAAGATTAGAAAAGCAGCTTTGCTACCAAGATGGTGACAGGCATGAGAGAGAAACCTGGAGACTCAGATCCAGTACTGGGACCTCAAATTCTGATTTTAAGTTTTAACTAATAGACACTAACACACACTCAGTGCCTTCAAAAACACCTAATTAGCTGGAAAATAAACACTTAAATGTACAATTTATAAACATACAGGAACAGAAACTCTAATATACTACAGTAAAACCTTCTCCGCCCTTGATCAGCTGTGACTTCTTGCTCACATATAGTAATAATTCTTTAAAAGAAACAAGAGAAATATTTTCCGTGAGTTAGTCATTTTTAGGGTATTTAAGTACTTTCTGAAAAAAAGAAAGAAGTAAATGCAAACGAGAGAATCCTGAATCCTAAAATGAATAGTACAGAGTCAATATTTAACTGACTATTTACCTTCAGAATTTATTCTAACTATATAGACACTGGGAGTGAAAATCTGTCTTATGATCTCAGATGTCTGGAGGACCTACTAAGGCAAACCTTTCTGTACACTAACTCCCTCTGTCAAGGATTATATCTGTACTGTCAATACTCTCCTTTTAATTATGCCGTTAGATGAGTTAGAAATCCCCTTATGTTGTCCTGAACTGACTGTCTTATTGTAATTTTTAAACCATAGTTCTTTGAGCTTTCAGTTCAATCAGAACCCACCTCTGCTGGGGCTATGGTACCATGAAACTCCAACTGCAAGTATCCAGCCATTGTAAATCTATTCCTATGTCTCCCAGCTATCCACTGACCACAGCTCCCTCTAGGTATGCATGTACCCTTGTTACAGCAATCGCTGTGAAAAGCTCTTATTCTATCACTCACCCACAGAAGGAAGACTCTCAGACAGGCTGGAATGCAAACAGGAACTTTTAATGTGCACACAGGATCAGACAGAGATACCAGCAACCTCCACAAGGGTCTGAACCCCGAGGGACGGCCTACAATGCCTTATATACAGTACAGTTTTAAACTCATTCTACAATCCCATTTGCCACAGGTATTTCCTGCCCACCAATCAGCAGCCCCTGGGGAGGTACCTGGGTGACCTGTCCAAACCGGTATGCTCTGGTCTGTTGGTTTCAGGGCTAGGGAAATACTGTGCTCAGACCTGGAGTGGGGGAAGGGTGCCTACTGGAATCTCAATGTCTCTCTTAGCAGGCTGATTACCTCATGGCTTGCGGGGGAAGGGTCAGGCTGATCAGAGCCTCATGGCTTGCAGCATGGCTTGGGGGAAGGGCTATCTACAGTTCGCAGCATGGCTTGGGGGAAGGGCTACCTATAGCTACCTCATGGCTGCCTCATTCCCCCCTTTTTTAAGTAAGACCTCAACCGCTAGAGGCGGTTGAGGGCTGTATTACTGGAGGCAAGCCGCAGAGGAGTATATTGGGTCAGGGCCATGACCGTGGCAGCCGCCTTGCGTTCTACCAGGGTGCCAAGGGTGGAAACAACCTGTAAGGAAAAAGGCACCTGGTTAAAATGTACGGTACAGCAATGGGACAAGTTAAGGTAGAGAGTTACGTATACAAAGGTCTGCATGTTCAGAGCAGTTTGGGCAAGTAATACTGCTGTGTTAGTAGTCTCTGCACTTGTTTGAAAGCAAGTCTATATCAGCTAAGGCACCTTTTCTCAGTCTGATCCCGGTTCCAGGAAAGGTGTCTGTAAATCAGTCTCTCTGGTGGTCCAGAGTTCGTCGGCAGTCTGTTAGAACCCCGTACTGGGCAGAAGTGTCAAAGCGTAGGGGCTGGTTTGGAACTGTGACAGAAGTCCAGGCTGGAACAATTTCTGGTGCAGCGGCCTTGACACGAGAGTGATGGATCCTCGGAGCAACTTCAGCCACCTTGACAGCCGTGGGGGTGGTCCGCAGAACAGTATACGGGTCTCGCCACTGGGGAGTCAGCAGATCCTGCTTCCACTCCTGGATCCATTATCACTGGAGGTTCCTTTGCTGGTAGGAAATATTCCATTATGCCCTTGACTGATCTCCACATGTTTACAGATCAGACAAGTGCACGCGCGTGTTCTGTAATTCTGACAAGTTTTAGAATCACACCAATTTTTTTTTGCCTGTGAGAATTTGTCATCAATTTATCCCCCTTTGCCTCTGCATGCCTGGCCAGGACACACAGAGGAAAAGTAAGGCAAAAAAAAACAACATCTGGAAGTACCACATGGTCAGTGCGGGGTTTTTTCCAAAGCTCATCAGGATGCAAGGTGCACCCAGCCTGTCTCCAGGTGCCTACTTACAATCTTTGAGTATTGTGGTGGGGCCTAGATGACTTCCTAAATTGAAGATACTGGAGATGGCATAGTTGAATAAAATGCTCATCATTTTTTATATTCATTAGCCAGATACATCACTTCACATCATTAAATTGCCTTCACCAGTTTACTGTCCATCAGAGTCCTTCCACATCATTAATTACCTTCATCAGTTTACTGTCCATCAGAGTCCTTCCTCTTAATATATCACTTTACCCCTCACAACACTTTCCACCAACTACATACATAGGTCCTTCAATTTTTTTTCTTTTTCTATACCATACTAATGTATCCTTATCTGGCAAGGCTGCTAAAACAATTGTTAGAGACATAGTATTGTTGTAAACAGTGTCCATTTCCCACTAACTTAATTGGTGCAGTTCTAGATTGGCATGGGTGCTCATTCTAAATAGCGACTGTCTAAACAATCTTCAATATAAAACGATACATCAATTCCAATAGAAAGAAATATGGCTCCTAACATGACAGCCACATATCTCTCATGTATGACTAGAGTCTATTGTACACCTGGTTCCCAGTGAGAGTACTGTAGGAAACTTAAAAATACTTGGACTGATCTTGAAAATGCAGTGGTCCACAAAGATTTATGTAAGCTATCCATTAATTATGGTGTCAAAAGAGATCCTCTTGAGGTGAGAGACTAGGAGGGTACAAGGCATTGGTGGTTGGGCCTCATGGCGATACTCCTTCTGGTTCTTCTTGGCCTGCAAGGCATTTGTGAATAGGCCTCATGGCAATACTTCCTCGGGTTCTTCTTGGCCTATTCCCCCCTGCCTATTCATGTCTCTTCAGAGGCATAAATGTACAAGGTTCGTGTTTTCTCAGGCCTTGTGGGTCCTCGAGGAGTCTTAGAGCAGTCAGAATTCCAGTGGCCCAGATCATCACACTTGGAGTAGCACGTTTTATTGCCTTTTTTCCTAGGCTGTCGTCTCACCTTCTGCCCCTCTCTCTCATTCATTTTCTCAAAGCTCTCCTGGATCATTGCTGACAAGTAAGATTTAGTTTTATCCAATCAACTTGAGTTAATGTTATCATTATATTTGTAAATAATATTTTTACAAATATTTCCATATTTCTGGGAATCACAGTTCCATCTTTCCACTAAATTTGCTTTATATACTTGGGAACCAAGCGATTTCAGATCAGCCCCTTTCCAAAATTTAATATTTACTCATCTTATTGCTGTGTATACTGGACCTCTACATAATGTACTCCTACCAGTATATTTGGTAACAAAGTACAAATGTATAAACTAAAAAGATTTGTATCTCACAGTGCTATAATATATTATGCTCCTGAACTCTGGACACCAACATGTAAAATTCAAATACAGCAGGACAGGTGAATTTATTCTAAATAGCACCTATGATGTTACTGTCCTGTTCATCATTCATCAGCACAGAGCTTAACAAGGCAAAGTGATTACCTTGTATCTTATAGTTCAAAACAGGCATGAAACTGATACTTTATAAGAAGGTTGGTGGATATCTGGAATGCAATATCATTGTAGTATCAGAAAAATGAATACAGTTGATCAAGGCAGTTTAATGTACCAAGCAGGAAAGAACGCAATCATCAGCACAGCATTTACTGTCTGCAGAATAAACTGCCAAAGATGGCATATCATGCAGAAGTATTACTTGCTTAAGTTTGTATGTGCAGTCAAAACCAAATATATGTACCAGAGAAAATCCAGGCTTTAAAGGACAAGTAAAAAAAATCTTCATTTCTTCATGATCTTATAAGGATTTTTCTCCAGCCTTTGTTTGCTTCCAGCAGACATTTGAGGATGCTCAAAGGAGGCACCTCATGGTTCTAGAAGCTCAAACTCTACAATTAAAATTGATGACAAGAGGATTGTTTGCAGGCTAGGTGTGGCTAGGTGAATTGGGGTTCTTTGTCCTCTAGGAGAAAGACTCCTAGATGATTTTTTTTTCTTTTGTCCTCTCTAATGGGCCTCCATTCATCTGCTAGAAGAAGGAACTCCTCCCAGTATCTTTCTATAGCTATGCAAACTATTTCAGCAGTTCCAACTATCCCCCAGTCACCGCTGAGAGGTGTGACCAAAACACCTGGTTCCCTGACCACTGATCATGCATGTAACATAGCAATGAAATTGGATATGCATCAAACAATGCAATTGTCTTCCTTCACTGATATACCAGTACCACAGTCCACACACAGCAAACCCCACCCCCCCCCCTTTTCCAAACTGTCCCCTTCCCTGCAATCAGTAGACCTGGTGTTTTTCACTGTTTGGGGACACAGGGGCGACTCGTCAATAACTTCACCTTTTACTGATAGAGTATCAAAATCAATCCTGAAATATAAAGACCTAATGTCTGGACAAAAACTTTCTTTCCCTGATGTCACAACCAAACACAGAGCCACTAACAAACACAGAGCCACTAGCAATTTTTACATAACAGTACATTAACTATATGGGCCAGCCATGAATCCATACAGGGAAGCTGGTCCGGATACTCCCTCACCACAATTCAGCCTCCGGACCCCATGCCCCAATCACAATTCACAAATCACAATGTTCAGTGTAAATTTTCTAATCTCACCTCTGGGAATACAACATACAATATAATCCTGGTAACAGGCAGAGTCTGGCTGCACAAAACGCACAGGACCACAAAGGGAAAAAGAAAGAGGGAAAACAGAAAACAGAGACGTCTCAGCAGCGAATACTCACACACTCTCCTTCCCCAGCAGCAGCTTGTTACAAATACATCACAGACACTCTCTCTAGCTGTATCATAGGATCTAACTTTCACCATGAGGACATTAGAAATACAGTATGAGAAATATAGCTAGCTATTTTCTAATGTCCACTAGATGGAGCTCCAGGATCACTTTAACCATAAGGATAAAAATACAGCTAGTTTTTAAATGACCACTAGATGGAGCTCCAGGATCACTTAAAACACAGGTAATAGTAGTAATTACAGCTAATGTCCACTAGATGGAGCTCCAGAGTCACTTTAAGTACATTGCAGTGTAGCTTACACGTGGTCTTTTCAAGATGGCCGCCTCCACGTGTGTTCTACTGCCCGATTCAGCTCTGGATACCTCCGGACAGACTCAGCTGTTCCCAACTTCAGAATCGGGTCAGCCGGGCCTCAAACATGCGGGAGGAGGAGGAGAAAAATACACTTTTAAAATCGGGGAGCCAGCCGGACCTCAAACATGCGGGAGAGGAGGAGAAAAATACACTTTTAAAATCGGGGAGCCAGTCGGCCCGCGGCACACAGAACAAGGACGGAGCAGTTTAAAAAGGGGCCCGCCGGCCCGCGGCACACAAATTACGGTCAGTATGATTTTTTTTATTTTTTTATTTTTTTGCTTGGGGCAAAAATTAATTTAATAGCTTTTGGCAGCGCTGCACTCTTAATACCCTTTAAAGGGGCTCAGCGGTGCATCGGGACAGCAGGGAAAGGCAGAAAATTCAGCGGGTCAGCAGGGGGGCTCAGCGGTGCATCGGGACAGCAGGGAAAGGCAGAAAATTCAGCGGGTCAGCAGGGGGGGCTCAGCGGTGCATCGGGACAGCAGGGAAAGGCAGAAAATTCACATCGGGGCACAACGGAGAGAGAAGTTCACATCGGAGCAGAAATTAACACAGCGGCAGCATGGGAGGGGGGACAGAAATTTACGTTGGAGCACAGAAACTACATCGGGGGTTCAGGGAAAGGCAGTAGATCCACACCGGAGCACATGGAGGGCAGAATTCAACATCGGAGCACAGAAATCACACAGTAGCAGCATGGGGGGAACAGAAACTTACATCGGAGCACAGAAATTACATCGGGGGTTCAGAGAAAGGCAGTAAAACCACACCGGAGCACATGGAGGGCAGAATTCACACCGGAGCAGAAATTAACACAAATTAGAAACGGAACGGAAGCATATTAGAGCCCTCTCCTTGCAGTCACGCTTCAGAAAACTCTCCACAAGCAGAACAGAAAGAAGAGAAGCAGCGATCTATTCTTTATCTCAGGTATGTTTAACTTATCAAGTGCTATATTTAGTTACATTTTTTTTCTTTCGGCAGCGCTTTTAAAAGATCTCAGATTACTGCAGTTTCAGATATTCAGATTTTACCGGTATTCAGATTCAGATACAGGACGAGCAATGGCTTCAGGGCCACTAAGGCCCGTACTAGGACTGCTCGTGCAGTTGATCAGGCTGCTACAGGTTCCCAGAAATTACCAGGACTCACAGATAGAGTACAGAACTAGCCCCAGACAAGGTAGCAGTACTCACCAGAACTCTGATCAGACAGGAAGTTTGGATGCCAGTCTATCCAGCTGGTTTTTCAATCGGGGATTCAACCGCAGGGACCAGCTGTCCAGACAAATCAAGGTGTCCTTCCGAGCACAAAGTGGCCCGGGGGCGCCAAGGACAGTTAATCACCTGGAGGGGCCGGTCCCTGACTGGTGGAGGCCCAGATGCTGCAAAAGCAGAAGTCTTCCCACCGTGGGTGTGATGAGAGAGGCTTTTCTTTTAATATTTCCCGGCCAACGCACCAAAATGTTACAGCAATCGCTGTGAAAAGCTCTTATTCTATCACTCACCCACAGAAGGAAGACTCTCAGACAGGCTGGAATGCAAACAGGAACTTTTAATGTGCACACAGGATCAGACAGAGATACCAGCAACCTCCACAAGGGTCTGAACCCCGAGGGACGGCCTACAATGCCTTATATACAGTACAGTTTTAAACTCATTCTACAATCCCATTTGCCACAGGTATTTCCTGCCCACCAATCAGCAGCCCCTGGGGAGGTACCTGGGTGACCTGTCCAAACCGGTATGCTCTGGTCTGTTGGTTTCAGGGCTAGGGAAATACTGTGCTCAGACCTGGAGTGGGGGAAGGGTGCCTACTGGAATCTCAATGTCTCTCTTAGCAGGCTGATTACCTCATGGCTTGCGGGGGAAGGGTCAGGCTGATCAGAGCCTCATGGCTTGCAGCATGGCTTGGGGGAAGGGCTATCTACAGTTCGCAGCATGGCTTGGGGGAAGGGCTACCTATAGCTACCTCATGGCTGCCTCACCCTGAATCTGGCCCTCAGCTCTCACCGCACTGCTACCACTACATTCTTAAACATAATTCTGTTGGTTGCTCAGGGGCCTTAACATGACCCATACGGTAAAGACTTAAATCTCGCTCTCGGTGCTGGCTCTGATCTATACTCACTGCCCAGGACGAACAGAATGAGCACACAAAGTGTAGAACTCAGTGTGTCAGAAACAGAAAAGAAAAATCGGAAAACTCCAACCTACCTAGGAGAGTGGGAGGTCAAAGGACTGGAAAGAGGATTACCAGATGTCACCATCTCTCCAGTCTCATGATGTATTGTTACAGACTGGAAGCCTTGAGTCATTTGGTAGTGGCTATTATTCAGTAGGAATGTGCATTTGTTTGAAACAACATAAGAAGTTTCATTGATATTTCCCATTTCATTTTTAATCCAAAAAGGACATTGAAAAATCCAAAATTCATTTTCCCCTCCAGTTTTGTCAGAGGCTAACTTTAAATCAGTACCCTATATTCCTCTGTCAATTCACTGGTTGCAGGAGATGTTGGGAACTTTCAAATAGGTCCAAACATAGAGTTCAAAAAACCTGATATGGAGCTTTCAAGTTACTCAGTTCCAGGAGGGAGACTTTCTGGCTAGTTCTAGTTTTGAACATACATCCCAAAGCAGTGTGGTATTTGTAGTCTCTGTATCCACTGAAATCATTGCTGTAGGTCCCATAATGCATTAGGATAAAGGTGTCAGATATCCAGGCCTGGCCCCAAATCTCCCTCCTCAAACTGGGTGTCTTGACAGCTCTGCTGATACTCTTCGATCAACCCTGCAAAGGCTACAGTTTTGTTAGAGCTGCCCAGTTTCAGGAATGAGATTTTAAGTCAGTCCTGGATTCAGGCAACCTCATAATGATGCCTTATGGCACCTACAACACTGATTCCAAAGGGTAAAATCAGGGATAGCAAGTATCATACTGCATTGCAATGCAAATTTTCAACCAGAACTGATAAAAAATATCATTCCTGGAACTTAGCAGCTCTGATTATGTTCAGGTAAATCATGTATAAATCAGGGCAAAATATGCCCTTCAACAGACTTCACAGCTGTCACAAATCTTCTTAAGATAAGAACATAAGATATGCCATACTGGGTCAGACCAAGGTCCATCAAGCCCTGTATCCTGTTTCCAACAGTGGCCAATCTAGGTCATATGTACCTAGCAGTTTCCCCAAAAGATACAGGTTCCACAATGCTTGTACTGGGTCAAGCATTGATATCCTGGGTCCCTTATTAATAATGGTTTATGGACCTTTCCTCCAGGAACTTGTCCAAACCTTTTTTAAACCCAGCTACACTAACAGCCTCTACTACATCCTCTGGTAACAAATTCCAGAGTTTGATTACACGTTGAGTGAAAAAATATTTTTTCTTATTAGTTTTAAATAGTTTACCCTATAGCTTCATTGCATATCCCCTAGTCTTCCTATATTCTGATAACGTAAACAATCGATCTACGTTTACCCGTTCCACTCCATTCATTAATTTATAGACTTCTATCATATCTCCCCTCAACTGTCTCTTTTCCAGGTTGAAGAGCCCTAACCTTTTTAACCTCTCTTCGTAGGGGTATCCTTCCATCCCATTTACCATTTTGGTGTCTCTTCTCTGTATCTTTTCTAATAACGCTATATCCTTTTTAAGATACGGTAACCAGAATTGCACACAATATTCAAGGTGCTGTCGCACCATGGAACGATACAGAGGCATTATGATACCCTTTGTTTTATTTTCCATTCCTTTCCTTATGATACCTAGCATTCTATTTGCTCTCTTGGCTGCCGCAGCGCACTGGGCAGAGGGTTTTAAGATGTTATCCACAATGACGCCTAAATCTTTTTCCTGGATGGTAGTTTCTAATGTGGAACCCTGCATCGTGTAACCATAGTTTGGGTTGTTCTTCCCTAGGCACATAACTTTGCACTTGTCCATATTAAATTTCATCTGCCATTTTGATGCCCAGTCCTCCAATTTATCAAGATCCTCTTGCAATTTTCCACAATCCTCTTGGGTTTTAACAACTTTAAATAGTTTTGTGTCATCTGCAAATTTGATAACGTCACTCGTTATTCCCTTTTCCAGGTCATTTATGAATATGTCGAAAAGCAGCAAACCCAGCAAAGATCCCTGGGGTACACCACTATTCACCTTTCTCCATTGGGAAAATTGGCCATTTAGCCCTACCCTCTGCTTTCTATCTTTTAACCAGTTCCTGATCCACAGTAGTACACTGCCTCCTATCACATGACTCTTTAGTTTTGCCAACTAGTTTTGATGAGGGACTTTGTCAAAGGCTTTCTGAAAGTCCAAATACACTATATCATCCGACCAGGGGCGGCCCAAGGGGGGTGCGGGGCCATGTGCGGAGACTCGGTGTGGGGCCTCATTTGCATAAGGTGCCTCATTTGCATAAATATTTGCATAATGTTACCATACACCAGAGCTACTCAATTCCAGTCCTGGTAGCCCACAACCCTGCAGGTTTTTGGGATATCCCTAATGATATGCATAAGATATATATGCATTAGAGATAGCCTGCCAACCTGACTGGTTTGTGGCCCTCCAGGGCTGGATTTGGAGACTCCTGCCTTACACCTCTGTCATTTAAGATTGTGAGTGGGCAAGGTACAGATGTTCTAGACATCAAAAGGGTAGATAGAATGTGTCACATTCCTCCTAGATTCTCAACACCACCAAAAAGTTGTCTAATAGACAATATTTTGGTGGTGGTGAGAAGCAAGGAGGAATGTGACAAATTCTAACCTTTTAGATGTCTTGGACATCTGCACCTTGCCCACTTACAATCTTAAATGACAGAGGTGTAAGGCAGGGGTTTCCAAATCCTGCCCTGGAGGGCCAAACACCAGTCAGGTTGGCAGGCTATCTCTAATGCATATATATCTCATGCATATCATTAGGGATATCCCAAAAACCTGCAGGGTTGCGGGCCACCAGGACTGGAATTGAGTAGCTCTGCCATACACTAACTTTTAGTAAACATGCCTCTTAATGAGTATATGGATAAAGAAAGACTAAAAGGTTTCTACATTACTATACTCCAGTACCAACCGCCAGGCACATTAGGAACTACTACAAACACTGCCCATTTAGAACCCATAGCAAACCCGCCGTATCCTAACAGCACTACCAGGACTCACAAAGCACAATACCCTAACTATCAAAAGGCAACACTGCAAATATTAAACCAATACATTTCAGAGAACAATAATACATGACCTACTGGGGAAAGAACAAGTGGCAATGTCAAATAGGAATTACATAAACAGAATACCTCAGCTCAGTTACACATGCAGAACATAGACCATCACCAAACAAGGAATCACAATTTAGAAACAGGAAGACAATAATTAAACTGGGAACCCCAAAAGCCAAACTTGGAATATACAACAACACTGTAGAAATAAAACTATAAATTAATTTCCTCTTGTACTAAACAAAGCGCAAAAATTAATGATGCACATTTCCCAGAGCTGACATATTCCAGTTAATAAATTCAAAATAAAGAGATATTTTTCTACCTTTTGTGCATTTTTTTTCAGTTGCAATTGTTCCAGCCACTTTCTTCTGGTTTCTTCGTGTCTTCTGCTAACTCTCCATCTGCTGTCCATTTGTCCTTTCTTCTGTCTTCTTGTTTTTTTTTCCATTCTCTCTCTACATTTGCTTTAACATACTAATCTTTCTCCTTTTGCTCTTTCCTCATTCCTATTTCATCCACTCAAATTTTATCCCTCCATCCTCAATCCCCACTTACTCTCCCAATATCCGGCCAATTGTAGATTTGTCTTCCCTCCCACGCAAAATATTTTTCCCTCTCCATTTCACTCTCCCAGCTCCATCCCATTCTAATCCTCCCCAACATCAGCTCCTTTCTAGTTCCAGCCCCACCCAGCATCTGCTCCCTTCTTGTCCCTGCATCAGCCCATTTCCAGTCCTAGTCCCCCATCAGCCCATTTCCAATCCTATCCTAGCCCCACCATCAGCCCATTTCCAGTCCTAGCTCCCCCATCCATTTCCAGTCCTATCCGAGTCCATCCATCAGTTCATTTCCAATCCCAGCCCCTCATCAGCCCATTTCCAGTCCTATCAGTTCCTCCATCAGCTCATTTCCAATCCCAGCCCCCCATCAGCTCATTTCTATTCCTTTCCTAACCCCACCATCAGCCCATGTCAAATCCTAGCTCCCCTCAGCCCATTTCCAATCCATGCCCCCATGAGCCTACTTCCAGTTCTAGCCCCTCCATGAGTCCATTTCAATTCAAGCCCCCACCACAGCCCATTTCCAACCTTAGCACCCCCAACAGCCCATTTCCAGTCCTATCCTGGCCCCTCCATCAGCCCATTTCCTGTCCTAGCCCCCCCCCACTCAGCCCATTTCCAGTCCTAGCTCCCTCTCCTCACAGCCCATTTCCATTCCAAGCCCCCCTCCCCATCAGCTATTTGCAGTTCAAGCCCCCTTTCCACTCAGCCCATTTCCATTCCAAGCCCCTGTCCCCATCAGCTATTTGCCGTTCAAGCCCCCTTCCACTCAGCCCATTTCCAGTCCTAGCAACCCCCCATCCCATTACCAGTCCTAGCTCCCCCATCAGCCCACTTCCAGTCCGATCCCCCTATAGCCCATTACCAGTCCTAACCCCCCCATCAGCCCACTTCCAGTCCAAACCCCCTATAGCCCATTACCAGTCCTAACCCCCCCATCAGCCCACTTCCAGTCCTTACCCTCCCATCAGCCCATTTTCAGTCTTACCCCCCCATCAACCCATTACCAGTCCTAACCCCCCATCAGCACACATGTAGTCTTAGCCCCCCCCATAGCCCATTACCTGTTGTAACCCCCCATCAGCCCATTACCTGTCCTAACCCCCCGTAGCCCATTTCCAGTCCTAATCCCCCCCATCAGCCCACTTGTAGTCTTAGCTCCCCATAGCCCATTACCTGTTGTAACCTCCCATAGCACTGTAACATTCCTAACCGCCCCCCCACAGCCCATTACCAGTCCTAACCCCCTATCAGCCCACTTGTAGTCGTAGCCCCCCATAGCCCATTACCTGTTGTAACCCCCATCAGCCCATTACCTGTCCTAACCCCCCCATAGCCCATTTCCAGTCCTAATCCCCCCATCAGCCCACTTGTAGTCGTACCTCCCCATAGCCCATTACCTGTTGTAACCCCCCCATAGCCCATTACCAGTCCTAATGCCCCCCACAGCCCCTTACCAGTCCTAACACCCCCCATCAGCCCATTTCCAGTCTTAGCCCACCGCCCCATAGCCCGTTTCCAGTCCTAATCCCCCCATCAGCCCACTTGTAGTCGTAGCCCCCCATAGCCCATTACCTGTCATAACTTCCCCCATCAGCCCATTTCCAGTCTTAGCCCCTCCATAGTCTATTACCTGTCCTAACCCCCCATAGCCCATTCCCAGTCTTAACCCCCCCCCCATCAGCCCACTTCCAGTCCGAACCCCCTATAGCCCATTACCAGTCCTAACCCCCCCCATCAGCCCATTTACAGTCCTTACCCCCCCTCCCTCCCTCCCTCCCCATCAGCCCATTTACAGTCCTTACCCCCCCTCCCCCCTCCCTCCCCATCAGCCCATTTACAGTCCTTACCCCTCCCCCCTCCCCATCAGCCCATTTACAGTCCTTACCCCCCCCTCAGCCCACTTACCGTCCTTACCCCCCTCCCTCCCCAACCGCCCATTTACAGTCCTTACCCCCCCCCCCATCAGCCCAGCTAAGTTTTAAAAAAAAACCCAGAAACCGGCTGCCGCTGCCGCCATGGCAGCGGCAGAATGGAGAATCCCGCGAGGCCCCCCTGTCCTGCAGTCTTCTATGCGGCCTCAGCGCGGACTTTTCAGAGCCGCGCGAAGGGAGAGTTTCCCTTTCTCGCAGCTCTGTTAATCCCGCTGCGGGGCTGATGGGATTTCCCATCAGCCCCGCGGCGTGATTAACAGAGCTGCAAGAGGAGAAGCTCTCTCTCTTCGCGCAGCTCTGACAGCCGACGGAGGCCGCATAGAAGACTGCAGGACAGGGGGGCCCCGCGGGATTCTCCATTCTGCCGCTGCCACGGCGGCAGCGGCAGCAGCAGCCAGTTTCTGTTTTTTGTTTTTTTTAAACTTAGCTGGGCTGATGGGGGGGGGGGTGGTAAGGACTGTAAATGGGCCCCGCGGGATTCTCCATTCTGCTGCTGCCACGGCGGCAGCGGCAGCCGGTTTATGATTTTTTAAAATTTTGCTGGGATGCAAGATGTTTTTGCGCGGGGCCCCATGAAACGCGGGGCCCTGTGCAAAAAACATTCTTGCTCAATGGACGGGCCGGCCCTGCATCCGACTCACCTTTGTCTACCTGTTTATTCACACCTTCAAAAAAACATAACAGATTAGTAAGACAAGATCTTCCTTGTCTAAAGCCATGTTGGCTGTCTCCCATTAGGCCATAACTATCTACATGCTGAGTAATTTTGTTCTTTATGATGGTTTCTACCATTTTTCCCAGTACTGATGTCAGGCTCACCGGTCTGTAGTTTCCCGGATCACCCCTGGAACCCTTTTTAAAAATTGGCGTTACATTGGCGATCCTCCAATCTTCAGGTATTACAGATGATTTTAATGATAGTTCACAGATTACTAATAACAGGTCTGCAATCTCATATTTCAGTTCTTTCAACATCCTTGGATTTATACCATCCGGTCCAGGTGATTTGCTACTCTTCAGTTTATCAAATAGTTGTAATACATCTTCCCAGTGTAGCGATATTTTTTTCAATTCTTCTGCAGTATCACCTTTAAATACCACTTCAGTCATAGGTAACATCCCTATATTTTCCTCAGTAAAGACCGAAGCAAAGAATTCATTCAGTCTCTCCACTATAGCCTTGTCCCCACTTACTGCCCTTTTACCCCTCTATCATCTAATGGACCAACTGACTCTCTCACAGGTTTTTTGCTACGAATGTACTTGAAAAAGTCTTTATTATGTGGTTTTGTTTCCACAGCAAGTTTCTTCTCAAATTCACTCTTTGCCTGCCTTATCAATGCCTTGCATTTAACTTGCCAATGATTGTGCTGTTTCCAGTTTTTGTCATTTGGGTCTTTTTTCCATTTCCTGAAAGATGCTTTTTCGGCAACAACAGCCTCTTTGACCTCACCTTTAAACCATGCTGGCAGTTTTTTAGACTTCCTTCCACTTTTCTTAAAGCATGGAATACAGCTGGTCTGGGCTTCCAAGATAGTATTTTTAAACAACACCCAAGCTTGATGTAAGTCTTTAACGTTTGCAACTGCTTCTTTTAGTTTTTTCTTAACTATTTTCCTCATTTTATCATAGTCTCCCTTTCGAAAGTTAAAAAGTAGTACTGTGGATTTCCTTACCATCCCTCCTCCATTAATTGAATCAAACGTGATCATGCTATGATCACTATTGCCAAGTAATTTAATTCTGTAAGAATTAAATCTAACAATTAATAAAAAGAAGACAGATGCACTACTAATCTTCAGACAGATGCACTACTAATCTTCAGTTTTCAATCCGCCAGAGAAACTCATACTCCAAGATGAAATCAACATAAAAAGGGAAGTCAAATACTTCAGCATAACTCTCGACAGCAACCTTAACATGCTTTTGCATCAAGAAGGCATCCAATACAGCATACCTGAAACTGAGGTTCCTCTGACATCTGCATCCTATTCTCAAAGACAATTACAGATCTGTTTTCCAGGCCATCATCACACCCCATCTCCATTACAGCAACATACTGTATCAGGGACTATATCCAGGCATTATATCCACTAAATTAGTGCAGGGCACTGCGGCTAGAATCCTAACAGGTACATCAGGTCGTCAACACATAACCCGAACTCTCAGGAGTTTACACTGGCTACCAATTGCCCAAAGGATTAAATACAAGATGTGACAACCATCTATAAAATCCTTCATAAACTATCTGCTCCCTGTCTTGATGATCTAATCTCAAGAACATTAAAAATAAGGCCCAGAAGATCAGCAAATCTGAATCTTCTTGCCCCCCCCCCCCTTTCAAGACCAAATGTACACAGAATACAAGCAATAGAGCCTTCAGGTTATTCGCCCCAGTGATTTACAACTCACTACCAGAAGCCATTAGATCTGCACAATATCCACAAAATCTGAAGAAACTATTCAAAAGGAGGAGGAAATAGTCAATGCAATAAAATGGGGGGATAAGACATTTTTCAGATATATTAGTGAGAAGAGGAAGGGCAAAAGTGATATTGTCAGACTCAAGGGTGCAGGGGAGGAATATGTAGAAGCTGAAAAGGATAAAGCGGAATTGCTTAACAAATATTTTTGTTCTGTGTTCACAGATGAAGAACCAGGAGCAGGACCTCAGAAAACACCCACAAATAGGAACAGAAGCAAAGGACATCTTGAACAATTTTCAAAAGACTGTGTTCGTGAGAAACTAGCTCAACTTAAAGTAGACAAAGCGATGGGACCGGATGGGATACACCCGAGAATACTGAGGGATCTTGGGGACGTTCTAGCAGCTCCACTGACTGACCTTTTCAATGCGTCGTTGGAGTTGTGAGTGGTGCCAAAGGACTGGAGAGAGGCTCATGTGGTGCCTTTACACAAAAGCGGAAGTAAGGATGTGGTTGAAAACTACAGGCCGGTTAGTTTAACTTCGGTGGTGAGTAAATTACACAGGTACACTAAAAATAATTTTTTTTAAACTGCCTCTAATGTTTCGATTGATTTTTACGTTTTTTGGTGCGCTGAATCCAAATCTGGTAACCAATTTGCTCCATCACGTACAGATTTTTTGCTACATTGGGTTAGCAGTTTGAGGTGAACGTTTCAGATTGAGTGCGATCGAGATAAAAGTTTCTTGGATGAATTCTTTATACTAATTGTTTAGTAGTTATTCAAATAAGAATAAAGAAAATTGTAACAAGGCAGCACATAAGAATAGAGTAATGTCAACAAAACACACTGTGATGGTAGCAAAATTGTCTGCACTTAAAACAGCCACATACATGTGCACAAACATTGAGCATATAAGAGCGAGGTTAGACACAAAGCAAAGCAAAGAAATGTGCAAAAAATGTTGTATGTAAGAATAGAAAACGCAAACCGCACCATTGCAATACATGAAGACAAACACCCGATGGTGTGAAAATAAAATTCTAATAAATGAGATCCGACACTGTGGTAATAACTAGCAAATTTTTATTTCAAAGTTTAGTAAAAACACGATATTTGTCAACACAGTTTAGATTTTAAAGTCATTCTTGGGTCAATCAATCTCCTGGTGGGCCCGTTTCTTCTTCCCCCGAATGATTCTCTTGGTGCGCTGCTTGGCGTATTTTTCATCTGGGGTTTCCCGCAGCAGCAACCAGCAGAAATCAGCCATCATAGTGGTGTTCCATCTTCCTTGGTACCTTCTCTCTGCGTCCTTGATGTCCTGGTGAAACCTTTCACCTTGTTCTTCACTGTACGCCCCCAAGTTTTCGGGAAAGTAGTTCACATGGGAGTGCAAGAAATGGACTTTCAGGCTCATGTTACAGCCTTGTTCTTTGAAGGCATTGAGCATCCTGGCAACAATATCCTTATAGTTCTCATCCCGCCTGTTCCCCAAGAATTTGAGAACAACATCCTTGAAGGAATCCCAGGCTTCTTTTTCCTTCTCAGACATCGTTTCAGCGAATGCTCCATCTGAAATGAGTTTCCTTATATCAGGGCCAACAAACACTCCTTCCTTTAGCTTTGCTTCAGAAAGTCGGGGGAACTTTGAGCAAAGGTACCGAAAGCACTCACCATCTTTTGGAAGGGACTTGATGAATTGCTTAATGAGACCCAACTTAATGTGGAGAGGTGGTAATAGAATTTTATCACGAGGTACCAAGCTCTCATGAAGAACATTTTTCTCACCGGGTCTCAAATACTCCCGAATTGGCCAGTCTTTTTTCCCCCAGTGTAGGTTGCGGGCCCGGCTATCCCACAAGCAAAGGAAGCAGGGATATTTGGTGAAACCGGATTGCTGCCCTAATAGCATGGATAGAATTTTAAAGTCTCCACAAATCATCCACTTATGCTCATCATAACGAATCTTCTGAAGAATCAAGGCCAAATTCTCGTATTTTTCTTGGAGAATAACAGAGTGAGCAATAGGAACTGAAGCGAATGTGTTGCCATTATGAAGAAGAACACCTTTTATGCTGTCTTTTGACGAATCAATGAACAGCCGCCATTCAGCAGGATCATACTTAAGTTTAAACTTTTCCATCACTCCGTATATATCGTTGCAAAATACCAAATCTTCCTCTTTGCTGAAATACTTCAAAAATTGTGTCTCGCGGTTGCGGTACCAATAAAAAGTTGTTCCTGGTGACAATAGATTTTTCTGTTTAAGCCGAGAACCTAGCAGTTGGGCAGCATCTTTTGGGAGTCCTAAATCCCGGACTAAATCATTCAATTCAGCTTGAGAGAAAAGTTCAGGTTTCGGATCTGGTTCAGTTTCAAGCTCGGAAGTACTGGACTCATCGGGAAAAGCCATCTGATGAGTCTCATCATGATCAGAACCGTCCACACAAATATGATCCAAAGATTTTGGTGGTTCAGGCACAGGTACTTCGTTGCTATGAGGCATAGGCCTAATTGCTGAGGGAAGGTTGGGGTAACTTATTACGTTCTTATTTTTTAAGTTGTATCCCTTCACAATGCAAGAGCAAAAATAGCAGTCACTGCTGTGGTCTCTTTGTTCACGCCACATCATAGGTATTCCGAAATGAAATGCTTGTTTTTTACCTTTCATCCATAAGCGTAGATCTTCCTCACATGTCTTGCACACTTTGTGAGGAGCCCACGGTTTGTCTTGATCGCCTAACTTCAAACCGAAATAGGCGAAATATACTTTTTTAATAAATGCAGAAATGTTCCTCTGCCGCTTTTTCACGGTATATTCCCCACAAATAAAACAAAAACTGTCCGGAGAGTTGACGCAACCTCTGGCTCTGTGAGCCATCACAAATACACAGCACTGCAAACTACAACTGTAGTGAACCACTTCGGAATAAAGCTGGATTACGACTGAGCAAACAAAAGGTAATAATGAACTTGCAAGAAACTGAAATTTGACAGGAACGTTCATGTCGCAACCACCGTGTTTGAGCGAGCGAATGAGGCGAGGCGAACAGGAAAGAACATGCGCCAGCGCGAGTACTGGATTTAGCCCCCCGCCTCCCAATTGTCCTGTTAATGTATAAAATGAATACAAAACACTCTAAAATATCATGAGGGAGTGTTTCTAGTTAGTTAACCATTAGAACCTCTATTTTGGGCCAAGAAAATAAACTCTAGTCGGCTAAAAAGAAATTATGTGAACATTCCTTATATGGGTAAGAAATCTAATTTTGCAAGAAAACGTGACGTGATGGAACATTTTGGCTATTTTTCCTGGATTCAGCACCCCAAAATCTATAGGAATCAGTTGCAAAACTGGAGGCAGTTTTTTGGTAGTGTACCTGTGTTATTGGAAACGCTGCTGAAAGAGAAAATAGTGAGGTTTCTGGAGTCCAGCGGATTACAGGATCCGAGGCAGCATGGATTCACCAGAGGCAGGTCTTGTCAGACAAATCTGATTGAGTTCTTTGACTGGGTGACCAGGGAGTTGGACCGAGGGAGAACCCTAGATGTGGTGTATTTAGATTTCAGTAAAGCCTTTGACACTGTTCCTCACAGGCGAGTTATAAACAAACTGAACACCCTAGGGATGGACCCTAAAGTTACTGCTTAGGTTAGAAATTGGTTGGGTGGGAGGCGACAAAGAGTACAAGTAAATGGAGCTCACTCTGAGGAGAAGGATGTTATCAGTGGTGTGCCCCAGGGATCTGTCCTTGGTCCGATTCTTTTTAACATCTTTGTTAGTGATATGTGGAAGGGCTTTCAGGTAAGGTTTGCCTCTTTGCAGATGATACAAAATCTGCAATAGAATAGACACCCAAGAAGGTGTAGATAACATGAGGAGGGATCTAGCTAAACTTGAAGAATGGTCTAGAATTTGGCAGCTGGGATTTAATGTTAAAAAATGTAAGGTCATGCATTTGGGCTGCAGCAATCCAAGGGAGCAATATAGTATAGGGGGTGAAGTACTTTTGTCCTCTAAAGAAGAGCGGAACCTAGGCATGGTTGTGTCTGATGATCTTAAAGTAGCTAAACAGGTAGAAAAGGTGATGGCAAAAGCTAGAAGGGTGCTTGGGTGCATACGGAGAGGAATGGCTAGCAGAAAAAAGGAGGTGATAATGCCTCTGTATAAGTCTTTGGTGCGACCTCATTTGGAGTATAGTGTGCAATTCTGGAGACCGCACCTCAAAAGGAATAGAAGAGGATGGAGTCGGTGCAGAGGGTGGCTACTAAAATGATTAGTGGTCTTCATTATAAAGCATATGAGGACAGACTGAAGGATCTTAATATGTACACCTTAGAGGAAAGGCGGGATAGAGGTGATATGATTGAGATGTTTAAATACCTCCGTGGCATAAATGTTCAGGGAGAGAGCCTCTTTCAATTGAAAGCAAGTTCTGCTATGAGGAGACATGGGATGAGGGTGAAGGGAGATAGATTCAGGAGTGATATGTGGAAATATTTCTTTACGGAAAGAGTAGTGGATCCGTGGAATAGTCTCCCAGTGGAAGTGATAGAGATGAGGACAGTAATTGAATTCAAAAGGCATGGGACAAACACAGAGGATCTCTAAAGGTAAAAAGGGGACTGTTGTAGTTGTTGTTATGGAAGGACAGACTAGATACGCCATGTGGTCTTTTGCTGTCATCATATTTCTATGTTTCTATGTTTCTATTAAAAACACATCTCTTCATTGAATATTTTGGTCCTAATGACATTACCTAAGTGTATACACCATAACTATCCACACCTTTGATTTATGTATAACCCCCATATTTAATGTCAAGTTTACTTGCCCATGTTCTGTATACCGTTGTTCTATGTAAACCGCCTTGCATTAAAGGTGGTATATAAAAATCTGTTAAACAAAATATGTTATGTGACTTACACACATGTCCTTCAATTACAAAGCAAACAAGCCTTAGTCATGGTGTTATTTTTATTTATTTATTTGTATTTATTTTTTAACATTTCTTATATATTGCCTTTCATGATATCAAGGTGGTTTACATTGAACAGGACATTATAACTTGGAGATACCTATTTTACAGGGAACATGGGCAATAGAGGGTTAAGTGGCTTGCCCAAGACCACCAGGAGCACCTGTGGGACTAGAAACCCCAGTCCTTCCAGCCCAAGGTTGCTGTCCTCTAGTGGAATTTGAACCCCCGACCTTCTGGCTTGAGGTAACTTGCTCAAACCACTAGGCAACTCCTCCCTCCTGGCTTTTCTATACCGCGCCTTCCAGAGATCAGGGGCATTTTACAGAGAACAGAGAAATATAAATGACATAGAACATTTTGAAACATTTTAACTATTTACAATGAACAAGAAAAGCTTATAGTTCAATGAATACATAATAACTATTTACACCAAACAGGAATATATCAGTTATTTACAGGTTTGCATATTACAGCATGTATATATAGTTTTGATTTCAAGGGAATTGCGTGAATAAAATGGTATGCTGGAGCCGGGGGAAATTGATACATGTATTAGGTTAAAACTCAGCTGTTATCTGTGCCGATTGAGCAGGGCAAGCCTGATTGCTCCACTAACAAAGCTGCTGACTGTCTTTAAAAGTAAAGCAACATCGGGCACGAGCAGAGCTGGAGAGTGACCTCACTGCTGCCGTTAAACTCAGCTGTTATCTGTGCCAATTGAGCAGGGCAAGCCTGATTGCTCCACTAAACAAAGCTGCCGACTGTCTTTAAAAGTAAAGCAACATCGGGCACGCGCCTAAGGACCACGCCAGCTTTGGCGTGGTCCTTAGGCGCGGGACAATTTGGCGTGATATAGGAAGCTCTAACTGACTTGAATAACCCTCTGAAAACCTTTGGGTAAGCCATTAAAATAATATCTTGATTATAACATATTCGGCTTTCCTTTGTACTAGAATTTAAATAATCCACGATCTCCTGTATCTAAAGAACCCATAGTAGAAATATAAATCACAATAATATCCTCCGTTCAAAGTTTTATAATAGTTATTAACAAGTAATCCACAGAAAAGTAATCTGTCTTAATCTTTTCGTACTTTAAATAATTTTAATAGCTGCAAGCATGCATACGATTTATCAATTCATTCTTCTATACTTCAATATGATATTCCTCACCCAACAGACTCTACCCAACAATTTAATTCCAAACCCTTTAATGCATATGCACATGAGCAATAATAACCTCAATAAACAGAAACTCTATAGAAATAAAAACAAAAGACCAACCAAGGTTTCTTCCCCCCCATACAAACCTACCAAGAATAATCCAACTCTTAATTCCCCTATTTGTTTTGTACTAATTAATGCAAGATCTGTAAAAAACAAGCTAAATACTATATATGATTACATCATAGACCAAAAGATTGATATTATGTGCATAATGGAGACTTGGTTAAAAGATACAGACCAGGTTATTATCAATCAAATTACTCCTAATGACTTTGAAGCGTTTACTTGTCATAGAGAACACAAAAGAGGTGGTGGAATTCTAATCCTTGCACGTAAAATTTTCAAACTTAAAACAGTTGTAATCAATAATTCATCTGACACAAATTCAATGGTGATATCAAATCACCATCTCAGTATCTGTCTTGCTTACAGACCGCCCAATGCCACAAAAGATCAACTGTCAGCAATCCTTGAATTAATTTGTTCACACAGTTTGCCCCGTAAACCATTAATTGCTTTAGGTGACTTCAACTTAAGTTCCTTACCGCCTAAGGAATCTAAAGCTTTCCTAAAAGCTTTGGACTCTTTAGATTATAAACAGGCAAGTACTCTACCAACACATCAACATGGTACTATTCCAGATATGATATTCCACCCAAAGCTTCTTACTGCCCTAAACCAAATCTCAATTCCAAAAATATCTCCTGTACCATGGTCAGATCATTATGTGATATCTATTACTTTACATTTAAAGCCTCCTTCTCACCAATTAGAAACTAATTGATATAGTGTATCTGGACTTTCAGAAAGCCTTTGACAAGGTCCCTCATCAGAGATTTTTGGCAAAACTAAAGAGTCATGGGATAGGAGGCAGTGTACTACTGTGGATCAGGAACTGGTTAAAAGAAAGCAGAGGGTTGGGCTAAATGGTCAATTTTCCCAATGGAGAAAGGTGAACAGTCGTGTACCCCAGGGTTCTGTGCTGGGTCCACTGCTTTTTGACATATTCATAAATGACCTGGAAAGTGGAATAACGAGTGAGGATATCAAATTTGCAGATGACACAAAACTATTTAAAGTTGTTAAAACCCAAGAGGATTGTGGAAAATTGCAAGAGGATCTTCATAAATTGGAAGACTGGGCATCAAAATGGCAGATGAAATTTAATATGGACAAGTGCAAAGTTATGCACCTAGGGAAGAACAACCCAAACTATGGTTACATGATGCAAGGTTCCACTTTAGGAACCACCACCCAGGAAAAAGATTTAGGCGTCATTGTGGATAACATGTTAAAACCCTCGGCCCAGTGTGCAGTGGCGGCCAAGAGAGCAAATAGAATGCTAGGTATCATAAGGAAAGGAATGGAAAATAAAACAAAGGATATTATAATGCCTCTATATCGTTCCATGGTGAGACTGCACCTTGAATATTGTGTGCAATTCTGGTCGCTGTATCTTAAAAAAGGATATAGCGTTATTAGAAAAGGTTCAGAGAAGAGCCACCAAAATGGTAAAGGGGATGGAAGGATACTCCTATGAAGAAAGGCTAAAAAGGTTAGGGCTCTTTAACCTGGAAAAAGACGGCTGAGGGGAGATATGATAGAAGTCTATCAATTAATGAACGGAGTGGAACGGGTAAATGTAGATCGATTGTTTATGTTATCAGAATATAGAAAGACTAGGGGACATGCAATGAAGCTACAGGGTACACTATTTAAGACTAATAAAAGAAAATATTTTTTCACCCAACATGTAATCAAACTCTGGAATTTGTTACCGGAGGATGTGGTAAAGGCTGTTAGTGTAGCTGGGTTTAAAAAAGGTTTGGACAAGTTCCTGGAGGAAAGGTCCATAAACCATTATTAAGAAGGGATCCAGGATATCAATGCTTGACCCAATACAAGCATTGTGGAACACTTGTGTCTTTTGGGGAAACTGCTAGGTACGTATGACCTAGATTTTATTTATTTATTTATTTATTTATTGATTTATTTACAATTTCTTATATACCGCACTATTCGGCATCAGCGTGGTTCACATGGAACAGAAAAATCAGACGGGATACATATGCCTGAGTTTACAATTAACAGGACCGCAAAACTTGGATAACCGAGGGTAAGTTTACAATTAAACAGGAAAGCAAAACTTGGATAGCCAAGGGTAAATTATTTACACACTAGAGTCACAGAATAAATGTAACATGTGATTCAATGGTCAAGGACACCTTGATAAGTGTGTTCTCCTGGCTGACTAGGTGTGTTGGTATAGCTACAAATATTTGAGTGGGGATGTCATTCAGTGTCCTCTGGGAAGTATTTGAGGAAAAGGTAATGTTTGAGGGCCTTTCTAAACTGGGTTAGGTTAGTGATTGCTCTAATGTTTGTTGGTAAGGCGTTCCAGAGTCTTGGGGCACAGAGTCTGAAGGCCCTATTTGCTGTTTTATTTATTTTATTTTATTTAGACAGTTTTGTATACTGCCTTATCCTTCAATCAAAGCGGTCACAACACAATTGGGGGATACATTTAACACGCAGGGATATGAGACACACACTAATACTTACAGGGAACATGGGCAATGGAGGGTTAAGTGGCTTACCCAAGACCACAAGGAGCATCTGTGGGACTAGAAACCCCAGTCCTTCCGGCCCAAGGTTGCTGTCCTCTAGTGGGATTTGAACCCCTGACCTTCTGGCCTGAAGTACCTTGCCCCAACCACTAGGCTACTCCTCCCTCCAATTTGCTGTTGTCGCGGTGCATCTTGTTAATTCTCTCGGAATTGTTAGCGTATTTATTGCTGTGGATCTTCTTGATCTATTAGGGGCTATGGTTTGGATGAGGTCGGTTAGTGAGGAGGAGGAGAGACTATTGACCACTTTGAATGTAAGTAACACTGTCTTGAAGCCGATCCTGGCCTGTATGGGAAGCCAGTGTAACTGTTTCAGAAGGGGCGTTACATGGTCTCTCCTAGATGCACCATGAAGAACCCTCGCTGCACTATTCATTGCGAGCTGTAGAGGGTTCAAGGTGGATTGGGGGAGTCCTTGTAATATGGCATTGGCGTAATCAAAATGAGGTATGATCAGAGCCTGGTAAATTGTACGGAAATCCCTTGGTTCAAGCAAGGGGCGTAGGTGTCTGAGTGAACGGATCTTGTAAAAGATCGCTCTTACAGTGTTAGCTATGTGTGCCTTCATGTCAAGGTTTTGATCCAGTGTAACACCCAGGTACCGTATTGTGGGTTTGGCTTGAAGATCGGCTTCTTTCACCTTCAAGTATTGTGGTGGGGTGAAATTCGGGTTCCTCGTAATAAAGAGCACCTCAGTCTTCTTATGCTGAATTCGGAGGTTTTGTGATAGGAGCCATTCCGATATGGCGTTGAAGCAATTGATCAAAGGGGAGAGGTCCAAATTATCTATGGAGAACGGCATATAGAGCAGGACATCGTCAGCATATATCATGCAACTGACATTGAAAGACCGGATGATATTACAAATGGGTTGCATATATATGTTGAACATCAAGGCAGAGAGGGAGGATCCCTGTGGAATGCCCTGGCCTTGATGAAACGGTTCTGATGTTGCTCCCCCGGATCATACGTGCTGCCATCTTCTGGACAAGTATGATCTGCACCATTCAAGTGCTGTTCCGCAAATGCCATTCTCTTTTAGCCAGGAGAAGCTCATGGCTTACTGAGTCGAAGGCTGCAGCAATGTCTAGGAAAATGAGTGCAAACCCCTGACGGATGTTGTCGACACCAGTAATTATATTATTGAAGAGGGTGGTAAGGAGTGTTTCCACTCCATGAGACTCCCTGAATCCATGTTGGCATGGGTCCAGTGGGGCAGCGGAATCAATGTGGTCTTGTAACTGTCTTTGCACCTCTTTTTCGATTAACTTTGCAAGGAAAGGTATACTTGCAATGGGTCTGTAGGAGTTTACCCTTTGGGGATCTAGCTTGTTATTTTTTAGAAGTGGTCTGATTGGCCACTGTTGGAAACAGGATACTGGGCTTGATGGACCTTGGTCTGATCCTGTATGGCATATCTTATGTTCTTAAGTTCTAATTGTAAAACAAGAAAATTTAGAGCCTTTCATAAAGAAAATTTCATAGCAGATGTCATTCCTCATTTGCACCAAGATTATAGTAATTTAGATGCTGCAATAGATAACTGGAATAAAGTTATTTCTGATGCCTCAGTAAATCTCAACAGAGACAAGGCACAAGTACATAGAAAAAATAACGCACTATGGTATTCGAATGATATCAGAGAGGCAAAACGTATACTAAGAAATTTGGAATGTAAATGGAGACAGAACAAATCTCAGCATACAGAGTTTTTATATAAGGTGAAGCTAATTGAATATAACAACTTGATAAATGATCGCAAAGAACAATATCATACAAACTTAGGGGTATGTTTACTAAACTGCGCAATTGTGCGGGGTGCACTTGTGCGTGCGCTAAGGTACCTTAGCGCACGCTAATAGTGCATTTTTGTGCCCCGCACTTGTGTGCGTCACACTAATGGGCCCGCTCATGTGCGCGGCCCGCTACTGTGCGAGAGAGGCGTGGAAAGGCTTACGGAGGGCGGAGGAAGGCTCCTGAGGGGCAGAGGGACGGGGTCAATGGGTGGAGAGTGGGAGGGGAGAGACTCCCCCCACAGGAGCGGGGCTGAATTTCGACAAAAAAAATACCGCGAGTGAAAACCTCGTGTTAGAGCCCATTTAAAGGGAAGAGAAACCATTTCCGTCAGCAATGTACAGCAAAACCGGGGAAACCTACAAAACGTGAGCAGTGTGATACATGTCCACAGAACAAAATTGCAAATAAAACATGAAAATGACCACAACAAAACTTTGAAAAATTATAATTCAGCTGGGCAATAGTGATAGCAATGAGCAACAATAAAAAACACTCCCAGGAAAGCTCCAAAAAAAAGAAATGATTTTTGGAAGGGTCTACGCTCCCTAGATCCTTCCAAAAAAAGAATTCCTTTTTTTGGAGCTTTCCTGGGAGTGTTTTTCAATGTTGCCCATTGATGTCACTATTGCCCAGCTTGGGCATGGTATTTTTCCCCTTTTTTCGATGTCATTTATGAGGTTTATTTGCCCTTTTGTCTCCATACAAGGTAAATGAGCCCACAGTAAAATTGTGCAGAGCAGGGTTTCTGACTCGTCCGGCCAGGTTTCCTATCTCCAGGGACTGCACTATCTCTGTGGCCACAGTGTGGTGCAGCGGGCACAGCCAGTGCCTATAGGATCAGAATGTCACAGGTTCAAATCCCAGCTGGGGCCTCTGCCAACCCAGTCCCCATAGCCTTACCCACCACCAAACAGTGATAGTAAAGACATTCCTTTATTCCAGAGAACATAAACATGGTTCAAGCAACCATATTTTACCCTACACCACACACAAACCATAACAATGGGCATTACCTACAGCCGAGTCCCCCAAATTCAGTCCTGGAGTGCCACAACTCAATCAGGTCATATGCTTTTTCCCAGATAAGGACATGTCTGCATGTTGGCGGAAGGGTACAGGTGGTGGAGGGGGCAGTGGCTGCAAGCCACAGCAGACAGTGGCCTAGGCCTGTGCAGGCTGGCACCATCCACCGCAACAGACAGGCTCTTTTGGATGTACAGTCATGGACTCCCCAGGGAATGCAGCATATCTGTGGCAACACAGTGGTGCAGTGCACACAGACAGTGTATGCAAGAACAGAAGGTCACAGTTTCAAAGGCCAGCTGGGGCTACTGCCAATCCTGTCCACATATGTTTCCCACAACTAAACCATGATAGTAGGGACAAACCTTTATTGCTGAGAACATACGAATGGTTAATACGCCTATATTTTACCACACCAAACACAGACACCATAAACAGGCGCATTACCTAGAGCAGAGTCTCCCAAATGCAGTCCTGGAGGGCCCCACACCATTCAGGTTCCATGCTGCCTATAATAAAGATGCCTGTGCTGCATATCTATGCACCACCCCCATGGTATGCAGATGTAACTCATGCATATCTATGAGGGACAGCATGAAAACAAGAACAGTGTTTGGAACACCAGGACTGGAGTTGGGAAACCCTGCCGTAAAGCAGCAGCCAACAGGGCCAGACACACCCACACACACACCCACAGGCCCCATTGGCCAATGCCTCCTGGAGAGGCAGGACATTGGGCCCTGCCTGTATCTCCCAATACTAGCACTTGCATACCTTAGCAATGCCACCCTACACCTGGGTATATGGTACACAGCTATCAAACGTTTCCTATGATAACTGGCAGATATCAATTCCTACGTTAAGCACATTTTGCTCATTGAGCTCCACCATAACAATCATTCTGATGTCTGCGGTGTGTGCTGCAGGTCTGGTCCCTGACAGTGTTTACCACCCTGGGGAGTGACCCCCAACAGTCTTGCGTACCATATCCATGCCTGTACTGTGCCCATGACTGGTGTGTTGGCCAGGGCTGCTAAACCCCTCGATTGTAGCACAAAAGATGACCAAGCTGGGCAATGGTGACAGCAATGGGAAACATCAAGAAACACTCCCAATAAAGCCCTGAAGAAAAGATATGAATCTCGGAAGGGTCCACGCTCCTGCACCATACAAGGTGAATGATCCCACATTGAAATAGGGCAGAGCAGGGTTCCCTCTCCAATGGACAGTTCTCCTATGGCATGCACATGTTCCACAACAGCATGGTGGAGTCGGGGGGAAGCCTGGACGACTATGCAGGCACCCCAACCCCAGAACGCGCAGCATAGGCAGTCGCCTACTTGCACACTGGATGGCCTAAAACTGTGCACCACCAGCACCATCAGCAGAAGGGCATGCAGCATGTTGACAGAGGGGTACTGGTGTTGGAGGGGGGCAGTGGCAGCTGCCCAGAGAAGACGGTGGCATAGCCCCCTTCACGTGGGTGCAGTGCACTCCAACAGACAGGCTCTGTCTGACAAACAGACATGGTATCTCTAGGGACCACATTGTCTCTGTGGCCACAGTGTGGTGCAGTGAGCACAGCCAGTGTGTTCAGGAGCCAAAGATCACCAGTTCAAGTCCCAGCTGGGACCCCTGCCAACACAGTCTGCATATTTTACCCACCACTAAACCGTGATAGTAAAGACAAACTCGTATTGCAGAGAACAAAGGCATGTTCCAAACACCTCTATTTAACCCTAAAGAGCACATACACCTGAAAAATGACCAACACCTACAGCAGAGTCCACAAAATGCAGTCCTGGAGGGCCACATCTCATTCAGCTGTGATGCTGTCACCAATATAAGCCCATGTCAGCATGGTGGCGGACGGCTACCGGTGGCAGAGGGGGCAGTGGCTGCTGCCCACAGCAGACGGTGGCCTAGCCCCCTTCACGTGGGTGCAGTGCACTCCAACAGACAGGCCCTGTGTGACAAACAGCCATTGACTCCCCAGGGAATGCATTGCTGTTGTGCTAAGACGGTGGTGCAGCGGACACAGCCAATGCCTTTAAGACCACAAGGTCACAGGTTCCAGTCCCAGCTGGGGCACCTGCCATCCCAGTCCCCACATTTTACCCATGAAGGAAACATGGTAGTAAAGACTGAACCTTTACTGCTGAGGACATAAGCGTCGGTGAAAAGCTCATATTTTACCTTAAACAGCACACACCACATAAACATATGCATCACCTACAGCACAGTCCCCCAAATGCAGTCATGGAGGGTCCCAAATCACTCAGGTTGGATGATGTCTCCAATAAAGATGCGTGTGCTGCAATTTAAGTTACCGCCCCCATGGTATGCAGATGTATCATAGGCATATTCATCATGGACATCATGAAAACCCGACCAGTGTTTGGCCCACCTGGACTGGAGTTGGGAACCTCTGCCCTAGAGCAGTGGGCAACAGGGGCAGAAACACCTGCACCTGCAGGCCCCATTATCCAAAGACTAATGCAGAGGCAGGATGTTGGCCCCTGTGTGCATCTCCCAATACTAGGATGTGCATACATTAGCAATCCCACACTAGACACGGGGATACGGTACACAGATATCAAAAGCTTGTTATGATTACTGTCAGATAGAAATGCCTAAGTTAAGCACAATCAGCTCATTGAGCTGTATCATACCAACGTCTGTGATGTATGTGCAATGTGTGACAGGTCATGTGTCTGACAGAGTCCACCACCCTGGAGAATGACTCCAACAGTACTGCCTAACATAGCCATGCCCGCACTGTGCCCAGTACTGGTGCGGTGGCCAAGGCTGCCAAATACCTCTACAGCTGCTCAATGCTGCCATAGGTGTGGGGAGTGTGTGTCTGTCTATCCAGTGTGTGGTGGCTGCCAACACCCTCCGCAGCCCACACTGATAGCACTGTTGCCAGTATTGGCCTGCCAATGTGCATAATGAGGAGCAAAGTACTGTGGGTATAGAACAGACAGGGTGGCCTGAGCAGGATGCATCTGTACAGGGCATAGGTCAATGACTGGGACATTGTAGTGCCTGGCCATCACCTGCACAGACATGGTGTCCATAGCATGTCCTGCTGGGAGGTCACTCTCACCCTGACCGAGCAGTTACCACGGCATGGCTAGGTTCCACCATAGTGCCATATAGTAGTTCTCTCATGTGATGTATATGGGTTCTGTATTTCTGGGGCCCAATCACTGAGTTAATTGGTGGTGGGTGTGCACACATTTCCTCTGGTAGCATGCACTATGGACTGGCTAGCGGCCTGTCTGCAGTTAGCATGTGTATGGCTGGAACACCTTGCAGGGTTCAGTAGCTGGGGACTCACTGTGCTTGCTGCTGGAAAATGTCAGATGGTGATGGGGGAGCCTGGGGTTTCAGGCCCTACTGTCTGTCTGTCTGCCCCTGAAATATGGATGTGTACAGAACTGCAGAGACTGCCCTGTAGGTTGTCCCTACTCCAGCCGGACTGAGGTTGATGGCGCTGTCTGCCGCTACCACCATTGCTGGCATATAGAATGTGGATCTGTTGTTGGGGGAACCTGGGTTCCAGAGGGCAGGTTTGGTGGTCCGACACACTCTGCCTATGTGTCCAAACAGCTCCTTTCCTCACACACACACACCGCACATATATCATGTGGGCAGGGCACCCACACAGGATATGCACTATTCCGTGAGCATTGTAGTCCACAAGGGCCAGATGTGACTGGGAGATACAGATGGTCAAAGGTGTATCGTAGGTGTGTCTGATGGGACAATCTATCAGACATCAGTAGACATGTTGACCTGACGTATAGCACATCTCAGCCAGGACAGGTGCTGTGTGTCCTACCTCACCCTCAGGGTGAGCACAGGCCACAGACACTGTGACGGTCTGTAGCCACTCTGTACCAGCAACACAGAAGGTCAGTACCCACTACTAGGCCTAGGTGCTGTGGAGGTGCACACCTCATCTTCGGACCATCTGTAGACTGCTGCTTTGCATGTGCAGTGCATCATTGGTGCGAGTGGACTAACCCTACCCTGTTAACAGCAGCACACAGTCTACAGAAGTTATATTTATTTATTTATTTACATTCTCTTATATACCGCACTATTCGGCATCAGCGCGGTTTACATGGAACAAAATGCTCAGTACAAATAACATGTATAAGTTTACAGATAACAGGGAACAAAAACTTGGGTAACAGGGGTAACTATTTACAAAACTTACTACATGGAATCATAATCAAAGAGGATGCATAGCAGCCAGCCAGACCTCTCTTTACAGCTATAGAGCTGTAGCCCACTGGTGACTGCAATGCCTGTGAAGCAACAGGTTGGTGGTTCAAATCCTTAGTGTGGTTGTCCAAGAAAAGTATTTTAGATATTTACATTGGCCCATATACTGCGCTTGTCAGCATCAGTACTGTTCACATTGCACAAACTGGACATACATTGAACAGGGCATTGTAACATGGAGATAACTATTTTACAGGGTACATGGGTGCTGTTTGGGGCAGTATGTGTGTAATGTCATGTACTACTGGCAACAGAGAAAACAACACAGTTCTGTAACCTTAGGGTGCACGATAAGGTGGCTTATGGGGCACCTGAAGATTACAGCACTGTGAGGGTCTTATAGCTGCCACCACTAATTTACATTACAAAACCTGCCATCGGATGCACTCACCAATAACCCCAATGTAGACGGAAACTCACAACCTCTGGCTTCACAGGCAGCAATGTAACCTGTGGGCCACAGCTCCATAGCTGATAAAAGATGCCTGGCTGGCTAAAGAGGCAATCCTGCAGACTGTGTGCTGCGGTTATCAGGGTTGTGTTGATCCATTAGTAACAATGCTGCACTGCACATGACGTATATAGCACTGTAAAGGTGTTTCTCCTGGCAGTATGGCTGTAATGTAGAAAGGAGACTGCCGCAGGTAACACAGTTGTAACGTAAGAAGATGTATGCCTTACGCAGCACTGATGTACTTTAAAAGCACTATGCCCAATTTGGCACTGCTGTATAATAATTTGTGCTGCATGAGACAGGTAATCCAGAACCCCACTGGAGGCTTGAACTCATGACCCCTGGTTCAGCAGGCCATGTCTCAACCATTGTGCTACACCTCTGCCACCAGGACTGTATGTCAGCACACATACTAAAGGATAATGTGCATTAAGGTGACATGCCGACCTACATCGCCTCATAATGGGCACCACTCAACCTATTGTGCATGTCCAATGGTCAGATATGAAGCACCCCCCTACCCCCCTATGGCAACATCCACATCATTGCTGGGCACACATCGAGATGCACCACTGAACATACTACAGTGGCACACACAACCCCATATCACCAGGGTGAATGATATCTGACGCTGATGGTCTGTCAGCACCCCCTGTTGTAAGTGTCTTGGCAGTACCTCCTATGTGACACATAGCACACACCATTAGACAATGCACTAGGAATCAGTGGATATGTGTCCAGAGGTTCAAACCCCCACTGTGTAAACAGGAATAATTCATAACAAGCTAAGTGATCTTTTGTACATGAGAGACACATAGGTGCTATGTGTGTCTGCAGAGATTCGTAGACATACTGTTGGTGACACCATAACCTGTGCGGCAGAAAGATGTGTTCATTTCCAATTTTACCTCGCGCAGCCATGCGGAACGCAAGAGCGCGATTGTCTCTGTCGCACAGCCATGCGGAGCGCAAGAGCGCGAGTGTCTCTGTCACGCAGCCATGCGGCGCGCCTGTGCATGAGCTGATATGCGCATGTGCGGAAGTTATGTTGCGTGCGTGCGTCCGCGCGTCCAGATGGGCATACAGGAAAATGGCGACCCGAAGACGGAAGCCTGCCTTCAGCCACCGCGAGCTCTGCCACCTGGCTGCGTTGATTGGGCCCAAGCTGCACAGGCTGTTCCCTGGGGCCTCCAGGCGAAGGGACATGGGGAAGGTGAGAAGGGCCTGGGAGCGAGTCACCAGATGCTACAATCGTGTGGCAGACAACCCACGGGAGGTAAGTGTATGGCCACAGGTCATAATAACCATATACACAGACAGGGTTGATTGCAGCTGTCCATGCTGCTGTGTGTAGGTAGTCTATACCATTAAAGTGCAGCAGGTGAAACCACATGCCATATTGTTTCTGTATCACATCTGAGTGGTTTGCCCTGTACCCAGGTGGTGATGGATGTGGTCACAGAGGGCATGATGCCATCCTGGGGCCATTGCAGCTGCTGCTGTAGATGTGCTACAGCACACTGTAACACAGCTAGTCCATAGATCTAAGGAGCTTCCAGAAACATCATGTGCTGATGGTGGGATCTGCATTTACAGGGTAACACATATGGGCCACCATCAGGGGTCGTGAAAC
This sequence comes from Ichthyophis bannanicus, assembly GCA_033557465.1. NCBI lineage: Eukaryota > Metazoa > Chordata > Amphibia > Gymnophiona > Ichthyophiidae > Ichthyophis > Ichthyophis bannanicus. Next base: position 49,340,603 of record CM066031.1, read on the forward strand.
GTGCATCACATGGTCTGTCAGTCACCCTGGTGATATGGGGTTGTGTGCCAATGTTGTCCAATACATCCTCCCTATCCCCAGGGGTCCTGAGAGGCCATCAGAGTGGGCTCTCAGTCACCCTGGTGATATGGTGCAGTGTTCCTAGACTGTTGAATCCATTCACCCTATCCCCAGGAGTCCTGGCAGGCCATCATAGTGGGCCGTCAGTCACCCTGGTGATATGGTGCAGTGTGCCAATACTTTGGAAGCCATTCACGCTATCCCCAGGAGTCCTGGCAGCCTATCATAGTGGGCTGTCAGTCACCCTGGTGAGACGGTGCAGTGTGCCTAGACTGTTGAATGCAATCACCCTTTCCCCAGGAGTCCTGAGAGGCCATCAGAGTGGGCTGTCAGTCACCCTGGTGATATGGTGCAGTGTGCCTAGACTGTTGAATCAAATCACCCTATCCCCAGGAGTCCTGGCAGCCCATCATAGTGGGCTCTCAGTCACCCTGGTGATATGGTGCAGTTTGCCTAGACTGTTGAATCCAATCACCCTATCCCCAGGAGTCCTGGCAGCCCATCATAGTGGGCTCTCAGTCACCCTGGTGATATGGTGCAGTGTGCCTAGACTGTTGAATCCAATCACCCTATCCCCAGGAGTCCTGGCAGCCCATCATAGTGGGCTGTCAGTCACCCTGGTGGGATGGTGCAGTGTGCCTAGACTGTTGAATGCAATCACCCTATCCCCAGGAGTCCTGAGAGGCCATCAGAGTGGGCTCTCAGTCACCCTGGTGATATGGTGCAGTGTGCCTAGACTGTTGAATCCAATCACCCTATCCCCAGGAGTCCTGGCAGCCCATCATAGTGGGCTCTCAGTCACCCTGGTGATATGGTGCAGTGTGCCTATACTTTGGAAGCCATTCACCCTATCCCCAGGAGTCCTGGCAGCCCATCATAGTGGGCTGTCAGTCACCCTGGTGAGACGGTGCAGTGTGCCTAGACTGTTGAATGCAATCACCCTTTCCCCAGGAGTCCTGAGAGGCCATCAGAGTGGGCTGTCAGTCACCCTGGTGATATGGTGTAGTGTGCCTAGACTGTTGAATCAAATCACCCTATCCCCAGGAGTCCTGGCAGCCCATCATAGTGGGCTCTCAGTCACCCTGGTGATATGGTGCAGTGTGCCTAGACTGTTGAATCCAATCACCCTATCCCCAGGAGTCCTGGCAGCCCATCATAGTGGGCTCTCAGTCACCCTGGTGATATGGTGCAGTGTGCCTAGACTGTTGAATCCAATCACCCTATCCCCAGGAGTCCTGGCAGCCCATCATAGTGGGCTGTCAGTCACCCTGGTGGGACGGTGCAGTGTGCCTAGACTGTTGAATGCAATCACCCTATCCCCAGGAGTCCTGAGAGGCCATCAGAGTGGGCTCTCTGTCACCCTGGTGATATGATGCAGTGTGCCTAGACTGTTGAATCCAATCACCCTATCCCCAGGAGTCCTGGCAGCCCATCATAGTGGGCTCTCAGTCACCCTGGTGATATGGTGCAGTGTTCATAGACTGTTGAAGCCATTCACCCTATCCCCAGGAGTCCTGGCAGGCCATCATAGTGAGCCGTCAGTCACCCTGGTGATATGGTGCAGTGTGCCTATACTTTGGAAGCCATTCACCCTATCCCCAGGAGTCCTGGAAGCCCATCATAGTGGGCTGTCAGTCACCCTGGTGAGATGGTGCAGTGTGCCTAGACTGTTGAATGCAATCACCCTTTCCCCAGGAGTCCTGAGAGGCCATCAGAGTGGGCTGTCAGTCACCCTGGTGATATGGTGCAGTGTGCCTAGACTGTTGAATCAAATCACCTTATCCTCAGGAGTCCTGGCAGCCCATCATAGTGGGCTCTCAGTCACCCTGGTGATATGGTGCAGTGTGCCTAGACTGTTGAATCCATGCCCCACATCCCCGGGCATTCCTGATACCTGCGTATGGGGTCCTGGCAGTCACCCTGCTGCTATGCTGTATGTTGCTGACGATGTGTCCTAGGACACCCAAATCCCAGGGGGCCTGAGAGCTGATTGCAACAGAGAGTAGGTCACTCAGATATGTTCTTACGGTATGGTGGGTAGGTAGCACATCTCCCACAGTCCATGAGGTCCACAGCTCAGCACACACACCGTTGATGTATCCAGATGATGTGGTAGGCGCAGATGTGGATGTGCGTAATGAACACCTCACCCACATTAGCTATGAGATCCAATTCCGAAGGTCTGTAACTGAGACATGTCCCCAGATATGCATGCTGAGTCAGGTCACACATCTGCCCATCCGCCAGGAATCACACACGTGTTTGCAGATGAACATCACAGATGCTGTTGGTAGGATACATGCACCTGTTTAGGTTGCACACCACAGCCTGAAACACACATGAGCACAGGTGGCAAAAGCCCATACCCGTGCAATGTCCCCTGCCCCTAGTGTGGGCAGCCACACCTGCCATACCCATCCAGGGCCCAGGTCAGAGGAACATACCAACATCACATAGCCCAGAATGGGACAGATGCAAGTCCACCGAGACCAGTATGCTCCGTGCAACAGACAGACAGGTCACACAATGCTTGTAGTTTGTCAAACATTGCTATCCATGGCCTTGTAGAAAGCCACATGTCACGGACGTGGCCCCTGGTAAGGTGCATAGGTCCACCCTCCCAACGTCACATGTATGGACACATCACCCATGTGTGCTGGGATATCATGTTGCCAGTGGGTGTGGGTCGGATGACATGTGTAGCTAATGTCAACACAAATGTGTGAAACATACCACATACAGGGTTAGGGGGGGTAGTCTGGACATCATCATTGCCACCCAACCGTGCTACGGCCGTGGCATGTCATTGAAGGGGGTCACAGAGGAATGGAATGGTGTGTTCAGGGTGCCACGCACAATGCACATAGGTGTCACTGCACACATGCCCAGACCCACAGCTATGCATGCAGGTGGCACTGGGAACAGTGAATCTCCAGGAACAAGCAGGGATTAGTTGTCACATGTTGCTCTTGTCTGCCCTGTCGCAGCCTGCGTGTGACCGCTCCCCAGCGTCCAAGAGGAGAGCATATGGGGCCATCCCACAGCACCTGCGTGCTGCCCTGATGCCTCTCCCAAATGCTGCTCCCCAGTTCATCATGTTCCACAGAGTCAGCAGGTCATTGTCCCTGTCAGCGCACAACACCTCTATGGTATTGTCATTCCTGTGTCTGCGCCTGCTGACGTCTCCCTTACCGGTAACACTGGTGTACTGTAACTCCCATCTGTAGAAGTTGTGTTGAGCTCACCCAAACAAAATAACACAGGAAGAGTGAAAACATCCTTGCACATCTCCCCTCGGTTTGTGCATAGGCCCTAGGTCCCCCGGCATCATGGAAAGGCACTCCCTGTGTCAGAAGACATGCTCAGATTATGCGTGTGGCTCCACTGTAACTTACAACCATGCTTGCTGTTCCGAATGCCTAGGGCCCATTCACTCCATGTCTGACTGTTTGGCCTGTGGGATGGTATCGAAGAGGGGACGGCCGAAAAGAACAGCCAAGCTCAGTACCCACCACCCCACCGACGTGGCCGTGGTGGCAGCCATGTCCTCAGGGGACTTATTTACCTCCTGTGGATCCCATGTATCCAAACATAAAGCTGGCCATTTCTGAAAGGACCCACCCCCTCCAAACATCGGGATGCCCTGGTGTTGGCCCTGAGGAACGTACTCTGGCCAAACTGTCCTGGTGGGATTCCCCAGCCTCCACAAGCCACCTTGTGGCTACAGCAAGGTCTTGAGGCCACAGCCTCCACCGAAACCCTTGGGCCCTGCTTTGGGGTACTGGCTGTGGCCATTACCGATACACAGGCATAGCCAGGGTCACTGGACCAGAGGATGGTGGCCAGCAAATGCAGTCTTGCGGCTATCCTTGTGGCATCAAGGTCCTCGTTACCACCCCAGACCCCACACATTGCGTCACCGGTACCCACACAGATTGTGGTCCCAGCATGGGCAACTGGACAATCAGTGCTGATGGGTGCCGTCTCCAACACACTGGTACCAGGTCACTCCTGTACCCACGCTCATTGGTACCAAAACCACACTAAACCTGAGCCCCCAGTGACAATATACATCCAATCCTATGAGGGTTCTGGTGACTGTGACAGCTCAGAGGGTAGTAATGTACCTCTCCAGGAGGGGCCTGCATATCCCAAGAGGAGATTGTTGCCGCCTGAGGATATGTCCCACCAGGATCTGATCAGACATGTAGTCAGGGTCCTCTCTGTTCAAGTGTCAACTGAATCTGAGCACAGCCCACAGGAGCCAGTCAAGCACCAATATTCCCAAACGCCAAAGGAGGCACCCACCCTGCCCAGACATCAGAACGTACAGGAGCCTCTCCTGAAAAGGATGGGACACACCTCTCACCACCTCCCCATATTCCCAATAGCAGGATACTATATACCCTGAGCCCTCTGTTCCCTGCCTCTCAAACAACATAGCTCCCTCAGCACTCCATTGTGGTGGAGTCTGCTATGGTGCGAATATAATGCCACAGATGACATGCCAAATAATCACTTGAAATCCGTTTAATATTTTATACCCTCCAACCAAGAACCTTTTACTTATGTCACCACTCAAAATATATCATTATACAGAACGCTGGCCTCAGTAGAATCTTATAGCACTACAGCAAGGGTATAAACCCATTCACTGTGCCTCTCATCACATCAGCGGCCCATTTCATATAATGATATATTAGAAAATCTTAACCTAATGCTTCTATAGTTAGCTAAATATTAATCATTGAATTCTCACATACACTAACAATTTTTACATACACGACATACATCTGCGATGGTAAAATCATATGCTTATTTTACAACATTCTTCTACTATTGATTACTCATCGCATTCTAAATGAAACTGGAAACATCATCAAACAATGATAGCCAAGCGCGGGATTCAAGATTCTACAAACAGTCTAATGTGGCTTCTAGTAATATGCAGACGAGTGTCGGCTTCTTATAATCTGTGATAGCTTCTTGTGATCTCCAATAAAACAGTCATTGCAAAACAGTTCATGAAATCCGATAGTACATCTGGTATTGGAAATCTAAGCCAAATATAATCACTTAGCTTAGCAGCAGCACACCGCCAATAGACTGAAGTAAAGTCTCTCCCGCTATGCACTCCAACGCCTACTATGGGCACCCCCTGCGTTTCACTTCAGGTTTCTTCAGGGAAATACGTAGTTTGGCTATATAGAACAAATAATGTGTTAACTAATCAATGTCCTATGTTGAAAATACAATTATTAGAACACTTTGAAAGATAAACCATTCACTCAGACTTCACCTTCATTTATCCTGCTGCCCGCGCTTCTGTTCCGTTCAATACAGACAATGCTCACTTCAAAAGTCTCAGTAAAAACGCCGCGCATGCGAAGTATCGCATGAAGCGCCGTATTTAAAGAGGTCAGCGCACTTCCTGTTTAAAGGAGACGTATGATACTAACCCCATCATTAAACTCATTCACCACTGCTCAGTTGGAAAAAGTGACTATCCCTAGATACTAAAGCTGTGCTCAATAAAACTGGAATATCCCACTCCGGCTAAGCATCTCACAGGCACAGAGCCAAATTTAAGCTTGCATTCAAACCATGGGGATACACAGTATCAAGAATGAAGATCCATCTCTGTTCCTTCCACAGTAGAGTATCATTTATATTGCGCCCCCTCATGCCTTTGTACACTTGTTCGATACAAAAACAGCGGAGTTGTTCAAATATGTGGCTCTGGCTTAAACAATGTTGTACGATAGGTGCTTCTAAAACCTTACATTTTAGACGACTCCGATGTTCTCCCATGCGTGTCTTAAACGCCCTAGTCGTTTTCTCTACGTACATTAACCCACACGGGCACATAATGATGTACACTACATTAATTGACTCACATGAGGTAAAATGCCTAAGTTTATAAACCTTCCCCTTGTGGGTGAATTCATAGATCTCCATTGTAATGTCACATATAGCACATTGACTACATTTATGATGCCCCAAGGGCATTATGGAATCTGTCTCTCCCCTAGGGGCCTGTGCTGGCAAAACTGAAGGACATAAACGCTCCTTGAGGTTGTTATTGCGACGCCATACACAGCGTAGTTGGCGACTGCTTAAACCAGGAACGGTTTGTAGTACATTGCTGTGTTGTTTACGGATCTTACTGATATCTTTGCTGAACAGAGAGAATCTAGTAATGAAATTAATCGTAGACCCCTCCTACACTATAGATTTGTTCCTTCCTGCCATTCGAGGCTTCAGGAGCCAACTTCGATCATTATTTAAAGCCCTTCTATATGCTGACTTTACTACTCCCTGGGGATAACCTCGTTCTAAAAAATTCCTCTTAAGTTGTTGAGACTTCTCTTTATATTCTGCAGTCGTAGAGCAATTTCTACGGTACCTTAGAAATTGCGAGATGGGTAGACTCTCTTTTAAATTCTTAGGATGTGCACTGGTATAATGTAACAGAGTGTTACGGTCGGTCTCCTTCTTAAATATGGATGTTTCCCAAGTTTGAAGCCCTCTACTAATAGATAAATCTAAATATGTAATCCTATTCGGATGACTTGTGAAGGTAAACTTAATACAAACATCACAAGAATTGATCCATTGATGAAACTGTTGTAACTCCTGTGGCGTGCCTTGCCACAGTACAAAAATGTCATCAATTTATCTATGCCAAGATTTTATCTGACATTTAAACGGGGAATTGGTCAACCACCGCTCCTCAAACTGGGCCATGTAGAGATTGGCGATTGACGGGGCACACGTGGCCCCCATCGCCACTCCCGAAAGTTGTTGATAAAGCACCTCATTAAAGACAAAAAAGTTTTTACAAATCGCCAATCTAGCCAGTTGTAACAAAAATTGTAATTATGCTTCCCCTAAATCCCCCCGTGCTTGAAGAGACCGTTCCACTACGATCAAAGCTTCCTGCTGTGGTATGCTGGTATATAAAGATATTACATCAAACGTTACCAATAGCACATCCGAATATTGAACCCATCGGGATAAACCCTCCAAAATAATCAAAAAATGGGTAGAATCCTGTACATAAGATGGGACCCGCTTCACCAAAGGACGCAGGTAAGAATCAAGAAACGTCTAAATGGGTTCCAACACTGACCCTCTAATGAATACAATCGGACGACCCGGTGGATGAATCGGGTCTTTATGTATTTTTGGGACCAGGTAGAATATAGCTGTAGAGGGAGCCATAGGGTTCAAATAATGATATTCTTTAGTTGTAAGAAATTGATTTTGCAAGGCTATGGAGGTGACCTTCCTGATTTCTGATCGTAAACCTTCAGTAGGATCTGTTTCCAATGCCTGATATGTAGAGGCATCATTGAGGTGATGGTATGCTTCATCTACGTAATCTTTTCTATTCATTACAACTATGGCTCCTCCTTTGTCAGCTCGCCGTATTATTATCTCCACTCGGCGTTGTAGTGATTTCATTGCCTGACGTTCACTCGGGGAAAGCCTCACTTGATACTGTGTTTGCGTGGATTCTAGCTGTTGAACATCATGAAGCACCAACTTCTTAAATAGTAACAGTGCTGCTGGGACAGGACCCGGGGGTAACCAGGTAGAACGTAATGGTAACTGCACCCGTTCCATTGATAAAACACTGGGAATAGACGTATCTAATCCCACCGATACTTCTTCAGGACCAGGAATTCTTACAGGGGTTTCCTGGGACGCAAAAAAATCTTTTAGAACTAACTTTCGCATGAATTGCTCAAAATCGACTCTAAACTGAAAGGGATCATGTTGAGCTATAGGGACAAAAGATAACCCTTTATTTAATAACGAAATTTCTGCCATCGTAAGAGAAACATCAGAAATATTAATCACTGATTGTGGCTCAATTTCTACTACTTCCGCCGCTGATTGCGGCGTTCCTGTGGATGTTCCCTGTCTTCGCCTTTCTTTTTCTTCCGTTTTTCTTCGATGTCTCCCGTGGAAAAATCCTCACTGGAGGATTTACTGGACATTCCACTGCCTTCTGAGGTATCCTCAAACAGTACTCTTCTTTTATTTTGTTGTTTACGCTTAGTGTTTTGCCACGGGTATACATAACCTGTCGTATAGTCAGCATTATCACGCTTCAATTTATTCATTTTTTTAATCATCACTTCGCGTCTAACTATCTCAATTTGTTTAGACTGTTCCTCCGACTGCTTCGAAAACCGATCTTCAGTATCAATGGTTTTTAGCAGTTTTAAACTTTCCTCAATTTCCACTGACAATTTATCTACCTCCGACTTGGTATGTTGAACTATAAGCACCATTAAATCAAGGGAGCACTTGTTCAATATTTTATTCCATTGGGAAATAAAATCTACTTCTAAATTCGGCATGCGAGGTTCTTTATAGATCCGGAGCCCCCGTGGAATCTGTTGACGGTTAATATATTCTATCATAGATAGACGATGCAGCTCTATCCGCACCCGTTTCTGTTGTAATTGTAAAAGGTGTGTATCATAGATGACATGCCGTCAACCCGTCTGTTAGGGGCGTAGGAACGTAGATGCTTTGGGTTGCCATGTCTGCCATGCGTTCATGCTGTCAGCCAGGATATTTTCCTATATCCTGTACATGGGAAGGATTCTGATGGAGTTCCCAGTACATCTATAACTGCTAAGTCCGCCTCTCAAGTATGACAGAGGACAGGTATATGTAGCACCTGTCAAACATGGCCAGAAGAGGACAAACATTGTCAACAGGGTAGCAGTGGACTGTTGTGAGGGCATAGGCTGAGTCTCCGCCATTGACATTGTGTCAAGGACGCATGCCTGGCTGTCAGTCACCAACCTGGAACACTGGTTACCGGATAGACTGTGCAAAATCCCCTGTACCCATTGAAACCTGTCAGGGACAAGGTGGCAGCAAACATCCAAACTATTGGATGCTGACAGGTCCACCCTGACCAGGCTGTCCGAGATCTGTGATCCTGCAAAGAAGAAAGCTGTCAAAGAGCCGTCCATGTCCATAACGAACGGATACCAGCAGTCATATGCCCAGCATGGACCACCTTCCGGATAAGCTGATAGAAAGGGTCAACAATCTACGAAGCCAAGACATCATATAGCTACCCAGCTGCAGCAGACTCAGCAGCGGCAGCCCACACAGGGCCTTTGAGTCCCCGATAGAGTACATGCCCCCCCTGCCCATCCACATAAAACATATGTCGAAAATGCCAGAAAGTTTATGTCACCGCATCCACGGATGGTGGGACAGAACATAAGAACCCTGGACTCTGTCCATCATTGAAGGTGGTACAGGCCACATTTCCCAAGCCTGCCTCCCCCCAGAACATTAAGGAAGGTCAGTTCGCACAAACGCACGCCAACTGGCTCCAGAGGTAAAGCGTACCCTAACTCATGGGGAATACAAGTGGGAACACATCCTCAACAGGGTTCTGTGTCTTACACACCCTATTACCACATAACAGAGACAACAGGAGGTCACAGACACATCTGAGATCCCTGAGGACTGGACAGGTTATGTGTCAAACAGAACTACAAATGTAAGTACATAGGAAACGTACCTCTGCAGCCCCACAGCCCGGACTGGCCTCCTTCCCCAGATCACACGGATGCCTACAGCCATGTTCTCAGCCACCAATCATCCCGTAAGTCCCCTGGGGTCTGCTATCAGGGAGGGCACTATAACTACAAAGCTCTCCCCCTCGGTCTAGCCTCAGCACCCAGAGCATGCACAAAGTGCATGGTTGTGGGAGCTGCTCTTCCCTGTATCAGGGGAATACGTGTCTAACCACACCTGGACGAGTGGCCCATCTGGACAGAGTCACAGTCACAGGAGCAGGCCTCCCTCCCATTCACACACTGGTTGTACGCCAATATGTATGCTGTCACAGAGGTCTCAGGGAATCCTCCAGACTCCCACGCAATTGCTGGAGTACAGACGAGCAAGGCAAGATAGCACACTGACACCCACCTATCTGCTGCAGCCTCGCTGTCCGTGCATTGTGCAGCTGTTTTCCTGAGCACTGCAAACAACTCACCTCTTGGACAGAGTGATGCTCCAGCAGCTGGGGCACATGTCAGCTACGGTGCATGTGGTCCCCCATGCACGTCTTTACAGGAGAGTGGCCCAATGGTCCCGCCCCACCCAGTGGAATCATGTAACAGGCTGTCACTCAGATCGGAGAATGTTCTCAGACCGACCCACCCAGTCCCTGGACTTGTGGCGTTCAGCACACGAACGTTAGGAGGTGCCAGCTGTCGTGCAAACCTCACCTCTGATCACCTTAACAGCAGATGCTGTCAAAGTGGGGTGGGGTGCTCATCCACTGAACACCTCAGCCCCAGCCACCTGGAGGTCCAGGGGTGTCATTCACGCACAAATATTTAGGAGCTTGCATCAATGCGCCTGTCACCCTAGGTATTCCATACCCCTTGACAGGGCAACACACTACTAGGTCACGCAGACAATCAGGTAGCCATGTTCTAGGTGTAGAAATTAGTAGAGACAGCCTCTCTGTCAGTTCGCAACAAAGCATGTCAACTGTGGGCGTTTGACAGAGAGCATCCGACCCATCTCCGGGCGATCTATGCCCCTGGCAAACTCAATTATTGTCCAGACAGAATCATTAGTGCTGTGCTTAGCAAAAACTGGTCCCTACACATGGACCACCTCCCCTGAATATCTGAACTATAGGGAAACTCACATATAGACTGCTGAAGGTTTATCAAATGCCACAAGTACACAGTTCTGAACACTCATTCTGGCTCATGGCTGCCAAACGAGGGATGCCCTCCACACACCTGGGGCCATGACTCCCTATATGCCCCATCTGACGTCCCCTGGATTGCCAAGACACTATGCAAGCTGCAGGGGGACAGAGACAACATTGTCCACATAGCCCCATGCTGGCAACGCTAGGTGTGGTGCCCTCTGCAACCATGTCTGTCACAGGTATCACACCTGGACATTTGGTCTGCCACAGACCTACTGTCGCAGGGGGTGGGGACACTATGGCAGCAAAACCCCTAGTCTGCATACCCCAGAGCCTGTTTATGGATGACTGAAACGTTTATGCCCCACCACCTCACCCAGGATGTGTGATATGTCCTTTATGCTCCCAGAAGACATACCACAAGGCGTTTCCATGCATTCAAGTGGAAGTGAGTCACCAGCTGTTGCCCACAAAAGGGCATAGACCCCAGTGCCATCCCTTGAGAAGCATTGTTGGGTTACCACTGTAACCTATCAAACACTGGTCTACAACGGAAGTCAGCCAGAGACCTTTGTAATGCCATTGCTGCACCATCTCCACCCATCGATGGGCCAACCGGTTCCTCCCATCCACTCAAACCATGCGTTGTGGAGGGTCTGCCCCTAATGACACCTCCGCTGGAACCAACCCCAGTGGCATGGGGTTGCAATCATGTTGTGGGCCAGCTTATGCAGGGGCTCTCATAGTCCCTAGGCACTACGTCCATAATGTTGCTGTCCTTGATGGTAACATTCATTAGAGCAATCACATCAGCAAGGCGTATCAGTGAGGTGCTTGCTCTAGTGGCTGATCCACCATACACAGGGTGTCAGCATGATAAGGTCCTCCTACGGACACAGACACATGTCATGCCTATGGTGGTTGCGTACATTCATTTGAACACAGAGCTTCAGCTATCTGTATCCGTCCCACAGCCCCATGCCCCAGATGCAGGGAGGAATCGGTATACTGTGCAATGTGGAAGAGCCCTGGCTGTCTATCTGCAGGGGACCCAGCAAAACATACGTTCCCCTCAGCCATCACCACACTCTGATCCATCCCATGTGAGTACAGCAGCTTCACAGAGAGATGTATCCTACTGGTCTGCTAACGGTCCCACATACATCTGTCATGGCAAACCACTTGCACTGCATGCCCATGTCACCGCTCACAATATGAGAGCCATGGCAGCCTCTAGGGGCCAACGCCATACCACCTGTGTGAACGACACCTTACGAGCAGTTACCTGGTGCTCGGTTTACACCTTCACGGCCCACTACTGCTCAGATGGAGGCTCCCACAGGGATGCTATGTTTGTTCAGGCCGCTGGACAACACCTCTCCCATACCGACCCAACTCAGAAACGCCCCCCATAGGGGATGCCAGAGATCAATGGTAGGTAGTGGAACCCCTCCACAGGGCCCCAACACTCCAGGGACCTGTCCCTGCCATCTACAACTGGGGGGTCCCCACCAGTGAGGACTATGTCCTGCTTGTTTCTGGTGATCGCACACTTACCCACCTGTATCAGGTGATGTCAGGGATAGCAGGGATAGGTCCTCACAAACAAACCATTTCCCCTAGGGGATGTGTTACCCTCCCTCACCCTTTCTGCCTCTCACACTCGCCCTCTCTCTCCCTCTCCCTCTCTGTCTGTCTCTGTTTGTCCCAGCATTTCACTCATGTGTAGAGGAAAATAGGTGATATGGGGAGGGCAGCATGCAGGCGCTGTGCGATGCTGCTAGCTGCTGTCCTATTGAGCGATGCCTGTCAGTCCCACACAGGCTCTGTTGTTCCCGCCACGACACACATGTGCAGACCTATGCCCACATTTCACAGAGACTAGCTGTTGCAGGTGGGTAGCTATGCTCTTCATGCCACACACCGCAGTGGAGAAGGATCAGCATGGTGCTGCCCACACAGGGGTAGGGTTATGTCGTCCACACACCTGAGATAACCATTCATTGATGACCGCACCCATTGTTTGCATATCCACAGGTGGAGGATCTGAGGAAGAAGGGGCGTGAGCTGTGACAGTACCATGCAGAATTCCTGGCACTGTATGAGAGAGGGGCACAGCCATGCCCTGATGGTGAGTATTGCCAGGCATGCGTGACAGGTTCAAATGTCATATTGCCACACCAGCCTGTGTGTTGCCTGCATATGTACATGTGTTATGTGACACACATGATAGTGTCCTAATGTGTGTATTTTTCCATAGAGGGTGATGACAACGGCGAAGAGCCACAGACCACCGCCTACTCCATGAGGCGCCCCACCACACACCGTGGAAGGGAGGAGGAGGAGGTGGTCGTGATAGAGGATGATGGGGAGGAGGAGGAGGAGGAGGACGAGGACGAGCCTCGGTTCTCCCTGGAGGAAGAGGAGGATGACGAGGCAGCAATGGGGGATGTGGGGGAGGGGAGGCCAGGGTTGTGGGGGCCTGTGGGCCATGTGGGGGTGGGGGCTGGTGCTGAGGGCGGGAGGGTTTTGGAAGGGGGGGGGAGAGGGGAGCAGGGGGGGAGGGTGGTGGGGAACACAGCCCAGCACAGGGCACTGTGGTCTCCCGTCAGACACTGCAGGTGTCGACAGGGGATGGGAGGCGTCCTCTTGGTGCGCCATCCATTGCCACACACGTCACGCGTGCACATGCCAGTACACAAACCATGGCCAGTGTGTGTTTGTGTGCTGGCATGTGCATACATGATGTGATGGAGGTGGTGGATGGCATGCAGAGGGACGTCCGTCTCCTGCTGCACACCTGCCGTTGTCTGACGGCAGCCGTTCAGCAGGTGGCCAATGAGGTGGAGCAGCTGCCCCGTCATCGGCCATCTGCTGAACGGCGTCACAGGAGGCCGTGATGGCACCTGTGACGACCACATGTGCCCTGTGCTGGCCTGTGTTCCAGCCAATAAAAAAAGGGGCAGGGGTTTGCTGGCATGTTGACATCATGTTTTTGTTACGAGTAAAGTTTGTTTTTGTTTGATGCAATGGTCACGTGTTTCCCTTACCCACTCACTATGGATGCAAGCATGGGATATGTGTGTGGACCTGCATAGGCAGTAAACGTAGACATGGGTATCATACGTGGACTAGCTCCACATGCAGTCATGGGGGCTAAACATGTGTGCGGGAGCGTGGGACCAGGGTAGGCGCATGAGATGTTGCATTGTAAGGGGGCCCCGGGAACATCCATGTCACAGGGATGGGCGTGATTTAACCAAATGTGTTAGTGGACATCAGCATCGGACATACGCATGCCACCCATGTCTGTCTGTGCCACATGCATGTCAAGGGGGGGGGTCCGGCATGTAATCAGTGTTACTGGCAGGGGCAATGGTCACACATATGCACCCAATGTTGGGTGTATAAGGGGGTGGAAATGGTTTTGGATCTGAATAGTGACCATGCAACCTCGGAGCAGTCCCCCTGATGCAACATGGGTGTCTGGGTAAACCGGCCTGCTACAGCCAAGGGGCAGTGTACACACACTGTGCAGGTCACACATGGCATGTGCTGGCATCTGTGCAGTAATACCTGCCAGTGCAAACAACCCACCAGCAACGGGCCTGGGTGCAGGTCAGATGGTCAGGAACGAAACATGCATGTGCACACTACATAGGGGACCACAGTGACACACATTGGAAAAACATGTTGCATGTACGTTTTCATAGCTATTTATTACCACAGTTATTGACGATGGCGTGGCCGCCCACGTCTGCCACATCGCAACCCCCCCTCCCCCCGCTGCTCCACCCTCCTCCTGTGCTGGTGCTGGTGGTGGTGGTGGTGGTGGTGCCAGTGCTGCTTGTTGCATCACTGCAAGCATGCCCTCCAGGGCCACACAGATCCTGTGGAAGGGCAGGGCCCTGACCGCCTCCCGCAACTGGCGTATCTCCTCCCAGACCAGGCTCACCTGCTGTGTGTTGGCATCCACTGAATGGCGGATATCCTGCAATGCCTGACGACTGGCTGTGGGTGGAACAAAGGGTGGTCTGTGAGATACCTCTCCAGTAATCAACCATCACACACAACAATGTCACACATATCCCACAAGATTGTCAGTGTGATTGGACAGACTCTAGTAGACACATGGATAGGGTTAAGAGACCTCATTGTCACAGTAGTATATGTCACAGCCACACACAGGACATGGTTCAGTTACGTGATGTGGAAGGCAAACACAAGGATACACAGGCTGCGCAGACACACCCACGTACTGCAGACGTAGCAATAGGGTTGGGGACAGTTAGCAAACACATGTCCATTGTGTAGGGGAGGTGGAGCCTGAACGATGGACAGCAACCACACCTGGGGAGCCGCATTGGTGAACAGAGGTAGGTTGAGAACAGCCAGCCCAAGTGGGGCCACAGTTGAAGGGATACACGCAGCCTGGACAGGTTACAGGTGCAGCGCTATTGACTCAGAGGGATGGAGTGGGAGCACCAGGATAACAACCCTTACGTGGGCAAGTGCACTGCTGCTTCACGTGTCTGACGGCAGAGGGGTTCACATACACCTAGTGGCAAAAGAGGAGGGGTCAGATAACAGTGCGTATACATCTTGATACACATGTGGAGGGTTTAGACAGAGCATGGGGGGCAACAGAGGGTGCAGCAGCGGGGGACAGACCCCAAAAGTGCACAGACAGGGTTATGCTGAGCAATCCACAGCAGGTGGTAACCCCTAGGGAAGTGTGGTGAGTCCCAGAGCTGGGGGGGGGGGGGGGTCCCTGATTCTGGTTGGCAGCAGGGGTGGCACCTGTGAGGTGTCGAGTCTTTCCAAACATAACAGGGGGCATAAGCTGACCTGTGTGATCAGGTGGGTGGGTCCCAACCCATGCAATCGGGAGACTCATTGTCAGAGATACAGGAAGGGGGCATGTTGATGGCCCTGTCTGTATGTCAAGCAGCCTATCTTAGTTGTGGACATACAGGCAGTCTCGAGGGACCTGTACCTCTCCCAAACCATCAGTACATGATCTTTGACCCTGTCATTTCTGTAAATCATGGTATATGGGTGTCTGAACACATTTTGACTGCTAATTTCATATCTTATGATTGTTTTACACCTGGAGATGCAGACTGTAGGGAATGGGTGCTGTGTGACGTTTCATGACATCCAATCCTTAGGTTTGTGTATGTCAGCTCTGATTGTCCAAGGACTATGGGACAGGTGGCATCCTTTTCTCTGCGAGACGGCTGGGCTTCTGCGATGAGGCAGACTGTTGCAAGTGCAATGCTTGTATTTATGTATTGGCTGACAACATGCTGTACCTTAAACAGCATTCCTCTTATGTCTGCATCCGTAGGTGTAAACTCACCCTAGGCTGTTCTGGTGTGTGTCACACTAACATAATCTAACATACGCCATACCCTTTTGTTTTCTCAAATGCATACCGTCTACGGGAGCCATACATGCCACAGCTGTGGAGGGTATGTTGTCACATCCACCACACACACCCCAAACAGAGACTAGTGGTTTGTGCGTTGTGGTTGTGACAGTCTGTTGTCACCACTGTTCCCTCTAAGTTGCGCGGATGTGTGTGCGCACACACCTTGCCGAGCAAGCGCAAATACTTTATGACAGAGCGCACAGAAATTATATATCTGATTCTGATCAACACCAACAAATATGTGGTCGAATTTAGAGGTTATTGTGTATTTTTGCTTTCCAATGGTTCTAAAATATTTTCTACTGCAATCAATGTGGTGCACATACTGCATTCTGATGTGTAGTCAACTTTTAAAGTATATAACCTCGAGTGTCGTTCTGTGGAGTAGACCAAATTAACGTTCCTTTCATAAGCTGCACAGCTGATATCTTATGCGCACAGAGCATACAGAACATTGGAGGAAACATTAGTTGTCACCCACCTTCTGCATCGTGCCATGCAGATGTAGCTTGTGCTCGTAGCTCCGCAATCAATACATCCTCTGTGCCTGCTTCCTGCCTGTGTGGTAGGCTGGCCCCCATTGCTGCAGCCCCCAGTGTTGGCCGGCTGCTGATGTGTGGCTCCTGGGGCCCCTCGGCGGAACATGTGCTGCCCCCTGAGACAGCAGCCTCAGGCTCCTCCATGATGTGAGGGACCGACAATTCATCCTCCTCCTCCTCTTCCTCCTCCTCATGGGTCCCCATGTTACTGTAGTCACCTGCATTGTGAGCAATCAGAGACAGCATACATATGTTTACACACTCCAGCTATGTATACGTGTGTGCTGCAGACACCACATACATGATGGGGGGGGGGACCCTGAATGTGTGCTGCATACAGGATCCCCTACACCCTCCCATACCTGTCTGTACCCACCATGTACCTATACCGGGGGACCAGGTGTGTGTTTTACCCCTGCACGCCTTGTTTAGTTGCCATGCTTCTGTTGCTGGTCCAATTGTGCATGTAGCCGCCATTCCATCCCTCACCCCATCGGGCCCAAATATGTCCATGCACGGCTGCTCATTCACTACCCTTACACCTGTTATTGCTATCCCCTGTATGACTGTGCATGCCTTTGATCAGGGCATATTTCCTTGGGACATACTATCATCACAGTGCTACATGTGCTTGGCAGTGACCTACTATGCAGCGGGCTGCGACTGTTAATCACCTTGGGCCCACTGCCAAGCACATGCAGCACTGTGCGGATAGTATGTCACATAAACATGCCCTGATCACAGGCCCTCACAATAATACAGGGGATGGCAATCACTGTTGTGGGGGTAGGGTTGGGGCTGGTCCACGTGGACATGTTTGGGACAGGTGGGGAGAGGGATGGGATGAGGGACACATGTTGAATGTGTCCCGGGAACATGGCAACAGAACAGGGTGAACCAAGCCAATACCAAGACATGGAGAACTCAGAAGGACAAAGAAATATTTATTGAAAAGACATATGCCACTGGCCCGACACAGGCCGTGTTTCGCTGCCTTCTTCAGGGGTAACAAGTGGACCTAAAAGCTGCTATTATTCCTTGAACATACGTGTAATACTACACCTTTGCAATTCAATTTCCAAAGCGTGTGAAAGGGAAGGTTCCCATACACTATGCAGCAATTGGAGACTGCTTAAATGCCAGGCGTAGATGCAATGCAAATCAAAAAAATCCTTCCGTCTTTAACTGTGCTATCTCCTTCCTTCACTTCAAAGTCAAATCTGAACAAAGCATGGCAACACAATACACGGCACACTACACACCACAATACAGACCCAATAGACTACAATACAATACAATACAATACAATAGAACCTCCACACCACCTCCAACACCTCCACAACCTCCACACCAGCTGCACTACTCCCTGCTCAGACACTACTCACACCTCACTACTCACACCTAGCACTCCTCAAACAACCCTCAACGTGGACCAGGTGTGCAGGGTGATTTATAGGTTTTTTTGACATTACTTGCGTTGCGCATGCGCTGTTGTGCGACGGCGCTGCTTGTGCGTGGCGCGTATGTGCAATTGCGCATGGGTGTGTGTGCATTGTTTGCGCATGTGCGTCTGTCTGTGCACGGCGCGCAAGTGCAGCTGTTTGCGCATGTGCGTTTGCGTGCATCTACACGCAATGCAACGCATACACCCATGCGTAACGAGTTGCACATGCTCGCCATGCACAGACAGACGCACATGCGCAAACAGCTGCACATGCGCGCCGCGCACAGACAGACGCAATGCGCAGTTGCACATACGCGCCGCGCACAAGCAGCGCACTTGAACAACTGCGCATGCGCAAGGTCCGCAAACTCAGAAACATGTATAAGACTGCCTGCACACCTGGTCCACATTGAGGGTTGTTTCGTAGGCGAGGTGTGTGTTTGCTGTGAGAAACGAAGAGAGAAAGGCAGGTGTTGGTGTGGATTATATTGTGTGTGTTGGTTGTATTGTGTTGTATTGTGTGTGTATTGTCTTGTGTGGTTTGTAAGGTGTCCACTGTTTAGGGAGGTGTGTGTGTGTGTTCAAGTGTGTTTGTGTAGCCGCACGGGAGGAGTTTATGGCGGAAATTTATGTTGCTGCATGTGCCCTGAGACGTGGGCAGATGCTGCTGTTGCAGGACAGGGGAGATGGTGTCTATGGGGCTGAGGCACAGGGCATGGGTGTAGACCCACAGCAAATCAGACCTGCAGCTGTGGGGGCGGTCCAGGCAGGTGCTGTGCGTGGACGGCGCAGAAGGCGTGCTGAGGTGCAGGCTCGGCAGCCTCGCCTCTACAGGCCCAGGGCCCAGCTCCAGGGCATGCGTGAGGACCAGGTCATCTCCCTGTAACGACTGAGCACAAGGGCTATTAGGGAGCTCTATGATGATCTGAGACCTGACCTCGAGCCCCTGACTGATCGGTCCCATGCCATACCAGGTTTAGTCAAGCTCCTTGCTGCCTTACATTTCTTTGCCTCTGGCTGTTTCCAGTCATCTGTGGCCGCAGTGGGTGGCATGAGCCGCCCCACCTTCTCACGCTGTCTCCACCAAGTACTGCGTGCCATGGTCAGCCGGGTGGGGAATTACATAGCCCTTCCTCACACTAGGCAACAGTGGGGGACCCTGAACCAGGCCTTTGAGGCGTTAGCCGGGATACCACACGTGATGGGAGCTATTGATTGCACACATGTTGCCCTGGTCCCGCCTAGAGACAGGGAGGTAGTGTTCCGCAACCGCAAACACTACCATTCCCTGAATGTTCAGGTTGTATGTGATGCTAATCTGCATATTCTGAATGTGGTCCCTAGGTTTGCAGGGTCCACCCATGACTCCTATATCCTGCATCACTTGACACTATTCAGCCAATTTGAGGACGGACAGTATGGGGACTGTATATTGCTGGGTGAGTATTTCCAGATTACTTATTTTGTTATGCATGTATTTATCTGTTTCAGTAACATCTCTTATATAGGGCGCAGTTTGTTATCTGTGCGGTTCAAAACTTACCTAAAGTTAAACAGACAGACGACTGTTCTGAGTTTACATTGTTATAGGAGTCTAAACGTAGAGTAACAGGGGACCTGATTAGAAATGTAACATCAGAATTGTACCAATATCTGCTCAGACCCTGCTCATGGTGTTCATATGACTACGCAGGTGTGCATATGTGTGTCCTGGTGGTGGATTGCTAATAGTGTGTGTGTGTGCCATCTGCCCACATGTGGGGGGGGGGGGGGTTGGTGCCCTTCACATCCACCTGTGATGCCGGTTATTTGTCTGCTAGTTTTGGTATGTCATGTAACGTTTATGTTATTGACAATCCATACACCTAACCCTTGTCATGTGTGTGTGAGGTTCACACACTCACTCAGTACTGGGGTAGTCACCCAGGAAACAGTAGATAACATGGGGAGGTGTCTAGCTAAGTATGATGGATGTTCTTGACCTTTGCAACTGGGAGTACATGTTTGCATATGTATGGTCATGCATTTGGCCTGTGTCAAAGCAGGGGAGAAACAAAGTATAGGGATTGCAGTACCTTTGGCCACTGTAGATGTGCGGGACCTAGGCATCGTTGTATGTGCTGATCCTAATGTTGCTGAGCATTGTGGAAAGGTAACAGCAAAAGGAAGGGGGCTACTTGGGTGCATACAGAGAGGTATTGGTAGCACATACACAGGAAAGTACTCTTCCTCTGTATATGTGATTGGTGCAAGCTCATGTGTGCTACAGTGTGCAATTCTGTAGACCACAGCTTGAAAAGGCTGTGAAGAGGATGGAGACAGTGCAGAGGATGGCTACTAAACTGATTGGTGGTCAGCAGTAAGCAGCATGTGGAGTCAGACTGCTCAATGTTGATATGTAGACCTTGGAGGACAGGGGGAATAGAGGTGATATGGTTTTGACCTTGCCAGACCTCAATGGCATATATGTTCTGGGTGTGAGCCTCCATCGCATGACATCACATTTTTTTGGTGTTACTTTGCTGACATATACTTTGAACATGTGATCAGTGTATTGGTGGTATAGTCTAACGTTGGAGGTGGTAGAGATGAGGACAATAACTGCAGTACAATACGCATGTGCCACACATAGCAGATCTCTAGAGGTATAAATGGGACTGTTGTAGTTTTTGCCATGGATGTACAGACTCCATAGGCCATGTGTTTCATTTCTGTCAACATATGTCTATTTTTCGCACATGCATAGTTGTGATGTCATATGTTTCTGTCAGGATGTGTTCTGCATTTGTTTCTCACGTCTATACCTGTGTCAATTTGGGTGAACATGAGCTCATGCATTCACATGCAACATTTCTTTCTGCAGGTGATGCAGGATATGGGTGTCGCCCCTGGCTGCTGACCCCTGTGCGTCAGCCACGGACACGTGCAGAGCAGAGGTACAATGAGGCCCATGCCTCCAGTCGCTCTGTCATAGAGCGCACCTTTGGCGTGTTGAAAAGTCGCTTCAGGTGTCTGGATAGGACAGGCGGGGCCTTACAATATAAGCCAATGACTGTGGCAGAGATAATCCTAGCCTGTTGCATCCTGCACAACATTGCTCTCAGGCACGATATTCCTGCAGAGATTAATGAGGATCTGGAGGATGATCCACCGTGCCCCCCTGTACGTGCCAGTGGTGACACACAAGAAGGCACAGTGGTCAGGCGGAGGTTGATTGCAGAGATCTTCTCACGTACGTATTGCATATATTCCCACATAAATGTGCTGTAATGTGTGTGTGATGGTCATAAAGGTTGATGTTTCTGAAAATATAGCATTCAGATGCAACACTGCATTGTCATTTAACTGAAAATCCCAACGTCACATATAGGCATGAGTGTGTGACCAACAATGTGGACAGGGCACAACAGCAGGTGTTGGTGGATTATGTGGGTGGGTGTTCATAAGCCTGTGGGAGGTTTTGGGGGTCACATTCCCAGTTAGTGCCTGGTTGTGATAGCAGCTGCTGTGCAAACACAGTTAGTTGGTTTGATGTTCTGGGTGGAGCACGGCGGCAGGCATATGGTGCGGTATTCACAGTGGGAGGGAGGACCATGTTTGGGGACAGTTGTCCTGCAGGGTATTTGTTTATATTGTACAATTTGTAGCTGCTTGTGTGGGTGTTATGCTCCTGTCAGCTGGCTATGTGTGTATGTTTCTTAGGTGTGGTGCCACATGTCATACATGGCACAGTACACATGCTCAGTACTACTTTCCCATGATGGTATTAACTATTTGTGAGGGGTGTTAATGCAACCCCACAGTGTGCCGTAATGTATACTTCATCGCGTAGCCCTGACATGGATATGGTGAAGGATGGGGACCTGTGCAGTGTCCAGCCAGGGGGGCGTATCATTGCTACAGTTGTTTTTGGGAGAATAGCCATTCAGTGCAGTGTTGCAAATGTACACACATACAGAGGTGATGCGAGTCAGATCAGCAAAGTGTGGGTTACCGTAGCCAAGTGGTACGCTGCATGTGTGGGTGGATAATGTTTTTTGAGGTTTTTCAAGAGGAACATGGCATATCTAGCTGATGCTATCTCAACATATGCCACATGCCTCAGGTACATGCTGTGTATGTGTGTAGGGCAGGAGAGTACAGTCCACATCAACAACTACCTTGTGGACCCTAGCAAGGGATGTTATGTCCACATACACACAGGGACTTAGGTGAGAGTTATTATGTTAAGGTGCACATATCGGCTATTGATACTTTGACATTCTCACTGTCACCCAGTAGGATGACATGCAGCCATCATGGTCAGGTCACAAACAGACATGGGGGTGTGGTTTTTCAGACATGGCGCTGACATTGCCATCTATTTGTGCACATCATCAGCACACAGCTGTCAATATTATTCGGGGTATGAGATGTACACTGCAGGATATGTATTTGCCCAGTGGATACAGGAGGTGTTCATGCATATTTCCATGTGTTACAGCAATTGACAGTGGGGTACCAGACAACATTGGGACAACAGTACACACGGAGAGGGGGTATTGGTGGCAACATGGGGGACCCAGACTAATATTGTGACCTTGGGATGAGGTAAAAACATGGTGGGAGCAGACACCTCTATTGACCAGTGTGTACAACAACAGAGAGGTAAGGGAGGCGACAGAGGGATTACGGACACCTGTATTTAGCGTCTGACACCTCTGTGCTGCCTCTCCCATGTGAGAGATCTGTACAGTGTGATAGTGAACAGTCAGTCAGTAGGTGATGTTGTGGGGTCTGACATCTGGGGACAGGAAGGTGCAGTGTGTGTTGCACAGCTAGAACATGACATATGTTTATTTCTCTTGTGTTTTCCACTGCACAGGACATACTTCGTGAGGATGCTGTTGCTGTGGTGCATTGGCATGTGACTGTACATCAGCCAAGATGCTGTGGTCTGGGGTAGGTGGATCTACAGCTACATTGTCTGTGCCTGCAGTCAGGGGGACAACATGTCCTCTGTGATGTGTCATATTGTGCAGATGTTGTGGTTCACGTTTTTTCCTTAAGCCTCTCTAACCCATATCTTGCTGTTTTCACACATATCCCCATGTGTTTGTGTCCAGTATGTCCTCTGCAACACTGTCTCAGGAAAATTTACAGCAGAGCTACATGTGTGTGCAGTTTTTTCTGGTTTGGGGGAACCTACACTTGCTCCCTCCCCCAACATAGTTCCAGCAGCCATCAACAGGGTATCACTGCATGTCACTGGGCCTTTATGTCCACAAATTGGCACTTGTGCACATACAGGCCATGTATTACAGCTGCCCCGCTGACCTTCGCATACTGTGTAGGTGCGTGTTTATGAGTTGGCTGTGTGGTGATGCAGTGTCCAGGCATGGTACATTATCATGTGCTGTGAGGGGTGTGAGCACCTGGGGGGCAGTGGTGACTGTGCTACCTCTACCGTAGTGCTGTTTACCTTGTTAACATTCTCAACATGTGTTGTGAGCTGTGACCAGAACTGTGTCTTGTGTTTTGAGGGACCACTGCTGAGCACCTTTTCTTTATCTCAGATATCAGCATAATGTGGACATGCATCAACAGTGACGTGACATGGTGATTCTACACGTTTGGCTGACATTGTCTCCCTTCACTGTGACCTGATATGGCTGTGGAGTCGCTCAAGGAATCGATGACGAACACCTGATGCACACACAAGGTATGTTGCACCTTTGTTATTTGGGGATTACATCTGGCTATACCTGTTGATGAATTACTGTTTGTCTCATGTACATGTCATGTTGCCTCTCTGTTCACAGAAACAGATGCATATAGTGTGTAGCAGTGAGACACCTATGCGACATGAGTATGGACATGACCATATCCATGTGACACCCGTGTCTGCATTGACATTTCATGATGTCAACAATATGCGTTTTATTTAGTGTTCATATCATGTCATGTTTGCCTTTGCATCCCTTTCTTCTGTATTTTCTAAGGTGTGACTCTCTGCAATTTGTGCTGTTTTTGCAAGGTGTCTAACAATACCATACTTATCCTCTCCTGACACAGGGCAGAAGACATACCAGACACATTTCCTACAGTGCATCTGGCATTGCCATCACCCACCTGTTGGGGGACACAACACCATGGAATTGTTTCTGGAGAATTGTGCCATTGGATGTTTGACTTATGAGAGTGGGACACATACCTGGGATGGACAGTATTACTCTTGGACTGCTGCTTTGCCCATGACAGACCTGTACAACACACTGTTTCTGCCATGCTGTGGCTGGGAGTCCTGCTCATTGGAGGGGACACACATGAACTTTCCAGGACTGTGGCATATTGGAATGTGACACTTGACTATGCATGCCCAGGGTTGCATGGACAGTTTTGACCTGACCTGTTGGATTGCAGATACACTTTGCACTTTGGACGCTGTGTGCAGCAGGGACTGACATTGTCACTGTATGTTGTACATTCCTCCCCAGTTGTGTAGTTGTTGTGTTTTGGCCATGTGTGTGACATGGCACACAGGATACGCTCATCTGTTTGTTTCAACACGCGCATACAGCCATGTTTGTGGCATAGGGGCAACGATGGAGTGTTCCTATTGTCAATGTCCACCTGCCCTCCACCTGGACATGATACAGGTTTTGGCACAACAATGCTTTCATGCCCACCACCATCCTGGATTGATGTTTGCAATGGGCAAGGGTGTTTACGTGCATGTGTGGCATCACTGTATCATGTTGGTATGTGGATGGTGCTCGTGCTTATGACTGACTATGTTTGTGCAACACAGCGTGTGGACCTATGGCTTCTGTGTGGTTCACTGTAAGATGTTTGCCCATCATTTCCATCTTAACATGCTGGTTCTTGTGTTTGTTTACTGTACAGACCTGACACTCTGCATGTATGTTGTCACACCCCCTTTCTCAGTGTGTAGGCGGTTGCCTGGAAGAGTGGGAAACGTGCCAGATTATCCTTGTAAGTGCTGATGTTTGGGGTTTCCGTGTAGTTGTGGGCCAAACGAAGACAGCCAAGGTTTTAATGTGATAACAAAAACTTTATTTGTTGCACAGGATTCTGTCATCTACCATCCCCTAACCAGAAACAAAAAGTGGATACTTTCTTACGCCAAAATAAAGTCCAGAATGAGACAAAGTCCAACCTGATCCTTCTCAGGGTTTGTCAGTTTATATACAAGGTTAATTCAACTTCTCTTCAGTTATGAACAGCTTTAGTTGCAGCTAATCATTTTCATAGCATTCACAATTCCCAGCTGCTTAAAGACGTTGAGTTTCACTCCAGCAGAACGCTGCTTCTCTCCGTGCAAACTCAATAGCATGAAATAACTTCTCAGCACTTATCATATACATTAATATCAACAGCTTCACTCTTGAGAACAAAAAGCACAGTCTGCCTCCATCTCAGAATAGGAGCTATCTGATTTAGTTGATCCCAACTGCATTGATTCAACTTCAGAGTCAGACATCTCATGATTCAATTCAGGGTACTGCAGATCAACAGACTTCCATTGTTCCAAATGGTGTCTAAGCTGTTTCCACTTATTATTCCTTTCCCTTTGTGGTATCTGAGAGTAACTAGAATCATCAGCCTCCTTTAAAGTAGTGTTAAAGGAATCCAACTGGCTTAATCTTCTTCTAGTGTGTCTGGCTTGTAAAGGTTGATAAAAAGGCAAGTCTTTGTCTTTGCACTGCTTCAGTATTTCTGGCTCAGCAGGGGCTAGCTTTAGCTTTCGTCTGCGTAGCATATAATCAGCTGATGAGTTAAGAACAGCTGGGCCACTCTCTAAGCTTCTTCTAGTAACAGGCTGCCTGCACTTGGAAGGTTTATGCAGCTTATCATACAGAACTTTACACTTGCTCAAACTCTCACCTTTGTTCACAGCTTCTAGGGAAGACTCTAGGGAAGAAATGCTATCTCTTCTGGGTAAGGGTTCCAGCCTCTCCCCATGAGAATGAAAGTAGCTTCTAACCTGCTTCTCCTGGCTGTCTGGTTCGTGGTGACCTCTCTCTCTCAAAGGAAGCTTCCTCCACTGCTTCCTCAGAGACCTCCGTGTCTCTAAGCAGTCTGGATGGCAACTCTCCAAGCACCGTGTGCTATCCTGGCAATGGTTGCTCCTTCCTTTGCTTCTCTCTGAAACTCCACCCGAACTCCTCCTCAGACTCGAACTTCTACTCCGACTCGAGCTTTCACCTGAACTAGAACTCCGACTAACTCTCTCTGTTACTTCCTGGTTAAGAGCATAGGGCTGCCCTATCCGGTTTGACTCCGCTCCCTTGCCTCTTACGTCAGCTCCCCTGGTTGTCATGGAGCTGGGGTGTGGCTCTCTCACTGCCTTTCTGTGCAGAGAGTTTCTCTGGGCTTGTGCTTTAACCCCTTCCCTGCCTGCATTATTGTGTGCATTTGAGGAAAGCTGCTGTTTTAAACCCCTTTTTCTGCTGTTTAAGCCCTCTGCATCATCACAATGTCCACACCTTGCATTGCACGTCTGCACAGTCCTGTTTATCCCCTGCGGTAACAACACTCTCATTGCCCCATTATATTTGGTGTGTGGCAGTGTGGGTGTCCATTGTCCTCCTTCAATCGTGCATTCCATGTACCGCGCTATATGTGCCCAAACACTGTCTACCCACCAAACTGTGCAAGGGGACCTCCTGCATGGTGTTATCTCTGCAGCTTTCTGCAAGGTAGTTTAGTTTGTATTCTCTCTGTGTTCATGTGCCTCTGCTACCTGTTAGCATATGCTCATTGTGCTTTTGATGATTGTTTGGGTCTACATTGTTGCAGTTCTGATTCCTAGATCAGGCATTAGGTGAGAGCTGGAACATTACTTTCAGAATGTGTTTTTCACATTACAACATTGTGACAACATATGGTGTTTTCATTTGTGTGCCTCCTGTGTTGCCTGATGGCTATGTTTGGAGGGATGGGTGATGTGTTTTGGGTCCTCATCATGCAACGCCTACGGTCTACATGCTCTCATATGTGCGTAACACATTTGAGGCATGCAGCAGCAGGTGGGGGGTGGGGGCCTGCTGTCCAGTGCATAGCATGCACCTGATGCACATTATATCTTGTGCCCTTCATTTGTGGTCAAGCCAGTGACCTTTCTGTAGGATGTGTGTTGCTGCCCTGCTAAATGTGTTTCCGTCTTTCACCAGGGATGCACTCACCTTGATATTATGATGGCAGTGTCTACACTATCTGTGAAGAATAACCCAAATAAAGATATGTATTTGACAGACATTTGTCTCTTTTTCTGCATGATCATGGTGACAAACATGCAATGCAATGTGTGCCTTTGAATCAGTCCTGACTCCTTGTGACCCAGAGACTCCAGGGTTTTCTTGTCAATGTCACTGGATGTAGATTGTCGGGTCTTTCTTCCAAGGTAATGGGGGGTTACGTGACTTGCCCAAGGCCACATGGAGTGCTAGTGTGAATTGAGCCCTGGTTGCTTGGTGTCCAAGACAGTTTTCTGACCACTAGGCTAAACCTCCGCTCTTTGAGCACATTTACACTTGTATCTACTGATTTGCTGGTCGTGTCCATGGCCCACCTGTGCTCACATCCTTGTACGGTGGCAGCTGTGTATCTGTCAGCCATTTGCCACATCACTGGGTATTACAGGTTCCCATACAGACCCTCCCTTTGGATTATTTGTTCTGCCTTGTGCTCAGTGTGCTGTTTGTGGGAGTGGTTAGAGGCATGTGTTATAACTCAGTAGTTTGAAGGTTTGATCCCCACATGTGGTTTTTCTTTTTATTTTCTGTTGTGCTAACTGGACCATTAGCTACCAGCAGGTTCATCACCTCTACACACACCCTTCCCTCTCTTCACTGTACAGCAAGGTGTGCCCTCTGTGCTGCCTAGCCATCAGATATTATCTGTTACATAGGTCTCTTTCATTATGGTGTTTACATGGCAGTGCACCTGGGTGTTTGGTAGTGCTGTGGTTCAGCTGGTGTATGGTACACCTGTTTTCATGTTGAGTTCTCTTCTGTCCTGTCTATGATTGTTACCCAGCTCCACCGAGCATCCTCTGCTGCCCTTGGGGTTTAGTTTCTTTCCTCTTTTGCATGCTGTATCCACTACATAACATTTCATTGTGTGTGTGTGCATGTGTCCCTGGTCCCAAATACAGACTGGTATCTGATCTGTACACGGCAGATCTGCATGTGCATTTGGTCATGATTACTGTTGGGGGTTTGCCTGTCCTGACAGCCAGCAGGCGTCTTGTGTGATGGCCTGCACTATTTTTGTATGCAGCCTTTGCTAATGAGCTCACGTTGGTGGTGTGGCCTACCGGTTGGTGCATTGCCATTTGTGGTAGTGGTCGTAGGTGTGATTCCTCTCTATTCTCTTTGATGTGTATGCTTGTCCTGCTGATGTGGTTTTCATTTGTATGACGGTCATATGTGTGCAGATCTGTGCTGTGAGCACATTGTACCCTCATCAGAGTTGTGAACCATCCTTCTGTCCATCTTCTGTCTGCCAGCTGTTGTGCCATCCTACCCTGCTGTGCATGCTGCTATGCCACGTCCTGCACTCCTACACATTCCTGCATTTCAGCTCTCCCTGGTTGCCTCTCGTGTGTGTGCTCTGCATAGCACTGCTACTCCACTGTCATCCTGATATTTCACCTATCCTGCCATTTCAGCCTCCTCTGCTGCACACATCTTCCCATCCTCTGTCACACACTGTCATTATAGCATGGTACATTACCATCACTCTGTGCATAGCTACAGCTGGCCCCAATATGTTTGTCCATTTCTCTAGCTGCCACATGGCCTGGGGCTGATTTGTGTTGTCCAGCAGCTGTGATCTACGTCCTTCTTTTACTTATGCATTGTGTTTTCTTTCAGCTCTGTGCAGTGTTTGGGTTACGTGTGTGTTTGGCACATACCTCTGTTGCCCTTCAGATTGGGGGATCTTACTGCTCTTGGCAAACGTTTTTGAGTTGACCTATACATCCTTGGGGCATCTTATGTCACACCTTCAATTCAGGCAGCTTATGGGGTGCCAACTATGGTGCGTTGGGAGTTGACAACCTTTCAACATGGCTGCTGGGGAACATTATAACTCGCCTTTGCTGACGTGGTTGTTTAGGATGTGCGTTCTGGTGCACCCTAAAAGGTGCATTAATTTATGGCACTAGGGTGGGGTTCTTTTTAGATGGCAGCACAGATTGGTGTACAGTTGCACGCAGAAAACAGATGTACCTCAGCCAACCTTATTCACTGGTGATTTGAACCCATGACCCTTGCACCTTCAGTCAATGTCTTAACCATTGTGCTACACTGCTGTTCCTACTTGCATGTCAGCACACCTACTTAAGATTTTCATGCGTTACAATGCACAGTGCTGCCATCAGAAACAGTGCTCTGACCTTGCCCTGCCTCATATGGCACCCTATATAGCGCCCTATAAACAACATTGTGGGGTGCCTTGGTGGACAGTGCACTTTAAAATGTGCACCCTAGGGTACCTTTTGGTGCCCCTTATGCAGCACCTTATATTACAGTGCTTTGAGAGTGCATTTGCTAGCAGTAGTAATTACAATAAAAAGTAAAATGCCTCCTAGAGCAATATTCCTCATAACAGGTAGTGCCTCAGCCAGCCTTATTCATTGGGCACAGTGGGGGATTAAACCCATGATCCCTGCACCATTGGGCAGTGTCTTACCCACTGTGCTGTGGCTCTGTTCCTATGCTTGGACATCAGCGTGCTGCCTTCTGCCACCAGAAATTAATATGCCGCCTTATGACGCCCGGAATTAACATGCTGCCTTATGCCGCCCAAAATTAACAGTGCGCGGCCTTAAGCCGCCCGAAATTAATATGCTGCCTAAACTTAAAATGCCTCCTAAGGCAATATTACCCATAACAGGTATTGCCTTAGCCAGCCTTGTTCATTGGGCACTGTGGGGGATTGAACCCATGAGCCCTGCACCATTGGCCAGTGTCTTAACCATTGTGCTGTGGCTCTGTTCCTGTGCTTGAACAAAGGCGCACCGCCTTAGTCCTTCTAAAATTAACAGCGCAACGCCTTATGCCGCCAAAACCGCCCAAACTTAACAGCGCACCGCCTTATGCCCAAAATTTACAGCGCACCGCCTTATGCCGCCCAAACTGAACAGCGCACCGCCTTATGCCGGCCAAAATTAACAGTGCGCCGCCTTATGCTGCACAAAATGAATATGCCTCCTAAAGCACTTTTAACCAAAAAGGTTAATGCCTCAGCCAGCCCTTTTCATTGTGCATAGTGGGGGATTGAACCCATGATTTTTACACCATTGGGCAGTGTCTTACCCACTGTGCTGTGGCTCTGTTCCTCTGTATGGACATCAGTGTGCTGCCTTCTGCCACCAGAAATTAATATGGTGCCTTATGACACCCGGAATTAACATTCCACCTTATGCCGCCCAAACTTAACAGCGCACCGCCTTATGCCGCCCAAAATTAACAGTGCGCCGCACAAAATGAATATGCCTCCTAAAGCACTTTTACCCATGAAAGTTAATGCCTCAGCCAGCTTTTTTTGTTGCGCACAGTGGGGGATTGAACCCCCACTCCCTGCACCATTGGTTAGTGTCTTAACCATTGTGCTGTGGCTCTGCTCTTCTCTTTGCACATCAGCGCGCCACTTATGCCTCCCGCGCAGCTTTCTCATGCGCTAATGTGCAGGGTGCACATGGGCGCCGCGCACCTTAGCGCAAATGCAAATTCCGGGTTTTCTTTTTCAGCCTGGAACGCCCACTCCTTATATGGCACCCGCACACTACCGCGGCCCGCACATTACCGGGGTTTTAGTAAACATGCCCCTTAGTCTTAAAGTCTGCTAATAAACCAAGGGAATTATTTAATATTGTGAAGCAGCTTACCAAAAACAACTATCCTTATCAAAATCACCAGATAGATCCTCAAGAATATGCAAACTATTTAATAAATAAAAACGGAAATCAATCAACCTCTATAATATCTTCACAGCCTAGTCAATCAATGACAGAGATACTTTTTGATTCCAGACACCTTTGGTCTAATTTTTCAATGCCAACAAAAAAAACAAATTGAAAATATTATAAATACAATTAATACAACAACTTCCCCAACTGATCCATGCCCAGTAGAATGGATTAAAAGTGCAAAGAGTCAAGTTGCCATCTCGTCAAATTCGTAGAACACTCACTAAAACAAGGTTATTTACCTCCTGTCCTCAAAAATGCCTTAATCAGACCAATATATAAAGGAAATTCATTAAGCACCTCAGAACCTAAATCATGCCGCCCGATTTCTAGTTTACCTTTTATCTCCAAAGTTATAGAGAAAGTAGTACAGGGGCAATTACAAGATCACATAGACTCATATGCTCCGCTGGATCTACACCAACATGGTTTCAAACCATTTCATAATGTAGATACTCTTCTTATTTCTTTATTTAATAACCTCTTAATGGGTCTAGATAAGAAAACTAGTGTTTTTCTTTTAATATTTATTGACATTTCAGCAGCTTTTGACACAATCTCTCATCCTTTAATGCTTCAACGCTTAAAAGATATTGGACTGCGCGACAACACACTTAAATGGTTTACATCCTACCTGAACAATCGTACGCAAATAGTAAAATGTGGAGACAAAAAATCATCTCAAATCCCAATTACACAAGGCGAACCACAAGGGTCAGCATTATCATCAATCCTTTTAACATCTATATTCAACCTATATGTAAAATTATTCAACAATATGGAATAAATTACCATCTATACGCTGATGATATTATGATCTACACTACAGTTGACCAGAATACATTTGACACAGAAATAATTGATAACTGTTTGTCTGATATGAACAATTGGATTACAGCTAATAACTTTAAAATTAACCCAGATAAAACAGAAGCGATGTTCATTTTTAATAATCAAAACTTAGAAACTCCTAAAGAAATCAATATACTAAACAAACCCATAAAGATCAGCGAGGAAGTAAACATATTAGCTTAAAATTCCACATTATTTATTTACATTCTCTTATATACCACACTATTCTGCATCAGTGCAGTTTACATTGAACAAACTGAAATTACATTGAACAGGGTATTATAACTTGGAGATAACTATTTTACAGGGAACATGGGCTATGGAGGGTTAAGTGGCTTGTCCAAGACCACAAGGAGCACCTGTGGGACTAGAAACCCCAGTCCTTCTGGCCCAAGGTTGCTGTCCTCTAGTGGGATTTGAACCCCTGACCTTCTGGCCTGAAGCACCTTGCCCCAACCACTAGGCCACTCCTCCACTCAAAGGTAAAGTTAAAGTATACCATTGTTTAAAGATCATTAGGAATCTCAAGCCAATTTTACAACTAAATCACTTTCGAACGGTATGTCAAGCAGTTATAACACCACTCCTCAACTTTAGAAATATCCTTTATCAAGGTCGCCCAAAACATACTACCCATCCCCTCCAACTGGCACAAAATACCACCGCAAGAACTATAATGAATTCTCCAAAATATGAGCATATAACTCCCCTGCTTCAAGAATTGCATTGGCTTCCAATCATTGTGAGATCAAAATACAAAAACCTCATGAACATTTTCAAAATTTTACTCGAGTCATCCACACGTTCTAACAACTATTATTTCTAAAGACATAGGTTCAAGACCCAGACGCTCACAGCTACTAACAGACTTAATTCCCACTTGAAGTTTAATAAATCCAAACAAATGACATTTAATAGGGCTTTCTCCTTTATGGCACCACAACTATGGAATTCTATTCCTAATAATTTAAGAAGTCAGTTTGATGTTAAAGACTTTCGAAAGTCCCTTAAAACATACCTATTTATTGCAGCATATGACAACTAATTTAACTCCATTAGAACAAAATGTTTTAACCATTTGAAATTTAATTTCCTACAATGTTAAAATTACTTTAACATTTTGTAAGATTGCAGTTATTTGTTTAATGTAATTGTAATGAATTATGATGAAATGTAATTTTTTGCTGTAGTTTATGTAATATACTGCAACGTAGGAAATTCTAATGTAATGTACTGTAATTTACTGCAATGTACTACCTTGTTGTCTCCCCCCCTTGATGTAGTCCCTTTGTTGTCTTGTTGGCCACTTTGATTGAAGGAGAAGGTGGTATATAAAACTGATTAAATAAATAAATTAGGTAGGGTCAACTTGGGCTTTATGATCAGCATGCTTTTCTGATACCTGATCAATGGTGTGCTGTAGGTTATTGAAGTGCTGGATGAAAAGTTATGTTTTAAGCTCTTTTCTGAAGGTTAGGAGGTCTTTAATCTTTCTTAAGTTGGTTGGTAGATTGTTCCATAGACTGGGTGCATAGTATGAAAAAGCAGAATTGCTTGTTATCTGCTTTGTTTTCCGTATAGAGTCAGGGATTAGAAGCATGTCTCTGAGGCCCCATCGGCGCTAAGCCGTCGGCGCGTTTTCCAAAGGGGCGGTTTCTCAAGGGGCATGATCCCGCCCCTTGTGAGCCCCTTTGGAGCATTCTGGAGCCTAAGTTGTTGATGCTGAAATAATGCCTGGTAAACGTAAGAAAAAGCTACTCAAGGACACATCGCAGTCCGGTGCCATGGAGAAACATGTGGTGTCCACGCCCAGAAACACCATCTCAGGTACTGTTCCCGATAATCCCTCTGTTGAGGGCGTGAGTTTAAGCTCAGTAGAGCGGACCCCTCCCCTTCCTCCTGGCTTCCTTGAGCTTTCAGCTGAAGTTTCCTTTGGTGATTCCCCTCTCACTGTGGATTTGCCGAGAGTGGTGTCTTGGCAACCCCCCTCTGGGCCTCCCAGTGAACTCCCAGTTTCTGAAGTCTCTTTATTGGACATATGGCGCGTGGTAACTCGCACGGAAAACACTTTAACGGCAACTATTTCTTCTTTGTGTCAATTTACAGGAGATACCGTTCAAAAATTTCGCTCTCTAGATTCTCAAGTCGGGGCCTTAAGCTCCGTGTTGGCAAAAATGGAGTCCCTGGTTTCCACTTCGGTTGAATCAGTTGCTGCATATATGAAGGATAGTCTATCTTTGCACCAAAAAATTGAGAATCTAGAGAATGCAAATCGCTCTAGGAATCTGCGAATTTTGAATTTCCCTTCATGTATGTTGCTCTCTCCTATGATATTGTTCCGGAAATATCTAAAAGAAGTCCTCCTATTTCCACAAGCCGATTCATGTATAATTCTTAAATGTTATTATTTACCATTAAATGTTTTATCTGGCAATGTGGATCAGGGGGCTCCTCCCCCTGCTGATCTAGAAAAATTCAATCTTACTGCTTTTTTGGAGGAGTCTCAGGACCTTATCTCCACTCGTGCTACTCTGCTGGTTACCCTTTCTTCAGAAGAAGATAAGGTAAATATTCTGAAAGCTTATTTTAAGAAAAAGGAGATGCAATTTTGTGGAGCAAAGGTCTTGATATTCCCCGATGTTTCACGCTCAACTCAATTGCGCAGGAAAGTTTTCCTTTCCTTAAAACCAAGAGTATTAGTTTTGGGAGCAACATTCTTTTTAAAATATCCCTGTAAATGTAATATCTCTTTAAATAATGACAGATTTATTTTTCTTATGCCTTCTGATTTAGAGAAATGGTTACTGGATAGAGAGAAACCAAAGGTTGTTGACAAACCTTGAGTAGGGAGGGCTCATTAAACCGGTATAGTTGGCTACAGGCTTGTTCCTGTTATGTAGCCTTGTTTTCTTTTATTTTTTATTTCCTTTTAGTATTGGATGGATTTCTCCCCATTGATGTGGGCTATATTCTTATTATGTATTTGTTTAAGGATACTTTATGCCTCTTGTAATTTGTTTCTTCGAAATTTAATTTTGCTGTGTTTCACTGTAAAATTTTTATAAATAAAAGATGCAAAAAAAAAAGATTCATTCTTTTTCTCGTTCTGTTTTCTGGGGGGGGGGGGAGGGGTCTGGATTAAGGTTGAGAGATGAGAAGGAGCTATTTTGTTAATGAGCTTGAAAGTGGTCACTGTGGATTTATATTGAATCCTACTGGCAACAGGGAGCCAGTGAAGAGAGTATAGAATGGGAGAGATGTGGTCAGATAGTTTGGGGGAATGGCAAGGCCACGTGCCCCCCCCCCCCCCGCGGGGTGTGAGCACGGCCGGCGTTAACCGGGGGGGGCGGCCGGCCGCGCTCCCGATGGGTTGCGGCCGCGTGGTTCGCAGGGAAGAGCCCGCGGTGGCGAGAAGGCTCCCTTTGGCTCCCGCGGCAATGGGCAGAGCGCGGGAGCCAATGGGAAGAGGGAGGTCGAGCTTCGAGTGGGGGAAGTGAGGGCGTCGCGGTGTCCTTCAGCCTTTCCTTTCTGGGAGCCGGTGGTGGGCCCTTAACTTAGGGCCCGGGGGTGGGGTGGCTTTTGTGGGGTGTTGCAGCTGGGGGGGGTCGGGATCCTGGAGGTTTCCGGGGTCCGGAGCCGGAGCCAAGCCGTAGGGCGGGGGTGGGGTACCCCCGACCCGGACGGTCCCTCAGGCTTTTGCTAATAATATGGCGAAGCCGGAAGAGGGAGACTAGGCAATTTGCCAGGGCCTGGACAAGGCGGAAGTGGAAGCGGCATCACTTTGCTACTCACATGGCTGGTGAGGGTTCGCTCTGCTGGGGGTGGGGGAGTAAAGTTAAGGTTTTGGATTGTTGTTGTTTAATGTTTATGGCAATAAAGCTGCGACCAGTTGAATTCCCATATAAGTGTTGTGTATTATTGTAATGACTGTTGGGGGGTGTTGGGAGAGGAGGTGGGCCGGTCCGCCTTACCCGGTTATATTCAAAGGTATTTACAAAACTTGCAGACCTGCAAAGCATGTAAATGCCGCTGAGTTGGATATTCAGTGGTACTGGATATCCTTGGGTGCTGGTGCTACATGAGGCATGTTAGGGGCGATCTGGGCCAGAGCAGAGGTGACACTCATTGCTAACTGGGTAGCAGCGATATTGAGCCGCTTCCCGGTTAATACACATGGGTAAAGTAAGGCATGGGAAATGCTAGTCTAACTTTATCTGCAGAAGCTAAGTGGACAGTGGCTCAATATCACTACTGCCCAGTTAGCTTCCGACTTCTTCAGCAACCCGGATATTCAATGCTGGTTGCTGGATATGGCCTTGGCCTTGAATATCTGGGGTTAGTCTTCAGCAACGATGTCGAGCAACTCTACAAGTGCTAGCCGCCGCAGCTGAATATACTCCCCAAGGTGTTTATTTCTCACAGAGAGTCATAAGTAGATTTAGGACACAGAGTGCCAAGATCTCACAGATGATAGTACCATGTGAGTGTCTCCTGAGATCCTGGCCAGAGGGATGTTCACAGCCTGAGTTCTGAGCACAACATTGTCTACCTACATTCCTTGGTAGCTCAAGATTGAAGACACATCCAGCTCCAACCATGAAGATCACAGCTGCCTTTCTGATGCTGGCTCTGAGCTACTGCTTTCAGGGTAAGTCACCTTTAAATTATTACTAACATCAAGAGGAAACCTCCATCTTTTTCTTTACTGAAGCCTGACATTTCACAGCTCCTTCACTCCTCTGCTTGCAAATGAAGCCAGAATTTCCTCAGCTTCACAGATTCCTCCTTGTACTGAAGTCAGCACAGAGGGTGGATAATCAGAGTTACTCAGTTCCAGGAGTGAGATTTTTCAGCCAGTCCTGGATTTCTGACAATCTCAGTATAATGCTTTATGGCTCCTGCAGCACTGATTTCAATGGGTAAAATCAGGGACTACAAATACCATACTGCATTGCAAGGCAACTTTAAAGCCTGAACTGGCAAAACATCTCACTCCTGGAACTGGGTAACGTGACAACTCTGCAGACATATGAGACCTGCTTTTTTACCCAGGATGCATTACAATGCTAATATATCTTTCGGTGAATAAATACATGAAAATAGAGGGGTAAGCCTATTTTGACAGAGATGCTCCTTGCTATTGTAGCTGTCTCAAGAGTGAACCTGTAACCAAGTTCATGTATCGATAAAAGAAAAGAGCATTATTGCCGGAGTCAGTGCTGACACCTGGCAACCCAGCACCTCCTGGGTTTTTTTTGGCAGTGTGACTGGAGGTAGATCTTTCTTCCAAGGAAATAGAGAGTTAAATGACTTACCCAATGCCTCAAGGAGTGCTAGTGGGAATTTAACCTTTGGCTACTCCTCCATATAGATAGTGGTGCTCAATCTACAGAGGCTGATGGTGTGGTCATTGTTATTATCTGTTTAAGATAGGTCTGATATTCCACAGATCTAAACTAAATGTATAACTTACCTGCATAGTAGCTGAATATTGCCACTATCTAGATAACTTTCTGGCCTCCCTTTCTCCTCCCTTAACATGCCCCAGAACTATACAGATAATATTTGTCTATTCTGCAATTTAAAAGCCTGATATTATCGATTATATTTTTTGAAAATACACGGATATGCAAATTATGCATTTTCCAATGAACTCCTAAATGCCTTTGAATATCACTCTGATGGTGCATAATTATTCAAACATATGGAACACTCCCAGACTCATCAATAAAACTCTCACAAAAACAGATACAGAGCAGAAATAGAGTGCTTCACTTTACATCTCAATATACAAAAAGTTATATTCAAATTCTAGTCTCAGATCAGTGACAACACCACTAACTCCTTTGGCAGCTAGACATTGTGCGTCAGAACATTGCAAATGGGCACTCGACACCAGCATCAAGAACTCAAATTGCACCAACCTTACCTATGGAATGTCAGCACTGCAAATATTCTAGAACACCAGGAGCCCCCAGTTGGAATAGAGAACAAGCTGAACAGATTCCTAGACAGCCTACAGATTTACAGAATCCCTTATCTTGACTGCACATGGAAAGCACAGATCATCAACAATTAAAGCATAAGAAACTATAAAAAACAAAAAATGGAAATGGAAAACCTCAAAATCAGACACTAATCTGTGAAACATGGAAGAAAAAGAAACATAAATGCATTTCCATCTGTAATGAACTATTAGAAATGCACATTTTCAAAGCTGACATTTTGTTCTCTAAAAACAGACACTATTTTGTACCTTTCTGATCATCTTATTTTTCCAGTTGGGTTGGCCCCAATCTCTCTTTTCTATTTCCACTTGTTGGTTTTCTTCTAAGTTTTTTTCCAAGATCCCATGTCCATTTTCTGCTTCTTCACACTTCCTATCTTCTTCCTTCCTTTGCTACATCTCTCTCGGATATTGATCTTTCTATTTCTCTCATTTGCCTTTCACCTAACTATAGCTTCATTCCATTCCTCTTTCTCCTTTCTCCTTTCTACAATCTTCACTCTCTCTTTTCACTGTTCACCTATTTATCAGCTTTCCATTTCCTAATTTTACTTCCCTAGTCTTTTCATTCCATATCTGTCTCATTCCTTTGCCAGCATCCTACACCCCCCCCCCCACCATCTCCGTCTTTCACCCATTTTCTAATCCACCATCTCCTCTCCAGTCTCATTTACCACCTTCTGCTTCTCATCCCTTTACCAGCCCCAGCTCATTCCCTAACACTCATCATCTCTCCACCTCCAGGCCCTTTCTTACCCCCATCCATGCTTCCATTTCCCCTTTCAGTTCTCCCATTTCTACTGTCTTTCAACTCCTTCAAGGAAGACCTGTCCCTTCCTATAGCTCTCATCCACTCCATAGCACTCTGTCTGCTTCCACTGCCCCCAACCCCTTCCCAAACCCTCCAGGTCCTTAAAACCTTCTCTCTTCCCTGTATTTCTGCACTTGGTCTCACAGTCCTACTCATACCACTTACCTAGTCATCTTGCCCCTACTGCCCTCTTAATCTCTGTTCCATTTCTTAGTCCCACTAATCCTTTTAAGCAACTAAGTTCCCATTCACAATCCAACCCAAGCTCCAAGTCCCCACTTAAAATCTCAATACCCAGCCTATCCTCCTTTCTTTGATTTTCTTACCCAATCTTAGAGTTTCCTTCTCTTCTTCCCCACATCCTATATGTCCGTAGAGCCTGCCCTCCTACCTTATTCCCTTCCTCAGCTCCCACCCATTTACTTCCTTCTCCAATATTCATTAACCTTATCTTTCCTCCTTCTTACCCCAGCATGTGTTCTTAAGCCCAACCCTCTCAACCTTCCCTTGGATGACTTTGCTTATTCCCCACTCCTCACAAGATCTGTCCTCATCTTCCTTCTCACTAGCCCTTTTCAATCCGACCTCCAGCCCTAGAATTAGCTCCCTTCAAGAACCAGCCATTTTCCAGTTCCATCTCCCCAGATCTAGTATCAGCCCATTTCTGGGCACCCCCTTCCAGCTCCAATATCAGTCCATTTCCAGTACCAGCCCCCCAGTGCCTGTATCAGCCCATTTCTAGTCCCCCTAGTCCCAATATCAGCCAGCCCCTAGCCCCCGTATCAGCCCATTTCTAGTCCCAGCCCCCCATTCCTAGTATCAGCCCATTGCCAGTATTAATAAGCCCACCAACCCCAGAATCAGCCCATTTCCAATCCCAGCTCCCCATCCCCAGTATCAGTCGATTGCCAATATCAGTCAGCTCTCCCTCAGCCCTGTTTCAGCCCATTTTCAGTCCTCTAAGCCCCAATATCAGCCCATTTCCAGTAATAATCCCCAGCCCCAGTTTCAGCCAGCCCCCCAGCCCAGTATCAACTGATTTCTAGCCCCAGTCCTCCATCCCCAGTATCAACTGATTGCAAGTATCAGTCAGCCCCCCGCCCCAGCCCCTATTTCAACCCATTTCAAATCTCCCAGTCCCAGTCTGTCCATTGTCAGTCCCAGCCTTCCCCCAGGACAAGTCCCAGCCCCCCCAGTCCCAGTATCAGCTCACCTCTTTGAAGCTTAATTTTGATCTTGGTTCCCTGTTCATTGTCTCTCCTTTCCCTTCCCTATTCTATCCTCATTTCCAATCTTTGTCTTGTTTGTCTTGATTAAATTGTAAGTTCTAATGAGTACAGACTGTCTTTATCTGTGTTTGTACTGCACTCCGTATGCCTTGTAGCTCTTCATAAATGTTTATATTAATAATAATAGTAATAATAATAATAATAATTTCCAGCCCCAACCCAGTTTCTGCCCACTTCCACAGCACCAGAATCAGCCATACATCCTCCATTCCTGCAGTAATACAGCAGTGGGAGCATTTGCTTTTGCTCCCTTGGCTGTATTAATGCCCAGCACAACCATGGGACCACTTACTTTTGCTCCCATAGCTGGGCTTTACTCAAGCCACAGTGCCAGCAGCTTGAGTATATCACAGCCACAGCAGCAAAAGCAAATGCTCCCATGGCTATGTTAATGCTTAACACAGCCATGGCTGGGGAGGTAGAAGGCAGGCTGAAAGTGAGCCAGTGAGGCAGGCTTCCTGCACCCCTACTATGGTACATCCTGAGCCAGGGCCCAACTGACTCACCTCTTAAGTCAGCCCTGATCCACAATGAATATCCATGAGAGAGATTTGCGTGCACTACCTCCTTACTATGCTAATCTCTCATATGCATATTTATTGTGGATATCCTGAAAACTTGACTGCTAGGTGTGTCGCAAGGAATGGTTTGAGAACCCTTGTTATAGAGGACTGGACTGGACAGAATGGCCCTCTAAAATCTGTACCTTCAGTTCCGTAACACATACTCCACATTCCTCAGTAATGGAGCTAGGGTGTTTCCCTTTACAATTCACATGCAAAAGTAGCATTGAAATTGTAGCATTGATTTCTAATTGATTCAGGATGAGGAGCCCAAGATGGTAGTGTGACTTCTGGTCTGCTCTAAACACTGTGGCTTTTTCTTCTCTGCCAATTTTCATTATGGCTCCCAAGAAGAAGGTGAAAGGACCAACTAAGTCTCCTAAAGTTGGTGTCCCAGACTCACCAAAACGGCAGCGTATCGATGGGCACCTGTGCCAGTCCTCTGGTAAGAATCCTGCATGTGAGCTCCCCACTTCAAACGTGGCTGGTGAAGGACTTAGCTTGCTTGGGAAAGTTCTAGTTCTGATCTCGCAGCCTCACCCTATGACAATGCCTCAGCAGACTCTAGAAGTGGCAGATCCCGAATCAGTTGGGAAAGAGATGCTGACCAAAATAAACCATGAGGTTGTTCTGATCTCCACTCCGGCACATTGGAAGATCATTGTGCAAGAAGGGATATCCAAAGACAAGAGTCTCCTACTTGCTAAAACTAGAAGCTCCTCAGACTGTCTAACAGAAACTGTTGTGGTGCAACCTTCAGAAAAGCCTTAGTTTCTTTAACATCTGATATTGGCCTGTCTGAGGTGACACTACATTCAATTTGGGTTATGCTTCTTAAATGAATGTGACTATCACCTAATGCTCACAGGATATTAATTCCTTGTTACAAACTCTAGGTCATTTAGTAATGAAGCAGGAAACTTTGGCTAAGGAGGTCAAAGTGTAAACAGGCATATTAGAGAAGGATATTCATAATTCCAAAGTGATTGTTGACACACTTATAAAAGGTAACCTTCTGATACATTGCAGAATGGAATATTTTGAGAACCATACAAGACATTTGAATTTGCATGTACTGAACTTTCCAAAGATCCCTAATATTTATTTATTAATTTAATTTAATTTATTTTGGAAAATTTAACATACCATCATTTGGTCCAATGGCCATCAAAATGGTTTACAAAAACAATACCAGGGCCCATTGTGGTGATGCAGTGAGAGTGAACAGTCAAGGTCTGTTCGCGCTGCGGCCACCCCCCACCTAGACTGGCATATTAGAGCCTTATAGAGCAGTGAGACCCCACCGCAAATCACCAAATCTTCACCTGGAAATGCTGCTGCACCTCATGAGGCGAGCTGTGCGCATACAGCGGGATGGCGGCATCAGCCAAAGCGGGTAGAAAGGAGCGAGACCGCATGACAGCCTCGAGCAAAATGGTGGAGGGTGCAACCGCGCCGAGCTTGCCAGCCTCTCCTGCTTTTATTGAAGAAATCTCAGCGGCGGTGGCAGAGGCCCTGGCGGTGCAATTCTCAGCTTTGCATGAGAAGATGGATAATGTGCACAGCTCTGTGGGGGCCCTGGGGAGCCATCTGTAGGAGGCCGAAGAGCGGGTCAGGCATGCAGAGGACAGCTTGGAGGCGCTGACACGGGAGGTGGAAGACCTACGGCCTTGTGTGCACTCGCAAGAGGTAAAACTCGATGACTTAGAGAATAGATCACGCCGCAATAATTTGAGGGTGATGGGCATACCAGATACAGTGCCAGATAAAGATCTTAAACACTACTTGGAGACACTTTTACCGCAGCTACTCGAGGGTATAGAAGAAGGCGAGAAACTACTTATTGAGAGAGCGCATCGTGTGGGAAGTAAGCAGGCAAGAGACCAGAGGCCGAGAGTGGTGTTAGCCAAGTTCTTGCGGTTCCCCCAGAAGGAGGCCATACTGAGAGCGGCACGTCAGAAAGGAACCCTTGTGCAAGATAATCTCAAAGTTCGAATTGCTCAGGATTATTCTATCGCACTGAGCCAGAAGCGCAGAGGGGGATGTGATAAAATGTTATAACCCACCTGTATTTGTGGATTCCTCCGGATGCGGATCAGAGTCCACCCCACCCAGAGACGAATGTACATTGGTTGTTGCTGTTTGTTGGTGGTTAATAAATAAAGTTTATAAAAAAAAAGCAATACCAGTTTTTCTGCACTGAAATTACACACACAAGCACAATAGGAAGGAAATGAATAGCACAACAATTATAAACCTTTGACAACGTGCCTAATTCTGCACTCAAAAGGAAAAGCAAGGGTTGATGCATCCAACCAGCCCTCACCACCCAATGACAGAACTATAATTTGTTAAATGCCTGACACATAAACTAGTGATTTAAGCCCAGCTTAAATTTTTGCCGTGAGTTCTCATGATTTAAGTCAAGTGGCAGTACATTCC
Source organism: Ichthyophis bannanicus (assembly GCA_033557465.1). Classification (NCBI taxonomy): domain Eukaryota; kingdom Metazoa; phylum Chordata; class Amphibia; order Gymnophiona; family Ichthyophiidae; genus Ichthyophis; species Ichthyophis bannanicus. The sequence goes on from CM066031.1 coordinate 49,383,737, forward strand.
ATAAAGTAGGCACCACAAAGCTAAATGCAGCTTAAAAGATGAAGGAGACTGAACACTTAAGAAATGAGATTGGGACACTCACAGCATATGGCAATAGGGGATAACTTCCAAGGACAAATGGGAATGGGTATTAGTATGAAGGACCATATGCACCAATGAGGGAGTCTTATATTTATGTCTATAGGCAACTGGCAACCATGAAAATTCCTTTAACAAAGGAGAAATATGAGCCGACCAAATTACTCTATGCAAGATTTGTGCAGATGTATTTTGTATTAATTGAAGTCTTTTAGTAATGTAAGCTTGGACCCCAATCAAGAAAGAGTTACAGTAATCTAATTTACTAAAAATCCATACCTGAATTAACGTAATAATATCTTTACAACCAAAACAATGTTGAAGAGAACAAACTAGTCTTAAAGAATCAAAGCTTCACCTGACAACATTGTGAGATGTTCCTGAAAAGATAGACTTGAGTCCAGTAAGACCCCAAGCGAATAGATACAATCCCTAAGTAGCAGCGAAATGCCCACTACAACTGATATAAAGGTTGTGGGAGCCTTTTTCCTAGACAGCCACATTGCCTCTGATTTGGACATGTTCAGAAGCAGCTTATGTACCTTATGATCGGGAACCATTGGTGATGAAAGAAGAAGTTCAAGCAGCATTGAAAGCCTTATCAAAGAACAAAGCACCAGGCATTGATAGGATTCCCATAGAAGTAGTGCAGCAATCTGATGCAGCTGTTACCGTACTCACAAGACTCTGCCAAGAAATATGGAAGACAACATCATGGCCAACTGACTGGAAAAGATCTGTGTTTATACCAATACTAAAGAAAGGTGATCCAACTGACTGTGGAAATTATCGCACAATCGCTCTGATCCCACATGCCAGCAAGATTCTACTGAAGATTATTCAAAAGAGATTACAACCATACCTGGAACAAGAACTACCTGAAGTGCAAGCAGGGTTCAGGAAAGGGCGAGGAACGAGAGACATCATTACGGATGTGAGATGGATCCTTGAAAAGACTAAAGAATACCAAAAGGATATCTATTTGTGCTTTATCGACTATAGCAAGGCTTTTGACTGTGTAAACCATGAGAAACTCTGGGCAACATTAAGAAGCATGGGTATACCAGAACACCTGATCGTTCTCTTGCGCAATCTGTACATTGATCAAGAAGCAACAGTTCGAACGGAACAAGGAGAAACAGAATGGTTTAAAATAAGCAAAGGTGTAAGACAAGGCTGCATACTTTCCCCCTACCTGTTTAATTTGTATGCAGAACAAATCATCAGAGAAGCAGGATTGTATGAAGACAACAGAGGTGTGAAGATTGGTGAAAGAGTCATCAACAACCTTCGCTATGCTGATGATACCACATTACTGGCTGAAAGTGAAGATGATCTGAAACATTTGCTTCTCACAATCAAAGAACGTAGTCTCAAAATGGGCCTGCACCTTAATGTAAAGAAGACAAAGATCATGACAACTGGAATAATCAACAGGTTCATCGTTGAAGGAGAAGAAATTGAAATTGTGAACAACTTTAACCTACTTGGATCAACTATCAATAAAGAAGCAACAAGCAGTCAAGAAATCAGACGACGTATTGCTCTTGGCAGAATGGCTATGAAAGACCTAGATAAGATTCTCAAGAGCAGAGATGTCTCTCTCCATACAAAGATTCGACTTGTTCAAGCCATGGTATTTTCAATAACATCATATGGATGTGAAAGCTGGACAGTGAAAAAGACAGACAGGAAGAAAATTGATGCCTTTGAATTATGGTGCTGGCGGCGAATACTGTGTATACCATGGACTGCCAGAAGAACAAACCAGTCGGTACTAGAGGAGATCAAACCTAAGCTTTCTTTAGAAGCTCAGATGACAAGACTTCGACTTTCATACTTTGGACACATCATGCGAAGAGAGAGATCATTAGAGAAAGACATTATGCTTGGCAAGATAGATGGTCAACGCAAAAGAGAGGAAGGCCAGCAATGAGATGGATCGATACAATAACAGCAGCTACAGGTACCAGTCTGTCAACAATGAGCCGCCTGACTGGAGACCGAACACAATTTAGGATAGCTATCCAGAGGGTCGCCATGAGTCGACTCCGACTTGACGGCACTTAACAACAACAACAAGAAGTAGCTTATGAGAAGAAAGCCATATCATAATTGTCTTAAAGTCCTGACCAAAAAATTCCTGAAAAAGAGCTATCCCAAATTAGATGTATCACCAAAATCTGTATGTCATCAGCAAAGAAAATAGGTTAAAACCAAAGGTCTGAAAAATGGTTCTCAACTGGACTAACAAAAATATTAAAAAGCAAGGGGGGCAAAATTGAGCACTGAGGAACCTCATATGTAAGCAAATAACTCTTTTAGAAAACATCATTATTTATCTTTCCCCCTAAACCTACCTCCCCTCTTCCTTCCTTCTCTCTTTCTGTGGATAACACTACTCTCCTCCCTAGTCCCTCAGCTCGCAACCTTGGGGTCTTCTTTGACTCTTCTCTCTTTCTCTTCACACATTCAACAGATAGTTCAAACCTGTCCCTTCTTTCTCTATAACATTGGCAAATTTCATTCCTTCCTTTCTACACACACTACTGAGATCCTCATCCACTCTAGTCACCTCCAATCTCAACAATTGTAAGCTGCTCCTCACTGATCTACATCTGAATCATCTATCTCTCCTTCAAAACTCAACTGCCTGGCTTATCTTCCGCCAGAGTCACTATGCTCATGTAACCCCTCTTCTCAAGTCGCTTCACTGGCTCCCTATCCATTTCTGCATCCAGTTCAAACTTCTCCTTCTGACTTATAAGTGTATTCACTCTGCAGCTCCTTGCTACTTTTCCTCTCTTATGACTCCTTACACCCCTCATCAGGAACTCTGCTCCTTTGGCAGATTTTAAAAGTGGTGACTTTGTGCAGCCACTTTGGTGGCCGCGGCAGCCCATATGCTTCATCACACATAGCCTGCCGTGTCTTCCTTACTTACTTAAAAGCATTTATAGACCGCTAAGTGCAAAGAATTCTAACCGGTGTACAGACATCAATGAAACAGCACAATCAAATACAATTTAGAATATTAAAATAATTCCATGCAGCCCTCATCCCATCCAGCAGCCTCATATCTGCATCACTGCCACTGCACCCTTATCCACCTAAGGAAACAAAACTAAGGAAAGAGAAAAGTTTTCAAGCCTTTACGAAAGGCCAAAAAGCTATGCCCCAGATGTTGGAACAAACTCCCTTCTAACATAAGAGCAATCAAAGACCTCACGCAGTTTAGGAAAGCCATCAAACATCACCTATTCCATATGCACTTTATTCAGACCGGGGACCACCCCCCCCCCCCCCCACACTAATGTTCCCTCTAATTTTCTGTAGGTTGTGTGCACATAAAATATCAGCTGTGCAGCTTTTGAAGGAAGGTTAAATTTTTGTGCACCACATAATGACACTCGGAGTTATATAGTTTAACATTTGACTACATTTCAGAATACAGTATGTACACCACATTGATTTTAATCAAATTAAATGAAAATAAATGATTACTAAATGAAGAGGAAAATTTCTAGTAATTACAATCACAACTTTTAAATTTTAAGACATCTTTGTTGTTTTCTATCAGAATCAGAACCATAATTTTTGTGCGCTCTGTTGTAAAGTATGTGCGCTCGCTCGACGAGGTGTGTGCGCGCGCGCACACGCGCACAGCTTAGAGGGAACAGTGCCCCCCACCTACACACTCACTCATACGTGGCAATTGAAACCACATCCACAAGGAACCTACAACTAACTCTACCCCATACAACATTACAGATCTATGACTCTTTTAACAACAGAGTACAAACACACTGTAAGCTAAACTTGGCAGCAAAACCTTGTTACGAGCCCAACCTGTTAATTACCTGTAGCTAAATCTCAAATGTATATAGTTTCCCCAGTTAATCCATGTTTAAATCCCTGTTTTCTGTAGGACTATTTGTATGTCCAAGTGTTTATTGTTTCAATGTAAACCGCACTGATGAGAAATAGCGCGGTATATAAGAATTGTTAAATTAAAAACAAATAATAAAATAAATAAAAAAATATTTTGCTCAGGATGTAATGTCAGAGGTAGAGAATTCCAAAATACTGGAGCTGCAACAGAAAATAAACACTTGCGCCATCGTTGTAATTGGGTCTAACTAAGTTCAGGAATTTGCAATATCCAGGATTCTGCAGAATGCAGAGCCCAACTAGGCACATACCATTGCAGTAAATCCTTTAAATACCAAGGCCCCAGACTCTGGGGAGCCTTAAATGCTAACACCAGAAGCTCGAAGACACATCTCTGTTTAACTGGAAGCCAATGTAATTGCACTAACAACCCTGCAGCCAAATATCTATGACTAAGACTGAAAATGATCCATGCCGCTGAATCCTGGACTACCTGTAACTTTCTAGTAGAATAGAGGGTATTACAGCTATCAAGCTGAGAGAGAACTAATGCTTGAACAACCTGGCAAAGTGCATTCTGATCCAAATAAGGACTCAGTTTATGAATCAGACTTCTGACCCCCCTCTGATAGTAAGTTATGTTGGAGGGGGGATCAAAAGTGGCAGGTCATGTGTGCCAAAGCAAATGACCTAACACAGTCAACACAGCAGCGGCACAATGCCGCCCAGCAGGGATGGCTGCCTAGCTCACCTAGTGGACAGGTCAGCCCTGCCTGGTGGAATGAGGACAACCAATGGGACACCCTGACACCTGGGTACCAACTATATCGCAATAATAGAGCAGATCAAATTGGTGGAGGAGTTACGCTGTATGTTAGAAAGGGCATTGAGACACACAAGATTAAAGTATTGCAGGAAACAAAATACACTGTAGAATTTCTATGGATTGAAATTCCATGTAAAAAGGTGGAAGTGTACTGCTGTCTGTCTGGCCAGAATGAATAGATGGATGATGAAATGCTACAAGGAGGCTAACAAAGTTACAACACAGTAATAATGGGTGATGTCTATTACCCCGGTATCGACTGAGCTAATGTCACAGCAGGACATGCCAAGGAGACAAAGTTTCTAGATGAAATAAATGACTGCTTCTTGGAGCAGCTGGTTCATGAACTGACAAAAGGGGAAGCTATTTTGGACCCAGTCTTTTGTGGAACACAGGATCTGGTGCAAGAGATAACTGTGTTGGCGCCACTTGGCAATAGTGATCATAACATGATCACTTTTGATTTAATAAATGGAGGGAGGACAGCAAAAAAATCCAAAGTACTAGTTTTTAACTTTCAAAAGGGAGAGTATGATAAAATGAGGAAAATAGTTAAGAAAAAACTAAAAGGAGCAGCTGCAAAGGTTAAAAGTTTACATCAAACATGGGCATTGTTTAAAAAAAAGATCTTGGAAGCTCAGACCAGGTGTATCCTATGCTTCAAGAAAGGTGGAAGGAAGGCCAAATGCTTCCAGCATGGTTTAAAGGTGAGGTCAGAGATGTTGTAGCCAAAAATAAAAGTTCCAGGAAATGGAAAAGGAGCCAAATGACAAAAACAGGAAACAACATAGCCACTGACAAGTTAGATGAAAGGCATTGATAAGACATACAAAGAGAGAATTTGAAAAAAAAAAACTTGCCATGGAAGCAAAAATGCATAATAAAAACCTTTTCAAATATATTTGTTGCAAAAAACCTTTTGAGAGAGTCAGTTGGACCATTAGATAATAGAGGAGTAAAATGAGTCCAGTCTGAAATTGAACATAGCCAAAAATGAGCTGCTTATTTTTCCCCCTAACCCCATCTCCCACCTTCCTCCTTTCTCTGTTTCTGTGGTTAATGCCCTACTCCTCTATGTTTCCTCGGCTGACAAACTTGGGGTCGTCTTTGGCTCCGCTCTCTCCTTATTTATTAATTTATTAATTTTTATTTAACAAGCTTTTAGATACCGCCCCTTTCAGAGATCAAGGGTGGTTTACACGGAACATCACAGCAAACTTTACATTAAACTTTGAAGCTATGTACAATTAACCTTTAAAACTATATACAGTTAACATGTTATGACTATGTACAGTATGTTGTGTAAGACATGGACTAGGTATCTTTATATGATTGTTCTCCTTCTCCTCGCATATCCAACTGCGAGCTAAAACCTGTCTTTTTTTTTTCTATAACATCAGCAAAATGTGCCGCTTCCCTTCTGAACAGATTACTAAGACACTTAGCCACTTTTTAGTCACCTCCCATCTAGACTCTTTGCTGGTATCCCTCTGAATTATCTCTCTCCCCTTCAATCTATTCAGAATTCATCTGTGTAGCTAATCTTCCCCAGTCTTACTATGCTCATATATCGCCTCTTCTCAAGTCACTTCATTGGTTCCCTATCCACTTCTGTATCCCATTCAAACTTCTCCTACTGACCTTTAAGTGCATTCATTCTCACTACCTTTCCTCTCTTATCTTTTCCTATGCCCCTGCCCAGAAACTCTGCTTTTCTGGGAGATTACATCTATCTGTGCCCTTCTCTTCCACTGTCAACTCCAGGTTTCAGTCTTTCCACCTTGCTACTCTTTATGCCTTGAACAAACTACCTATGTCAGTTTGTCAGGCTCCATCTCTGGCCCTTTTCAAATCCAGGCTAAAAACTCATCTCTACGATGCTGCTTTTGGATCCTGATCCACGTAATCTCCTGCTCTCCAACCATTCCCCTAGACATAGCCTAGTCCCCAGCTATTGTATTGTCTGTCTTAACTAGACTGTAAGCTCTGATGAGTAGGGAGTGTCTCTTACATATCTCTGTACAGCATTGCATATGCCTTGTAGCACTATACAAATGATCTGTAGTAATAGATAGAGGAGGAGGAGGACAAGCCCATAGTGGAGAGACTGAATGAATTCTTTCCTTTGGTCTTTACTTAAGAAAATGTAGGAAAGTTCCCCATGCCTGAAATGGTATTTAAAGGTGATGTAACAGAAGGATTGAAACAGATCTTGATAAAACAAGGTGATGTATTACAACTATTTGGTAAACTTCTTTTCTTTTTAGTACTGATGAGTCAGTGTTGACCCAGCTACCTCTGGGTTTTCTTGGCAATGTATCAGCAGAAGCAAATGACCAGGTCTTTTCTTCTGAGGCAATGGAGGGTAAAGTGACTTGCCCAAGATCACAAGGAGAGCCAACAGGAACCAAACCCTTGATATGCTGGGTACTAGGCAGTTGCTGTAACCACTAGGCTACTCCTCTACACCAAAGAGTAGTAAATCACTTAGCCCAAATGAGATTGCAGACCTACTATTAGTAATCTGCGAACTATCATTAAAATCACCTGTATACCTGAAAATTGGAGAATGGCCCACGTAAAGACAATTTATAAAAAGTGCTCCGGGGTGATTTGGGAAACCACAGACTGGTAGGAGTAACCTCAGTACCAAGCAAAATGGTGGAAACCATTATAAAGAATACAATTATTGAACATGTATAGTCATGGTTAATGGGAGAAAGCCAACATGGTTTTCACCAAGGAAAGTCTTGTCTTACTAATCTGTTATACTGTATTTTTTTTTGAGGGTGTAGATAAACAGGTAGACAAAGGTCTGCCGGTTGATATTTATTTATTTATTTAGTATACATTTGTATACCGCTACTTCCGGCGATCAGCAGCGGTTTGATATAATATAGCTGGATTTTCAGAAAGCCTTTGACAAGGTCTCTTATGAGAGAGTTTGGCAAAATTAAAAAGTCATGGGATCAGGAACTAGTTAAAAGATAGAAAGCAGAGAGTAGGGCTAAATGGCCAATTTTCTCAATGGAGAAAGGCAAATAGCAGAGTACCCCAGGGATCTGTGCTGGGGCGGCTGCTTTTTAACATATTCATAAATGGCCTGGAAATGGGAATAACAAGTGAAGTGATCAAATTTGCAGATGACACAAAATTATTCAAAGTTGTTAAAACACAAGAGGATAGTAAAAAAATTGCCAAGAGGACCATAATAAAATGGAAGATTGGGCATCCAAACGGCAGATGAAATTTAATGTGGACAAGTGCAAAGTTATGCATCAGGAAAGAACAACCCAAACTACAGTTACGCAATGCAAAGTTTTACATTAGAAATCATCCTTCAGGAAAAGGATTTAGATATCATCGTGGATAATACATTGAAACCCTCCACCAAGTGCGCAGCGGCTGCCAAGAAAGCAAATGTTGTTGTTGTTAAGTGCCGTCAAGTCGGAGTCGACTCATGGTGACCCTCTGGATAGCTATCCTAAATTGTGTTCGGTCTTCAGTCAGGCGGCTCATTGTTGACAGACTGGTACCCGAAGCTGCTGTTATTGAATCGATCCATCTCATTGCTGGCCTTCCTCTTTTGCGTTGACCTTCTATCTTGCCAAGCATGATGTCTTTCTCTAATGATCTCTCTCTTCGCATGATGTGTCCAAAGTATGAAAGTCGAAGTCTTGTCATCTGAGCTTCTAAGAAAGCTTAGGTTTGATCTCCTCTAGTACTGACTGGTTTGTTCTTCGGGCAATCCATGGTATATACAGTATTCACCGCCAGCACCATAATTCAAAGGCATCAATTTTCTTCCTGTCTATCTTTTTCACTGTCCAGCTTTCACGTCCGTATGATGTTATTGAAAATACCATGGCTTGAACAAGTCGAATCTTTGTATGGAGAGAGACATCTCTGCTCTTGAGAATGTTATCTAGGTCTTTCATAGCCATTCTGCCAAGAGCAATGCGTCGTCTGATTTCTTGACTGCTTGTTTCTTCTTTATTGATAGTTGATCCAGGTAGGTTAAAGTTGTTCACAATTTCAATTTCTTCTCCTTCAACAATGAACCTATTGATTATGCCAGTTGTCATGATCTTCGTCTTCTTTACATTAAGGTGCAGGCCCATTTTGAGACTATGTTCTTTGATTGTGAGACGCAAATGTTTCAGACCATCTTCACTTTCAGCCAGTAATGTGGTATCATCAGCATAGCGAAGGTTGTTGATGAGTCTTCCACCGATCTTCACACCTCTGTTGTCTTCATACAATCCTGCTTCTCTGATGATTTGTTTTGCATATAAATTAAACAGGTAGGGGGAAAGTATGCAGCCTTGTCTTACACCTTTGCTTATTTTAAACCATTCTGTTTCTCCTTGTTCCGTTCGAACTGTTGCTTCTTGATCGATGTACAGATCGTGCAAGAGTACGATCAGGTGTTCTGGTATACCCATGCTTCTTAACATGGCCCAGAGTTTCTCATGATTTACATAGTCAAAAGCCTTGCTATAGTCAATAAAGCACAAATAGATATCCTTTTGGTATTCTTTAGTCTTTTCAAGGATCCATCTCACATCCGCAGTGATGTCTCTCGCTCCTCGCCCTTTCCTGAACCTTGCTTGCACTTCAAGTAGCTCTTGTTCCAGGTATGGTTGTAGTCTCTTTTGAATAATCTTCAGTAGAATCTTGCTGGCATGTGGGATCAGAGCGATTGTGCAATAATTTCCACAGTCAGTTGGATCACCTTTCTTTAGTATTGGTATAAACACAGATCTTTTCCAGTCAGTTGGCCATGATGCTGTCTTCCATATTTCTTGGCAGAGCCTTCTAAGTATGGTAACAGCTGCATCAGATTGCTGTAATACTTCTATGGGAATGCTACCAATGCCTGGTGCTTTGTTCTTTGATAAGGCTTTCACTGCTGCTTCAACTTCTTCTTTCATCACCAATGGTTCCCAATCATTAGGTACAGGTTGAAATGGCTGTTGATCCACTTGATCTTTATCATATAAAAACTCTGTATATTCCTTCCACCTTTTCTTGATCTTCTCAGCATCATTCAACATAGAACATTGAGCATCTTGTAACATTCCAATTCGAGGCTGGAACTTTTTCTTTAACTCTCGTAGCTTTAGGAAAGTCGATCTTGTTCTTCCTCTAATAGTTTCTGCTTCTATTTCCTTGCATGCGTCGTTTTAGTACTTTTCCTTGTCCTGTCTTGCTGCACATTGGAAATCTCTGTTGAGTTCCGTGATTGTCTTTCTTTCTCCTCTGGCTTTAGCTTCTCTGCATTTCTGGGAAATTTTCAGAGTTTCTTCCGTCATCCATTTTGGCCGTTTCAAATAGAAAGCTAGAAATTATAAGGAAAGGAATAGAGAATAAAACAAAGGATATTATAATACCTCTGTATCATCTTGGAAAAGAGACAGCTGAGGGGAGATATAATAGATTTCTAAAAAATAATGAATGGGGTGGAATGGTAAACATAGATCAATTGTTTGCTGCTTCAAAAAATAGAAAGACCAGGAGACAGGCAATGAAGTTACAATATAGACCATTTAAGACAAATTTAAGAATGGCCAAGAATTTGGCAGCTGAGATTTAAAGCTAAAAAATACAGAGTCATGCAAGGGGGCGGTACAGTGTAGGGGGTGAAGTACTTCTGTCCATGAAAGAAGAGGGGACCTGGGCATGATTGTTTCTAATGATCTTAAGGTGGCTAAACAGGTAAGAAAGGCGATGGTGAAAGCCGAAATGATGCTTGGATGCAAAGGGAGAGGAATGGCCAACAGAAAGAAGGAGGTGATTGTGCCTCTGTTTAAGTCTTTGGTGAGACCTCATTAGGAATATTATGTGCAACTCTGGAGACCGGCCTGCCTCTTTTATGTTGACCTTCTACCTTGCCAAACATTATATCTTTCTCCAAAAATCTCTCTTTTTGCATAATTTGTCCAAAGTATAAAAGTCAAAGTCTTGTCATCTGAGCTTCTAAGGAAAGATTAGGTTTGATCTCCTTTAGTGCTGACTGGTTTGTTCTTCGGGCAGTCCATGATATGCACAGTATTCGTTGCCAGCACCATAATTCAAAGGCATCAATTTTTTTTCTCTCTATCTTTTTCGCTGTCCAACTTTCGCATCCATATGTTGTTATTGAAAATACTATGACCTGGACAAGTCAAATCTTCGGATGGAGAGAGACATCTCTGCTCTTGAGAATCTTGTTTAGGTCTCTAATAGCCATTCTATAAAGAGCAATGTGCCATCAGATTTCTTGGCTGCTTGTCCTTTCTTTATTGATTGTTGATCCAAGTAGGTTATAGTTGTCAACTATTTCAAATTCTTCTCCATCTATGATGAACTTATTGATTTTGCCAGTTGTCAGGATCTTTGTCCTTTTAACATTAAAGTGCAGACCCATTTTAAGACTATGAACTTTGATCCTGAGAAGCAATTGTTTCAGATTGTCTTCACTTTCAGCCAGTAATGTGGTATTATCAACATAATGAAGGTTGTTGATGAGTCTTCCACCAATTTTCACACCTCGGTTGTCTTCATACAGTCCTGCTTCTCTGATGATTTGTTCTACATATAAATTAAACAGGTAGGGAGAAAGTATGCAGCTTGTCATACACCTTTTCTGACTTTAAACCATTCTGTTTCTCCTTGTTCCATTTGAACTGTTGCTTCTTGATCAGTGCAAAGGTTGTGCAAGAGAACTATCGGGTGTTCTGGTATACCCATGCTTCTTAATGTGGCTCAGAGTTTGTCATGGTTTACATAGTCAAAAGCCTTGCTGTAGTCAATAAAACACATGTGGATATTCCTTTTGGTATTCTTTTGTCTTTTCAATGATCCATCTCACATCCGCGATGATGTCTCTTGTTCCTCGCCCTTTCCTGACCCTTGCTTGCACTTTAGGCAGTTCTTGTTCCAGGTATGGCTGTATTCTCTGCTGAATGATCTTGAGTAGAATCTTGCTGGCATATGGTATCAGAGTTATTGTGCGATAATTTCCACAGTCAGTTGGGTCATCTTTCTTCAGTATTGGTATAAACACATATATTTTCCTTTCAGATAGCATGAATTTATCTTCCAAATTTCCTGGCAGTCTTATAAGTATGGTAACAGCTTCATCCAGTTGCTGTAGTACTTCAGTGGGAATGCCATCAATGCCTGCTGCTTTGTTCTTTGAAAAGACTTTCAATGCTGCTTCAACTTCTTTCTTCACCAATGGAGATATGATAGAGACATTTAAATACCTCAATGGCACAAATGCACAGGAGAAGAGCCTCTTTCAGTTGAAAGAAAGGTCTGCAACATGGGGCCATAGGATGAAGATGAAAGGGGATAGACTCAGAAGTAATATGCAGAAATATATTTTTCTGTAAAGAGTGGTAGATGCGTGAAACCATCTCCCAGTGGAGGTAGTAGTGACCAGGACAGTATCTGAATTCACAAAAGCATGGGACCAACACCTAAGATCTTGAAATGAAATAAAGGGGCCATAGTAGTTGCTATGAAAGTGCAGACTGGATAAGCCATATGGTCTTTTTCTCCCATCATGTTTCTCTGACATGTGGGCATGTTGCACAGCAACAGTGGTTAGAGTTGTAGAAGTGCAATGCTTCTACGTTTCAAACACATAATGGGAAGCCACAGACTGTGTGCCATATCCCTGAAGCAGCCGTGTACACAGTTATCACATGTGTATATGAGCACAGTCAGCCTCTTAGAGGTATGTTGTCATTATCTCATGCTTCAAACCAAGCCCCAGTTGAGTGAGGACACATTATGATGGTATACTTAATGTTAGCATGTTGGGCACATGGTACCTCCTATATATAGGAATGCTGGCATGTATGCTTCTACAGTAATTTTATTATAAAGATGAAGAGGGTAACGCTGGGGACATGCTAATCTCTTTAATGTAACATGTGCAATATTGTTGTCCTATGTCAGGAAATCAGTACATCAAAAAAGGCTAACCTCAAACACTTTTTTGTCAGGCATTTCAATGTGAACAATACCCTACATGTGAAGTGTCCATTTTACTGAAAGTATTGCAGTTAAAAACAGCAGAAATTACTTAAGCAAACAAGCAAAAAGCCCTTACTTAATCCAAAGCAGACAGTCTTCTAACATACGTTCTCAGACAGAGGTATACACAACACAGTACAGCATTTTGAGTCGAATCCTCATTCGTAGGACCCTGCTTCAGGTGTTCCTTTGATTACACAAACAGTATGATACAGCATGAGATACTTGTCACATAATTGGACCTGAAACGCGGTCCAATTATGTGTACCTCTATCTGAGAACGTATGTTAGAGGACTGTCCGCTTTGGATCAAACGGAGTGCTCTTTGCCTGTTTGCTTAAGTCATTTCTGCTGCTTTTACTGCAATACTTTGAGTAAAATGGACACTTCACATGTAGGAGTGTGTTCCTCACATTGAAACATCCAACAAAAAATGTGTTTTATGAATACTCTGACTTGGAGTTAGCCTTTTATTGATGCACCGATGACTCTTGGTTGGCAACCTTTTTTGTTTGGGTTTTCTTTGTGGTGCTATGTCTGGAAATAGCACTGCAATACACAGTAAAGCTATACAGGTCGTTGTGGGCAAACAGCAACAATGTATAGTCCGTATGTCCAGTGTACTCCTAGCAGTCAGCTCAGGAAGTCATTTTCAAGGAAGTGGTGCTACCATCTTCAAGGTACAGGCCTAATGGGGTCCACCTAGATCATGCTGGCACTTTCTGCAAGTGCCCATTGCAGTTGCATCATGTGCCAGGGGATCAATGTACCAAACTCAGCTCTGTGCTTTCTGGCTGTACACCATGTTCACATGGACATGATTGCATAACTTGGACTGGAAAGCCCAGAGCACAGCCAGAATGACTCTGATGTTATAACAGACCCGACAGACATGGGCACCCCTCACAGAATGTCAGATAGATGCTAGTGACCATACACACTGCATTGATGAGCATCAGAGTTTTGTTTAGATGTGTATACTTCATGATGGCATGGCAGGTTTTGTTCATAAGAAAATAATAGTGTCAGCTCTAAGTGGGTGATGTGGCAGCTCTTTAAACACTACTGTCCTCACAGTGGGTCCAAGCATGTCCTGTAGTTTCTAATAAGCAGCAGCTCTGTTTACATGATGTCCCAGAGAGGTTGCAACTTATTCATGATGGGCTGCCCTGACCAATATTCTGATGTCCTATGATAATGTGACCATAAACTCCCCGCCCCTATCAATTTTCCTCTGATTTCTTCTACCAATGAAGGTGAAGTGACTCTTCCAGCATATATATAGCCAATAGGCTGTATAGTTGTACATCCAGAGGAGATCCTGCTGACCCTTAGAGACCAGAGAACCAGAGACCACAGCAGCTGGACCATGGACAGAGCTGTCACCTTTCTGCTTATCACTACGATACTCTCCAGTTTCCCTGGTATAGGCACCCCATAGATGGGAAAACATTTTTGATGTTCTGAAGAACTGTAGGATCTTTTTTACAGACAAGGGATCTCTATTAAGGGAAAGGGCTATCAGACAAGGTGTTGCTTTCCATCCCCTTCTTCATTTGTTTGTTTATTTGTTTGTTTGTTTGTTTTTATATGCCGCTTTGTCAAGGTAATCAGAGCGGTTTACAGAGAACATTTTAACTACTGTGCTAGGCAGTTTACAGGGAATAATTATGGAGAACAGTTACAGATAACAATAACTATGAAATAACATGAAATGTAGTAACTATTTATTGAGGAGTAATCATTTATGGTCAGAAGTGATATGTACAGTAGGAGAAGAGAGTGTTTACTAAGCGGCAGTAATGTAGCAATGGTACATTAGCATTAATGTACAGAATTGTAGATACTGTAAATAGTTACCCTAGTTGAAATCCAAGTTTTCGCTCCTGTTCGATGTAAAGGCATAACAGATATCTGAGATGCTTGAATGTTACCTGTAAACCGCACTGATTTTAAAGAGCGTGGTATATAAGAACAATAAATAAATAAATAAATAAATAGGTAACGTTAACGCGTCGTAACATTACCTGATGTAACGTTAACGCGCGGTAACGTTACCGGCAGCGGTAAATGTCCCAGAGGGTGGAGAGAAGGGGTCAATGGGTGGGGAGTGGGTGGGGAGAAGCCCCTGCTACACTAACGCTGGAACATTGACACCAGGACTTTACCGCCAGTGAAAATCTGTCGGTAAATACACATTTGCAGGAGAGAGAGACCATTTCAGTGTCAGCAATGTACAGCACAGACAGGGAGCCCAAAAACAGTGATAGTTGTGCCCCATTTGCAGCAACAGCATAGTGCCCAAGTATGAAAGGGCACTATGGTGATGGTGCAAATGAGGCAAAGGGGGCTGATGGCGGGACTTGAAGTGGGGGGGGGGGTAGCTGTTGCACAGTATGGACTAGACTGTCACCTAGGTGACACATAGGAACACAGAAACTGGAAATCAGCAAGACAGTGTCTGACCAAGGTCAAACTTGCCCATTACTCTGTGTTTCACAGTGTCCCATCCAGGGGACACGTACCCAGCAGGTACCCCAAATGACACACAGGAACCACAATGCCTGTAATGGGGCAAGCAGTGCACATCTAAGGACCACTCTAACAAGGGTCTATGGACCTTCCCCAGGATAAGTCCCAAATTGTCCGTAAACCCAGCTAAATAAACACCCTTTACTACAGCCCCTGGTAAGGCAGTGCAGGGTGTGACCACGCGTTGGCTGAAACATGTAGACACCCAGTAATCCAAACTGGGTACACTGTACCCACATTGCATACCCTAGCCTTTCCACAGTCTGCTGACATAACACAATCTACCTACTTTTACCAGATCCACCCTAGCCAATAGTTGATAGATCACCAACCTGACACCCTCCAGCCATCTCTCTGTGGAAGGGACATAACACTGGCAGGTGGTGATGGGGGGGGGGGGATGTGTGGATGTCCATGTATGCCTCCCCACCCCAGACCCCGCACCCTAGGCACCTGCCTACCTGCACAGTGGATGGACTGGGACTGCGCAACTACCAGCATCAACAGCATATGGGCATGTCAGCATGGCGGGGGGGGGGGAGGGGGTAGGGGGCAGTGGCACCCATCTGCAGCATACCATGCCCTGTTTGAGTACATGGTGTGCAGTGCAACAAACAAGATCTGTCTGATGAAAAGTAAAGGTAGCCCCAGGGACTGCTGTGCTTCAATGCCAACAGTGTGGTGCAGTACACACAGCCAGTGTGTTGTGAAGCAGAGAGTCACAGGTTCAAGTCCCAGCTGTGGATCTTTCAGAGTACATCCCTACATTTTAGTGGGAGCAGCAGTTTTCACCAGAGCACTACTACTAGCTCCTGCATGCCTTAGCAATGCCAGCACTGTGATATGGACCAGTGTGGCTGGCAGGGTTGCCAACCACCCCTATCATTGCACAATGCTGCAATAGGTGTTGCTGTGTGTGTATGGCTATCCATTGTTTTGTGGCTTCCTACTCCTCACCAGACCCACTGTTTCCAGCGTTAGCCTGCAAATGTGCATACTGAGGAGTAAGGTATTGTGGGTATGGCCCAGACAGGGCAGATTGGGCAGGATGCATCTGCATCGGGGGTAGAGTAATGGCTGGGACATTATAGTGCCCAACCACCACCTGCATGGAGAGGGTGGCCACAGCATGTCCTGCTGGGAGGACATTCTCGCTCTGACCGAGCAGTGACCATGGCATGGCTATGTTCCCACATAGTGCTATAAGAACATAAGATATGCCATACTGGGTCAGACCAAGGTCCATCAAGCCCAGTATTCTGTTTCCAACAGTGGCCACTCTAGGTCATATGTACCTAGCAGTTTCCCCAAGGGACACAGGTTCCACAATGCTTGTATTGGTTCAAGCATTGATATCCTGGGTCCCTTCTTAATAATGGCTTATGGACCTTTCCTCCAGGAACTTGTCCAAACCTTTTTTAAACCCATCTACACTAACAGCCTTTACTACATCCTCCGGTAACAAATTCCAGAGTTTGATTACACGTTGAGTGAAAAAAATATTTTCTTTTATTAGTCTTAAATAGTTTACCCTGTAGCTTCATTGCATGTCCCCTAGTCTTTCTATATTCTGATAAGGTAAACAATCGATCTACGTTTACCCGTTCCACTCCGCTCATTAATTTATAGACTTCTATCATTTATTTTATTTTATTTATTTAACATTTTTTATATACCGCACTATTCATCATCAGTGCGGTTTACATTGAACAACAATATACCTGTCAATACATGACTGATCTAGGTTTACAGATAACAGGGAAGGTAAACTGGGTGTGAACTGGGGATAACTATCTACATAATTATACATAATTATATATACATTGAATAGGTTACATCAAGATTTGATATTTGACAAGAATACAGTGTTTTCGCATTTTGATCCTTTGTTCTGGATTGTTGTTATGTGTAGGAGTTAACTGTGTGAGGTGAGAGCCGGTTCTATTGTGTGTATGGTAGACTGAAGTGCAAAGTGAATAAATAGTGCTTGATGGACTTTCTAAATTGGGTGATATCCCTGATTGACCTGATGTTTGGAGGTAGTTTGTTCCAGCACTTGGGAGCATAGGATACAAAAGCTCTGTTAGTAGTTTGCTGAGTCCATTTTGTGGAGATACTAGGAGTAACTAGTGTGTTTTCTGCTACTAGTCTCCTGGGTCTGTTATTTGGTGTGAGGGTGATGAGATTTGAGATCGATGCAGGAGATAATTTATTAATAGCCTTGAATGTGATGAGGAGGGTTTTGTATGTTATTCTGCAGTTTATCGGAAGCCAGTGCAGATCGATTAGTATTGGTGTTATATGATCTCTTATAGAAGCTCCAGATAAGATGCGGGCTGCCGCGTTCATCGCCATTTGAAGTGGATTTAGTGTATTCTTGGGGAGACCATGAAGGATAATATTCGCATAGTCAAAATGCGGTGTGACTATTGCTTGGAGAACTGTACGGAAGTCCTTGGTCTCCATCATTGGTTTCAGGTGGCGCAATGTTTTTAGTTTGTAGTAAATTGACCTTACTGTGTTCTTTATGTGCTCTTTAAGATTGAGTTGTTGATCGAGTATCACACCGAGGTACTTTATGGAGGCCTTGATTGGGAATTCTGCATCTCTTACTATGAGGGTGGTTGGCGGAGAAAATTGCTTGTTTCTTGTGGCTATGAGTACTTCGGTTTTCTTGAAGTTTATTCTCATGTTCTGATTGAGAAGCCAGTCGGTTATTGCATTGAAACAGTTGATTAGTGGAGAGTAGTCAGGATTTGATATATTGATCGGTGTGAATATCAGCACATCATCTGCATATAATAGGCAAGATATACCGAAATCTCTGGTGATTTGGCAGATTGGCTGCATGTATATATTAAAAAGCAACGCAGATAGAGATGAGCCTTGAGGTACTCCCTGTTTCTGTTTGAAGGGTTCAGATGTAATGTTGCCTGTACGGACCTGTTGCCAGCGCTCATCTAAGTAGGATTTGCACCAATTCCAGGCTTGGTTACGGATGCCTTTTTCGTGAAGTCTAGCTAGCATAATCTTATGGTCGACTGAGTCGAACGCCGCTGATATGTCTAGAAAAATCATTGCAATGGCCATGTGAATGTTGTCAATCCCACAAATGAGTTTGTTAAGTAGTGAAGTCATGAGAGTTTCTGTTCCGTGAGCTTCTCGGAATCCATGTTGGCATGGGTCCAACGGGGCTGCTGTGTCAATGTGGTGTTGGATCTGCCTCTGAGTTTCCTTTTCAAGTATCTTGGCTAGATAGGGAATGCTGGAGATTGGGCGGTAGGACTCTTCCTTCGTTGGGTCCATCTGGTTGCTTTTTAGCAGAGGGCGAATTGCTGTTTGTTTAAGGGCGGTAGGGAAGATCCCAGTTAGATAGGAGATATTTGCGATCTTAGCTATGTAAGGGCTAAGCTCGGCACGTAAGGTTTTGATCCAGTGTGCTGGACATGGGTCATTTGGTGCCGTGGTGGTGTTTATGGTAGCGATAATTTCTTCGATGGTTTTTCTTGATGGTGGTGAGAATTTATCGAGTGATGCTTGAGCTTGCGGGAGTTGGATTAGTATTTGAGATGGCGTTGTGTTCGCCTTGACCATTTTGGCTTGGATGAAATTAGCATATAGCTGTGGTTGTACGGATTCTTGATGCGGTGGCGATGGATCTTTGGTTAATGTTTTTACTAAATTGAAGAGATCGCGAGGTCTGTTTAGTGTTTTGCTGAGAAGGTTGGAGTGGAATTCTTTCCTTGTAGTCCAAGTTAGTTCGCGATGCTTTTTGAGGTGGGTGAGATACTCTTCTTGAACCTGGCTGTTGTGGGTGTGTCTCCATTTTCTTTCTAACTTTCTTAGTTGGAGTAGAGATGTACGTAGTTCTGGAGAGAACCATGGGGCATCCTGCTTTTTATTGGAGCGATTCCTGGATGGGAGCTTCTTGTTCGTGCTTGGTTGATGAGCATACTGATAGAGAGTGTCGTTCCAGTTAGAGATCAACTCGTTTAGATTGTCCGTTGGCTTGGATAGTTTTGGCAATGCTTGTTTAGTGAGGGTCTCTATGTCTAACGGTTTAAATCGCCCTGTGCTTGTTGTTGAGGTGACTGGCTGGGCGAGTGTGTTTGAATTTGTTGGAATCTGGAATAAGATCAGGCTATGGTCTGACCAAGGGACTGGGATAATAGATGGTTTGGTGTAATTATATAAGCTTGAGACTGCTGATGGAACGAATATCAAATTGAGGATGTTCCCTTGTTTGTGTGTGGGGTTGTGCACGATTTGTTTGTATCCAAGGTCTGTCATGGCATCGAGGAATGTACTGGATAAGTCGTGATGTAGAGAGGCAAGGTTAAAGTCGCCTAACAACCAATTTGGTTTGTTGGGGTTGTCAGGATTGCAGGCTAAGTTTATTATATCTGAGAGATCTTCTGATACTGCATTTGGTGCTGAATAGATGAGATTGATAGAGTTGCTTTTATTTGCGATAGTTATAGTGTCTAGATGTTGGGAGCTTCTGGTTAGGGACACTCTGTATTGCAACTCGGACTTTGCTATTATGAAGACTCCTCCACCTCTTCTATTATCTCTGTTCTCTCCCCTCAGCCGTCTCTTTTCCAGGTTAAAGAGCCCTAACCTTTTTAGCCTTTCTTCATAGGAGTATCCTTCCATCCCCTTTACCATTTTGGTGGCTCTTCTCTGAACCTTTTCTAATAACTCTATATCCTTTTTAAGATACGGCGACCAGAATTGCACACAATATTCAAGGTGCGGTCTCACCATGGAACGATATAGAGGCATTATAATATCCTTTGTTTTATTTTCCATTCCTTTCCTTATCATACCTAGCATTCTATTTGCTCTCTTGGCCGCCGCTGCACACTGGGCCGAGGGTTTTAACATGGTATCCACAATGACGCCTAAATCTTTTTCCTGGGTGGTGGTTCCTAATGTGGAACCTTGCATCGTGTAATCATAGTTTGGGTTGTTCTTCCCTAGGTGCATAACCTTGCACTTGTCCACATTAAATTTCATCTGCCATTTTGATGCCCAGTCTTCCAATTTATCAAGATCCTCTTGCAATTTTCCACAATCCTCTTGGGTTTTAACAACTTTAAATAGTTTTGTGTCATCTGCAAATTTGATAACCTCACTCGTTATTCCACTTTCCAGGTCATTTATGAATATGTCAAAAAGCAGCAGACCCAGCACAGATCCCTGGGGTACACCACTATTCACCTTTCTCCATTGGGAAAATTGGCCATTTAGCCCTACCCTCTGCTTTTTATCTTTTAACCAGTTCCTGATCCACAATAGTACACTGCCTCCTATCCCATGACTCTTTAGTTTTGCCAAACGTCTCTCATAAGGGACCTTGTCAAAGGCTTTCTGAAAGTCCAGATACACAATATCAACCGACTCACCTTTGTCCACCTGATTATTCACTCCTTCAAAAAAACATAACAGATTAGTAAGACAATATCTTCCTTGTCTAAAGCCATGTTGGCTGTCTCTCATTAGTTCATGACTATCTACATGCTGAGTAATTTTATTCTTTATGATGGTTTCTATCATTTTTCCCAGTATTGACTTTAGGCTCACCGGTCTGTAGTTTCCCGGATCACCCCTGGAACCCTTTTTAAAAATTGGTGTTACATTGGCGATCCTCCAATCTTCAGGTATTAGAGATGATTTTAATGATAGTTCACAGATTACTAATAGCAGGTCTGCAATCTCATATTTCAGTTCTTTCAATACCCTTGGATGTATACCATCCGGCCCAGGTGATTTGCTACTCTTCAGCTTATCTAATAGTTGTAATACATCTTCTCGATGTATCGATATTTCCTTCAATTCTTCTGCACCTTTAAATACCACTTTAGTCATGGGTAACATCCCTACATCTTCCTCAGTAAAGACCGAAGCAAAGAATTCGTTCAGTCTCTCCGCTATCGCCTTGTCGCCTCTTAGTGCTCCTTTAACCCCTTTATCATCTAATGGACCAACTGACTCTCTCACAGGTTTTTTGCTACAAATGTACTTGAAAAGGTCTTTACTTCGCGTTTTTGCTTCTGCAGCAAGCTTTTTCTCAAATTCTCCCTTTGCCTGCCTTATCAATGCCTTGCATTTGACTTGCCAGTGCTTGTGCTGTTTTCCAGGTTTCGTCGTTTGGCTCTTTTTTCCATTTCCTGAAAGATGCTTTTTTGGCAACAACAGCCTCTCTGACCTCAACTTTAAACCATGCTGGCAGTTTTTTGGACTTCTTTCCACTTTTCGTAAAGCGTGGAATACAGCTGGTCTGGGCTTCCAAGATAGTATTTTTCAACAACAGCCAAGCCTGATGTACGTCTTTAACCTTTGCAACTGCTCCTTTTAGTTTTTTCTTGACTGTTTTCCTCATTTTATCATAGTCTCCCTTTCGAAAGTTAAAAGGTAGTACTGTGGATTTCCTTACTATCCCTCCTCCACTAATTAAATCAAAGGCGATCATGCTATGATCACTATTGCCAAGTGGCCCCAACAACCTTATCTCTTGCACTAGATCTGGTGTTCCACTAAGGATTAGGTCTAATATGGCTTCCCCTCTGGTCGGTTCATGAACCAGCTGCTCCAAGAAGCAGTCATTTATTTCATCTAGGAACTTTATCTCCCTAGCATGTCCTGATGTGACACTGACCCAGTCGATACCGGGGTAGTTGAAATCACCCATTATTATTACTGTGCTGTAACTTTTGTTAGCTTCCTTGATTTCTTTGAGCATTTCATCATCCATTTGGTCATTCTGGCCAGGCGCTCGATAGTACACCCCCACTGCCATTGCCTTCCCCCTTTTACATGGAATTTCAATCCATATAGATTCTACAGCAGATTTTGTTTCCTGCAAAACTTTAATCCTTTCTGACTCAATGCCCTCTCTAACATAGAGAGCAACCCCTCCACCAATTTGATCAGCTCTATCATTACGATATAGTTTGTACCAAGGTATCACAGTGTCCCACTGGTTGTCGTCCTTCCTCCATGTCTCTGATATTCCAATCATATCTAACCTTTCATTTAGTGCTATATATTCTAACTCTCCCATCTTATTTTTTAGACTTCTAGCATTTGCATACAAGCATTTTAGAGAATGTATTTTATCCATATTAATTTGTCTGTTAGACATGAGTAATTTGGGATCTTTAAGCTCTGTCTGCTCCATACTTGAGGGCATTTGGGCTACTTTACTCTTTTGTGGAACCTCTCTGCTTTTGGTAGTATCCTTCAAAGATACATTCTTCCGAACCATCTGCTCTTGGGCGACTGTCGGCTTTCCCCTAATATCTAGTTTAAAAGCTGCTCTATCTCCTTTTTAAAGGTTAATGCCAGCAGCCTGGTTCCATCCCGGTTAAGGTGAAGCCCATCCCTTCGGAAGAGCCCCTCCTTTCCCCAGAATGTTCCCCAGTTCCTAACAAATCCAAACCCCTCATCTCTGCACCATTGTCTCATCCACGCATTGAGACTCCGGAGCTCTGTCTGCCTTTTGGGTCCTGAGCGTGGAACAGGAAGCATTTCGGAGAATGCTACCCTGGAAGTTCTGGATTTCAACTTCCTACCTAAAAGCCTAAATTTAGCCTCCAGAACCTCCCTACCACATTTTCCTATGTCATTGGTACCAACATGTACCAAGACAGCAGACTCCTCCCCAGCACTATCTAAGACCTTATCTAGGTGGCGCGTGAGGTCCGCTACCTTCGCACCAGGCAGGCATGTTACCAGGCGATCCTCACGTCCACCAGCCACCCAGCTATCTACATGCCTAATGATCGAATCACCAACTATAACGGCTGTCCTAACCCTTCCCTCATGGGCACATGGCCCTGGAGAAACTTCCTCGGTGCGAGAGGGTTTTACATCACCTGGAGGACAGGTCCTAGTTACAGGATCACTTCCTGCCACACCAAGGTGATGCTCTCCTGTCACGTGACCTCTCTCCTCCATGGCAACAGGGATGCTGCCAGACTGGAGGTGGGACTTCAGGACTATATCCCTGTAGGTCTCGTCTATGTACCTCTCTGTCTGTCTTATGCTTTCCAAGTCTGCTACTTTAGCCTCTAGAGAACGGACTCGTTCCCTGAGAGCAAAGAGCTCCTTGCACCTAGTGCACACGTAAGACCTCTCACCAACTGGGAGAAAATCATACATGTGACACTCAATGCAAAAGACTGGAAAGCCCCCATCCCGCTACTGGACTGCTGACTGCATCTTAGTTTTAAGTTTGTGTTTAGATCTAAGTTCTTTACTTACTAAGGGTTGCTATGGATATTTATACTTATAAAACTGTACCTAATACGTGTAATATACCTTGTTCACCTGAGTGACTATTAAATGTAAACTACACGTCTCTGCTGGGTTCCAAATGTAACCAGAAAGCTCTCTTCTGTGTTTTAAATTTAAACTAAAAGTACTTTGCTGTTACTAGGCCCTGAGTGACTATTAAATTTAAAGTACAAGCTCTCTGCTGGGTATGAAATGTAACCAGAGAGTTCTCCTCTGTGTTTTAAATGTAAACTTAAACTGCTGCTACTAGGCCCTGACTGATTTAACAAAAATAGTGGATCACAGATTAATTAGCTTTAATACAAAGAATTCCTTTTAGAAAATTACCAGAAGTAAATACTCACAGTTGCAGATCTCCCTCCAGAAGCAACAGTCCCCCTTACCAGTCTTTCAAGACCTATGTTGTATCTGTTTCTAATATCTGTGTGTTCCATTTTTTGGAGCCCCAATCACTGAGGAACTTGCTGAATGTCTGTGCTGTACAGCCAAATTTTGGGTGCACATAGTTTTTCTGTGAACATGCAATATGAACTGACTAGCGGACTGTTCGCAGTTAGTCTGTGCATGGCTGGAACATCTGGTGGGGTGCAGTAGGTACAGTCTGACTGTGGCTTCTGCTTCTGAATGTCAGACCTTAGTGGATGGCAGCTGAGGTTTTCTAATCCTACTCTCAGCATTACTGCTGGTCTGCCTGTGCTCTATTGACAGGGGCAGATCTGGTCTAACCCCCCCTGAGTGACAGCCTTTGGCTAGGGAGACTGGGGTTGCTGGTCCCTCCACTGCCTCAATTACAAAAAGGTTTATTACAGGCCCTTTGGGTGCAAGGGAAATATATTGTAAACCACTTTGACCAGGAGAGCATGGTATATTCGGCATTGCTACATGAACCTCATGCCAGTCTAAACACCCCTCTGCCCTGCTAAAAGGTGGCTATGACAGCCACATTGTAACACTGGGTATGCACTATTCTGGGTGGATCCCAGTCCACCAGGGCTAGATGTAACCAGGGCATACAGATGGACATAGGATGACTCTAGGTTCTACTGCAGTAAACACTTGCCACACACAGGTAGTGATGGGGCAGAGCCTATCTCTAGCACCACAGGTACTGCGGGTCTGTTGCTGCTCTGTGCCAGTATCACACACTGTCAGTTCTTCATACCAAGCTGAGGTGCTGGAGAGGTGCATTCTCCATTTAGTGATCAGCTGTAGACTGCTGTTCTGCATGTGCATTGCATCATGGGTACCTGTGGGGTTAACCTGTCCTGGCACACACAGCAGACATTTTGTGCGGTGACCTGCAGTCTTTCTGTTTCCAGTGCTATACAAAGAACCATGGAGGTGTAGCCTACTGGTTTGTAAAATGCCCCCCCCCCCCCCAGGCAAGGGTCACGAGTTCAGGTCCTCTTTGTTCTCATTTTTTATGCCTGTCCTACTCAAATCATTTTCATGCCTGTAACAGTCACATCTCTGCAGATCTGTGCTGCCAGCCTATAACACCCTCACCTCAGTTGCCAACCATCCTTCAGCCCATCTATCTGCCTCTGTCAGCTGTGTACAGTCCTGTCTTCTTGTGCAGGCTGCTACCCCATGTCCTGCACTGGTACCCTTTTCTGCATTGTGGCTCTTTGTGTTTGCCTCGCTTGTGCCTGATCTGCATGGCACCGCTACTCTTCTGTCCTGCCATTATTGCAAATATCCTGTCACCTCTGCCTCCACTTTGGGACACGTATTCCCAACCTCTGCCACCCACTGTCATTGCAGCACTTTACATTGCCAACACCCTGTGCATCGATACAGCTGCCTCCAACATGTTTGTCCATTTTACCGGCTGTCGCATAGAATGCCCACAGATATGGCAGGTCCATCAGTTCCCACCTCTCCTTCCTTCCATCACTTGTTCATTGCCTTTCCTTGGTGCTCTATCCATTGCTAGGGTTACATCTGTTTTTATGCCTTACAGTTCATGCTTGTCAACTTGAAACACCTTACAGCCCTTAGGGCACCTTACATTAGGGCACCTTACTGTTCTTAGGACAACTTATGTTAGGGCACATTACTGCCCTTAGGGCACCTTAACATCCTTAGGGTACCTTAACCTAAGGTGCCTTATGAGGTGTTTTAACCTAAGGTGCCTTATAAGGTGCCTTAACCTAAGGCACCTTAAAGCCCTTAGGGTGCATTGAATTAAAGCTTCTTAACCCAAGGTGCCTTAGCCTTAGGTTAAGGCACCTTAATTCAAGGCGCCCTAAGGGCTTTATGGCACATTAAGGGCTTTAAGGTGCCCTAACTTAGGGTGCCTTAAGTTGTGGCAACTTACAGCCCTTAAGGTGCCTTGAATTAGGGTGCCTTAGGTTAAAGCACCTTAAGTTAGGGTGCCTTAAAGCCCTTAGGGCACCTCGTCAGCCTTAACATGCCCTGTTTGTCAGCTTAACATGCAATGTCCCGTTAACATGCGTTAAACGGCCAAGGAGCCCTTTAATAAATGATAAACAGCCCACTGCTTCCTTTACACCAGAACGTCCCCTACCTGCCCACTGCCTTATATTGGATCAGTAATATTAGCACTGCATTTACCGCCGGTGACATTACCGCGACTTAGTAAACAGACCCCTTAGAGTATGGAGAGTGCTGTTGGGATGATGATCTGTGATATTTATGAGGTCTATGGTGGCTGATCACTTTAATAGTAGTCTGTAACGATGAATGTTTTGAGATGTTTTCTAAATTGCATTAGGTCTTTGATTTCCCTTAGGGGCATGTTTACTAAACATTCCTAACGTGCGGGGCCGTGGTAGTGTGCCTTTGCCATATAAGGAGTGGGCGGTTCAGGCCGAAAAAGGAAAAAAAAAGACCGTATGTGTGCGCGTCGCGTTAATGTGTGGGGCCCACATTAGCGCGTGGGAAGGCTAAGTGGGGCACAGCTGTGCACATATAGGAATAGAGCCGTAGCACAACGGTGAAGACAATAACTAATGGTGCAGGGGCCACAGGTTCAATCCCCCAGTGTGTGCAGCCCAAAAAGGCTGGCTGAGGCACCACCTTGAATGTGGAAATGTGTGTCAGGAGGCAAAATAATTTTGGGGCGGCATAAGGCGGCGCACTGTTCATATTGGGGCAGCATAAGGCGGCGCACTGTTCATTGTGGGGCGGCATAAGGCGGCGCACTGTTCATTGTGGGCAGCAGGATGCGGCGTGCTGATGGCCACAAGGCGGCGCGCTGATGCTAAAGCAAAGGAACACAGCCACAGCACAATGGTTAAGACACTGACCAATGGTGCAGGGACCAGCGGTTCAATCCCTCACAATGCCCATTGAAAAAGGCTAGCTGAGGCAGTATATTTTATGTTGTGGAGTGCTTTAGGAGGCTTTTTAATTCTATTTTGTGATAACTACTAGCAAACGCACTCTCACAGCATGTTAACATAAGGTGGACCATAAGGCACATGTTACAGTGCACCGTCCGCCAAGGCACCCTAGAATGTCCCCTATAGGGCAGCATGTATGTTGCGACACAGGATAATGTATAGTGCACCCTATATGGATGCCAACCATAAAGTGCCCTATAGGGCGCCCAATAAAGCACCCTCAGAGGCACCTTATGGGTACAGTACGCTGAGGGTGTTATTGCAGGCAGCAACATATGTACAGTAAATGTAAAAAATGCTTTGGAAAACCCTATCACAGAACCCCACTGTGGGTATGAACCCATGACCTCTGGTTGCACAGGCAGTGGCGTAACCATTGGGCTACACCTCTATAGCTGTAAGCAAGCTCCTGCCTGGCTGCAGATAGCCTGCACGTCACATCACAGACAGTCTGCTTGTGTAAACAGGATAGGGTTAGGCTACCCGTACCCATAATGCACTGCACATGCAAATCAGCTGTCCACAGATGCACACAAGATGGGAACTGCACCCCTAAAGCTACCCGGCCTGGTAGGGGGAGGTGTCCTTGTGCACCCACACAGCACCTCGGCCTGGTAGGGTGTCCTGATTGGGTGGACAAACGGCAATGAGTAGCTAAACACCATCACATTGTGCGGTTACTATGCCCACCCTGAGTGTGTGATGATGCGCCCAGGACCAGGTGCACAACACCTTGCATGGCTGAATGCGGCCATGCCAGAGCTCCAAAGCAGCAATAACCTGTGAAATAGGTTAGGTGCTGCATAAACATCTTGGAGATCGCTGTCTGCCACAGTTAGTGGAACACACACCACCACCACCACCCCGTGGACAAAACAGGGTCTCCCACCAACAGTTCCCCATACTATCTTCTTTTCCTTCTCTCTCCTCCCCCAGGCAGCAGAACCAACCATCAACCCCAGTTCTACTGGGGAAGTAGACACCACCCCCCACCGGGCAGTCCCACACACATATCCATAACACAATATCAGACAGACATTAGGCCTGGACATTCATAGATGCACCCCACCACTATCTGATATTCTCCTGCACCCTGCAAGGCACTCCATCAAGACACATACCATCTGTGCTCAGTCTGCTAGTTGGTCCTGATGGAAATGCATGCACCCACAACTGGGGTGGCAGCACACACAAGCAGATAAGTCAGTGAAAAGGCCCCAACAGGAAACCCATATATATCACACAAGAGAAACACAATACAGCACTATGGGTGTGCCTAGCCATGCTGCCATCACTGCACACTCAGGGTGAGAGTGATCCCCCCTGTCTCTGTAGGTGGTGGCCGGGCACTACCATGTCCCTGCCAGTGCCCTATGCCCTGTGCAGCTGCATCCTGGTCAGCCCACCCTGTCTGAGATATACCCATGGTCCCTTGCTACTCATTATGCACATTAGCAGGCCAATACTGGCAACAGTGCTGGCAGTGTGGGCTGTGGAAGGGGCTTGCAGCCAGCACCCACTGTATAGACAGACACACACTTCCACACCTATGCCAGCAAGGTGCTACTATTGAGGAGGTAATTAGCCTTGGCCACCAAACCTGTCCTAGGCACGGCAAGGCATGGATATGGTACGCAGTACTGCTGGGGGTCACTCCCCAGGGTGGTAAACACCGTCAGAGGCCAGTCCTGGAGCACGCCCCGCAAACACCTAACAGTTTGTTCTGATGGGGTCAACTAGCAGTATGTGCGTAACGTATGGATATCTATCTGCCAGTACTCCTAGCAAATGTCTCAGAGCTGTGTACCGTATACCTCAGGTGTAGGGTGACATTGCTAAGGTATGCAGGTGCTAGTATTGGGAGATGCACGCAGGGTCCACTGTTCTGCCTCTCCAGGAGACATTGGCCAATGGGGCCTGTGGGTGTCGGTGTGGGTGTGTCTGCCCCTGTTGGCTGCTGCTTTACGGCAGAGATTCCCAACCCCAGTCCAGGTCTGCATCACACTGTTCGTGTTTTCCTGCTGTCCCTCATGAATATGCATGAGCTACATCTACATGCCATGGGGTGGTGCATAGATATACAGCACAGGCATTTGTATGAGTGGCAGCATGGAACCTGACTAGTGTGTGGCACACCAGGAATGCATTTGGGAGAGTCTGCTCTAGGTACTGCCCCTGTTCATGGTGTCTGTGCTCAGTGGGGTAAAAGATAGACGTATTACAATTGCATATGTCCTCGACACGAAAGTTGTGTCCTTACTATCACTGTGTAGGTGTGGGAAAAATATGTGGCTAGGATTGGCAGAAGCCCCAGCTGGGCTTTGAACCTGTGACCTTCTATTCTTGCATGCACTGTCTGTGTGCACTGCACCACAGGGTAGCCACAGTTTGGCTGGTTTCCCTGGAACGTCCATGACTGTGGATCCGGCAGGGCCTGTCTGTTGCAGTGGACTGTGCCAGCCTGCAAATGGCTAGGCCTTTGTCTTCTGTGGCTAGCAGCCACTGCCCCCTGCACCACATGTACTCGTCCGCCAACATGCTGGCATGAGCTTCTCTCAGAAACAGCAGATGACCAGATTGCAATGTGGCAGTACGGGACTGCATGTGTGGGATTTGGCTGTAGGTAATGCCCATTGTTGGTGTGTTTTTGCAGTGTTGTGTAAAATATGGGTGTTTTCCCCATGCTTATGTTCCCTGCAATACAGGGGTGTCTGCGCTATCTTTGTTTAGTGGTGGGTAAAATATAGGGGCTGGGCTGGCATTTGCCCCAGCTGGGATTTGAATCTCTGACCCTCAAGGTACTGGCTCTGTCCGCTGCACCACACTATGGCCACAGAGACAATGCAGCCCCTGGAGGTAGTATACCTGGCAGGATGGAGTCACAAACCCTGCTCTACGCATTTTTACTGTGGGCACATGCACTCTGTCTGGTGACAAACGTGCACATAAACCCATGAAATGACCATGGCAAATGGGGGACACAATATCACCACGCTGGGCAACAGTGATATTAATGGGCAGCCATAGAAGACACTCCCAGGAAAGATCCAACAAAAAGGAAATGTTTTTGGAAGAGTCTCCGCTCCGTACACCTTTCCAAAAACATTTCTTTTTGCTGGAGCTTTCCTGGGTGTGTTTGTTGGTTTTGCCCATTACTATAACTGTTCCCCAGCTGAATTACTATTTTTACAATTTTTGTTGTGGTCCTTTTCTATTTTTATTTCCACTTTTGGGCTGTGCACATGTATCACACTGCTCACGTTTTGCAGGTTTCCCCGGTTTTGCTGTACATTGCTGACGGAAATGGTTTCTCTTCTCTTTAAATGCATTCTACCACGAGTGATTCACTCGCGCTATTTTTTTTTGGAAATTCAGCACCGATAATGTGCGGGGCGCCTCTCCCCTCCCCTTCCCCGCCCATTAACCCCTTCTCTCCGCCCCTCCGGGGCCTTTCTCCGCCCTCCGTTAGCCTTTCCACCCCTCTATCGGACATTTGCGGGCCCGTACTTGTACGGCACCCGTTACTGTGCCGCGCAAGTGTGCGGGGCTTCATCGCACGTTTGCGGGGCGTTTAAGCGCTCTTAAGTACCGCTTTTAGTGCGCTATTTTGTGGCGCGCAAATTAGCGTTTTTTAGTAAACATGCCCCTTAGTGTGTTAGGTAGATTATTCCATAGGGCAGGAGCATAGAGTGAGAGAGCTCTATTGGTTGTTTATTGATTTGCTTTTCTTATTTTCTTTGGAGCAGATAATATGTTTTTTAAGTTCTCTCTTTTTGTTCTTTTGTGTTGCTGCATGTTTATCAGTGTGCTAAGGTATATTGGTGCTATGTTGTTTATTATTTTGAAAATGTTCATTAGAGCTTTGAATTTAATCCTTTGAAGCATTGGAAGCCAGTGGAGGTAGAATAGGATGGGTGTTATGTATCATAATAAATGACAGCAGATAAAGACCAGTATGGTCCATCTAGTCTGCCCATAAGAACATAAGATATGCCATATTGGGTCAGACCAAGGTCCATCAAGCCCAGTATCCTGTTTCCAACAGTGGCCAATCTAGGTCATACATACCTAGCAGTTTCCCCAAAAGACACAGGTTCCACAATGCTTGTACTGGGTCAAGCATTGATATCCTGGGTCCCTTCTTAATAATGGTTTATGGACCTTTCCTCCAGGAACTTGTCCAAACCTTTTTTAAACCCAGCTACACTAACAGCTTTTACTACATCCTCCGGTAACAAATTCCAGAGTTTGATTACACGTTGAGTGAAAAAAATATTTTCTTTTATTAGTCTTAAATTGTTTACCCTGTAGCTTGTGACAACGCACCGCCCAGCCTGTGGCGTAAGCAGGCCAAGGGGATGTGAGCCACACAGTGGGGTGAGTTTAAAAGAGTCCTTGTTAGTGCTGAGGCCTTCCTACTGTAGTTGTGGAGTGAGTGACGACAGCCAAGGTTGGGTTTCCAAAGTAAGTAATGCTTTATTCATGCATAAGGTATTTGCACAAAGTATAGCAAAGGACACCGTACAGGACTTACTCCCCCGCCACAGAAGTATAATGGTAACCTTCTGTACCAAATAAAAGTTCAAGTGTTTATATAGCTTCTCCTGATACTTCTCAGGGACACATAAAATATTTACAAACTTTCATCATTCTTCCAGCTTCATTACTACAACAGGGCTTCAATCTTCTAATACTGCTTTCTCAGTATCTACTGGTAATAAAGAATCTTTCTCCTGTTGTACTTCTTTCTAGTGTCAAAAAGCTTCCCATAGAAATGGCAATCTCCACAACTCTGGCTTATTAATGACTGCCTTCTTGTGTAGGAGCAGTTTCTCTCTATTGCCTTCTATTCACAGCTGTACCACATGAAGCTTTGATTCATTCCATTCACTAGAACGCTGCTGTCTCTCATGCAAGTTCTAGAACATTGGCTTAAGGCTTCTCAGCACTCAATCATCAATTAGGAATACTTATAGTTCTTCACTCTATCATACAAATCCTTAGGTAGCTGCTTTGTAAGATCCCTCAGCTCTGCCTGGTCTGCAAAGGCTCCTCTTAGCTCTCTGCACGGTTGCTGCCAATTAGCTTCTTGCTGGCAAGCGGGTGTGTGCTCTTCTGAACTAGAGCTTAGCTCACGCTGTCTATCGTAGGGAAATGTTTGCAGCTTTCTAACAGGGATTTCTCTATAGCCCCTCTTCCCTCTATTAACTTCAGGTTTATATTCAGGGCCTGATTTACCCCTGCCTCCTTTAGCAAGCAGTCTATTGTCAGTTCCTATAGACTGACTTCTTTCCAAGCTATTTACTTTACAAGGCTTAGAAGAGTTTGCTCTGACCTGGTTTTTGCAGCGTCTGCCTCTGGGAAACTCCCCTGACTCCAAGTCAGTATTCCAGGCTTCTGAATCCCGTTCTGGGTCACCTCCAAGGTTTTCTCTCTCATGGAGCTGAGGTCTGCCTGTGTCTCTTCCTGGACCACTTGCAGGAACTCTCCCTTCCCTGGTTCTCTCCTTAGTTCCTCTGGGCTCAGCCTTTCTGCTTGCACTGCTCTGTAACCAGTTCCTCTTCTCCAGGCCTTGCTCCTCGAGGGCTTGCTGCTCCCGTGCTTGCTCCTCGAGCCCCTTCTGCCTACTAACTGCTGCTTCCTGGTTATGAGTGCAGAGTGGCCCAATCCGGTCTGACTCCTCCCACCTCCCTGATTGGCTATGTCTCTGGGTTAGCCTAGAGCTAGGGTGTGGTTCTTTCCCTGCTCTTCTCTGCAGAGAATGTTTGTGAGCAGGAAACTTAACCCCTTCCTGTCCTGCCTCTCCAAGCATCTGAGGTGACAGAAAGTGATTTAAACCCATTTTCTCCTGTTTCTGGGGCTCTGCCTTGTCACAAGCTTCATTGCATGTCCCCTAGTCTTTGTATAATCTGATAACATAAACAATCGATCTACGTTTACCCGTTCCACTCCATTCGTTAGTTTATAGACTTCTATCATATCTCCCTTCAGCCGTCTCTTTTCCAGGTTAAAGAGCCCTAACCTTTCTAGCCTTTCTTCATAGGAGTATCCTTCCATCCCCTTTACTGTTTTGGTGGCTCTTCTCTGAACCTTTTCTAATAACGCTATATCCTTTTTAAGATACGGCGACCAGAATTACACACAATAATCAAGGTGCAGTCTCACCATGGAACGATATAGAGGCATTATAATATCTTTTGTTTTATTTTCCATTCCTTTCCTTATGATACCTAGCATTCTATTTGCTCTCTTGGCCGCCGCTGCACACTGGGCCAAGAGTTTTAATATGTTATCCACAATGACGCCTAAATCTTTTTCCTGGGTGGTGGTTCCTAATGTTGAGCCTTGCATCATGTAACCATAGTTTGGGTTGTTCTTCCCTAAGTGCATAACTTTGCCCTTGTCCACATTAAATTTCATCTGCCATTTTGATGCCCAGTCTTCCAATTTATCATGATCCTCTTGCAATTTTCCACAATCTCTTGGGTTTTAACAACTTTAAATAGTTTTGTGTCATCTGCAAATTTGATAACCTCACTTGTTATTCCCCTTTCCAGGTCATTTATGAATATGTCAAAAAGCAGTGGATCCAGCACAGATCCCTGGGGTACACCACTATTCACCTTTCTCCTTTGGGAAAATTGGCCATTTAGCCCTACCCTCTGCTTTTTATCTTTTAACCAGTTCCTGATCCACAATAGTACACTGCCTCCTATCCCATGACTCTT
Source organism: Ichthyophis bannanicus (assembly GCA_033557465.1). Taxonomy (NCBI): domain Eukaryota; kingdom Metazoa; phylum Chordata; class Amphibia; order Gymnophiona; family Ichthyophiidae; genus Ichthyophis; species Ichthyophis bannanicus. Next base: position 49,417,489 of record CM066031.1, read on the forward strand.
TAGTTTTGCCAAAAGTCTCTGATGAGAGACCTTGTCAAAGGCTTTCTGAAATTCCAGATACACTATATCAATCGACTCACCTTTGTCCACCTGTTTATTCATACTTTCAAAAAAACATAACAGATTAGTAAGACAAGATCTTCCTTGTCTAAAGCCATGTTGGCTGTCTCCCATTAGGCCATGACTATCGACATGCTGAGCAATTTTGCTCTTTATGATGGTTTCTACCATTTTCCAAGGTACTGACTTCAGGCTCACCGGTCTGTAGTTTCCCAGATCACCCCTGCAACCCTTTTTAAAAATTGGCGTTACATTGGCGATCCTCCAGTCTTCAGTTATTACAGATGATTTTAATGAAAATTCACAGATTACTAATAACAGGTCTGCAGTCTCATATTTCAGTTCTTTCAACACCCTTGGATGTATACCATCCAGCCCAGGTGATTTGCTACTCTTCAGTTTATCTAATAGTTGTAATACATCTTCCCGATGTATCGATATTTCCTTCAATTCTTCCGCACCTTTAAATACCACTTCAGTCATGGGTAATATCCCTACATCTTCCTCAGTAAAGACTGAAGCAAAGAATTCATTCAGTCTCTCCGCTATTGCCTTGTCGCCTCTTAGTGCCCCTTTAACCCTTTCCAGGCCGAGCCCGAAACTCTTGGGATCGAAATTTCTGACTAAATATTCCTATCAAATGGTATATAATACATGACCATAGCAGAAGGAAAATCACTATTAGAACATATTGAATAAGACGAGTACAATTTTCCTGAAATATGCAAAAATTAACCTGGCTGCAGAATGTGGATTAAAAATTTAAAGTAGGCCTTGAAAGGGTTAAACCCTCTATCATCTAATGGACCAACTGACTCTTTCACAGGTTTTTTTGCTACGAATGTACTTGAAAAAGTCTTTATTTCGCGTTTTTGCTTTTGCAGCAAGCTTCTTCTCAAATTCTCCCTTTGCCTGCTTTATCAATGCCTTGCATTTGACTTGCCAGTGCTTGTGCTGTTTCCAGGTTTCGTCGTTTGGCTCTTTTTTTCCATTTCCTGAAAGATGCTTTTTTGGCAACAACAGCCTCTCTGACCTCACCTTTAAACCATGCTGACTGTTTTTTGTACTTCCTTCCACTTTTCTTAAAGCGTGGAATACAGCTGGTCTGGGCTCCCAAGATAGTATTTTTTCAACAACACCCAAGCTTGATGTAAGTCTTTAACCTTTGCAACTGTTCCTTTTAGTTTTTTCTTAACTATTTTCCTCATTTTATCATAGTCTCCCTTTCGAAAGTTAAAAGGTAGTACTGTGGATTTCCTTACTATCCCTCCTCCACTAATTAAATCAAACGCGATCATGCTATGATTACTATTGCCAAGTGGCCCCAACACGCTTATCTCTTGCACTAGATCTGGTGTTCCATCTAGGACTAGGTCTAATATGGCTTCCCCTCTGGCTGTCTGGCTATGGCATCAGTTTCTCATATATCTGGGTACTGTCATTTTTCAGAGCAGCTCCCTACATATGTCTATACCTGTTCCATACAATGTCCACTCTCTATCCTGGTGTATTTTATTTATGTTATGTATTAATTTATTTATTTAACATGCTTTTATACCCCACCCCTTCCAGAGATTAGGGGCAGTTTCCAAAGAACATTATAGAAAACATTACATTGAACTTAATAACTATGTACAGATAACCTGTTGGAATTATCTTCTATACAACTATTGCAGTAACTATGTACTGTCATGAGGCTGGAGCTAGGGAAGAAACAGCCTTGAAAAAAACTCCTGATTTGCATAAATCTCAGAAAAGCCAGAGAGCGCAGTTCCAGGGTAGCTCAGCCAGAGGGCGCATGAACAGTTACACATTGCCTGAACCCACGTGCTCAAGCTCTGAGCACCTTAATGATGAGTGTTTTCACCTGTCCTCAAACTCACAGCGTGCAAGCTGGAAATCCCTTTATAAGGGAAATCAGATGAGCAGAGAAGGAGAACAGCCCAGAGAACCGAAGAGAGAGTGGTACAGGGAACCAGAAGCTGAGTACAGGATCCAGTACAGAGACCGGAAAAGAGACCAGAAAGGGGGCTCAAGAGACCCAGGTGTGCAGCAAGGATGACAGCAAAGAGTCCAGCACAGAGACCGGGAAGAGAGCTCAGGTACCAGCACAGGAGTGCAGCAGAGAGACCAAGGAGTCCAGCAAAGAGAGGCACCCAGGAGGGTAGCCGACGGATCAACCGGAAGGGTACCAGCGAGGGTACCAGGAATGGTAACAGGAGAAGGAAGGAGAAAAACGGATACAGACAGAAGCAAGTCTCAGCCCTGGGATAAGGCCCAGAGAAGTAGCCTGCCTGCTAAAAGAAGATCTTCAAATAAAGACTGGAAATCCATGTCTGGTTTTCCTAGCAGCCTTAATTGTGGAGCAGTGCACAGGACGGAGGATCAACAGGAAAAGCTACAGAGTAAGCTGAATCCTAGGCGTGGCACTCCACGGAAGATAAGGTATGAGAAACCTTTTGTTCTAAAAGGGACTTTCAATGAAGATAGTTTTATGCAAGTAGATAAACCTCAATACCAGAGAAGAAGCAAAGTTAACTATTTAAAACCACTTTCCAAAAGGGTTCTAGGGAAGTTATGTGATAAGCCAAGGAACTTCTGTGAGCAATTGAAAGACACTGAGAACATTCAAAACATTGAAGAGGGTAGCGAGCCAGAATCAATGGACTTGGATTACAGCTCCAGTGTTCCCATGCCTCACACAGAACCTATGGAATGTAACTTTTGCTTAAGAGGTAGTTGCTTGCCATGCTAATTGTACAGTGAAGAAATGAGTCTGCAAATGCTGAAGCTGATAACCATTCTGTTCTAATTGTTTGCTATTGTTTGGAAAATCCCTTAACCCAGCTAAACAGTCAATTGTACAGCCTACAATATTTACCTGTTTAGTCAATGGTGGAACTTTATTATTGTTTGAGGAAAGCCTTACCTCCACTTTAAGTTTGTTGTCTCATTTGAACCTAGAGCATTAAGCGGGGAAATAACGCCTTATTTACCCTCCATTTGGCGTAGTTATTCATTTCAGGGAGCACTACACTACAAGGACCACAATCCTTTGGGTCCTGCAGCTCAAATACTCCCTGATTCAAATTAAATGTCAGCGGACGCCCTTACTCTACTACGCCAGTAGGGGCGCCGGCCGACAGTACCCATTGTTGTGGTAGGGAGACAATCAGTTGTTTCATTGTTTATGTTTTCACTTTCAGAAGGGCCAAGAAATGTTGTGTTTCTCAAGTAGCTTGGTCTTGAGGTTTATTGTAGGAGTTACCATAATATTCGATGAACAGATGTGTCTTCAGGTCTTTTTGGAATTGTTTAAGGTCATTTACTGCTCTTAGGTTGTCAGGAAGTGAATTCCATAATACTGGGGCAATGTAGGAGAAAGCTTTGGAGCTTGTAGATTGATTAGAGTTGCGGATGCGATTGGGTATAGTATAGGTGTTTTGTGTGCAGTATCTTCGTGATCTAGATATGTTAGATGCCGTAAGGAGTGACGAAAGAGGAGTTGTAGCTATGTTGTGGTGTTTGAATATAACCATCAAGTATTTGTATTTTATTCTTGTTGTGACTGGTAGCCAGTGGAGGTCATAGAGAATTGGAGTAATATGATCGGTGTTTTGTGCCTTTATATAGGATGCATGCTGCAAGATTTTGGGCTAGTTGTAGTTGGTGGATGGTTTTCTTTGGTAGTCCCTGTAGGATGCTATTGCAGTAATCAATGTGAGGGATTATTAATGCTTGAAGAACTGTTCTAAAATTCTGGTCTTCTAGCAAGGGTCTGAGATGCTGGATCATGTATAATTTGAAGTATATGGCTTTAGTAACTGATTTTATATTTTTAGGTTATGTGTATTGAGCCATGCTGTTATGTCCTCTAGGCACTTTATTATTTGTGAGTGGTCCGGATTAGCAGTATCCATGCGATGATAAATCATTATATCATCGGCATAGAAATGATAGTTAATATTGTGCTTTTTAAAGATATTATATATCGGTTGTAAGATTGAATAATAGTGCAGATAGGGAGAGGTCTTGGGGGATACCCTGCTTTTGTTTGAAGGTTGAAGAAGATTCTTGGCCGATATAAACCTGTTGTGTTCTGTCGGAGAGGTATGACTCAAACCACTGAATGACTGTACCCTGCAGGTCTATTTGTTTAAGTCTTCTTATGAGTATTTTATGATCTATGTTGTCGAATGCTGAGACAATGTCTATAAAAAGATGAAGATGAATGTTTCTTTATGGGAGTCCAACCATGTATCAGTTTGTCTAGAAATGATAACACCAGGGTCTCGACACTATAATGGGGTCTAAACCCATGTTGTTGTTTATCCAGAGATGCATTTCGCCATGAGTTGACACCGACTTGATGGCACTTAACAACAACAACAACAGTTTTGAAGTTATAACTGGACAACTTTTTCTATGACCTCAGCAAGAAACGGCATGTTCGAGATAGGTCTGTATGAATTAGGATGGTTTTATCAGAAGTTGCAGATTGTAAAACTGGTCAGATTATTGCCCATTTTAAGGTAGATGGCATGTATCCTTTTCGCAATGAGTGGTTAACCATCTCCAAGATGACTGTTGAGAAGTCATCTTTAGTTGATTTCAGTCAGCTGACTGGGCAAGGGTCATTTGATGAAGTGGTTGTGTTGATGTCAATAAGGTGAAACATTGACCAAGTAGCATGGTCAGAGGAGTTGACATAGTTGGGTTGAGGGTTAGAGGGGTCAAGGGGGATATCATCACGGGTTAGGGGGCTAAGTTTTTCCATATATTAATTTGCAAGTAATTTTGGACATATCAGGAGGGAGGGAGTGGCCTAGTGGTGGAGGGAGGAACGGCCTAGTGGTTGGGGCAAGTTACCTCAGGCCAGAAGGTCAGGGGTTCAAATCCCACTAGAGGACATCAACCTTGGGCCAGAAGGACTGGGGTTTCTAGTCCCACAGGTGCTCCTAGTGGTCTTGGGCAAACCACTTAACCCTCCATTGCCCATGTTCCCTGTAAAATAGTTATCTCCAAGTTATAATGCCCTGTTCAATGTAATTTCAGCCTGTTCAATATAAACTGCCTTGATATCATGAAAGGCAGTATATAAGAGATGTTAAAATGAACATCATTGCTTTGTCTTCATCAGACATAGGGGTATGTTTACTAAAACCCCAGTAAAGTGCATGCCGCAGTAGAGTGCGGGTGCCATATAAGGAGTGGGCATTTCGTGCTGAAGAAGGAAATCCGTGATTGACAGATGCACTAAGGTGCGCGGTGCCCATGTGTGCCCCGCACCGTAGCGCATGAGATAGCTGCGTGGAAGGCCTAAGTCCCACACTGAATTGCAAGAAAAAGAGCAGAGCCCACAGCACAATGGTTAAGACACTGACCAACAGTGTAGTGATCAGGGGTTCAATCCCCCACAGTAGCCAATCAAGACAAGTGGCTGAGGCATTAATTTATGAGGCGCAGAAATACTGGGCATCTAAAGGGGCGCGCAAATGTTTTTGGCGGCATATTAATACTGGGCGGCATAAGGCGGCACGCTGATGTTTATGGAGGCAGTATAATACTGGGAGGTATAAGTGGCGCGCTGAAGTGCAAGAAAAAGAGCAGAGCCACAGCACAATGGTTAAGACACTGACCAACAGTGCAGGGATCAGGAGTTCAATCCCCCACAGTGGCCAATCAAGACAAGTGGCTGAGGCATTAATTTATGAGGCACAAAAATACTGGGCATCTAAAGGGGCACGCGAATGTTTTTGGCGGCATATTAATACTGGGCGGCATAAGGCGGTGCACTGATGTTTATGGAGGCAGTATAATACTGGGCGGTATAAGTGGCACGCTGAAGTGCAATAAAAAGAGCAGAGCCACAGCACATGCAATGGTTGTCCGGAACAAGGTATTCTCACTGCCCCTTGGCTGCAGCGGTCCGCCTCACGCACACACCCCTGTAGCGACAGGTGGACCTTTCCAGGGTTGCATGGTCAGTAATCAGAGCTTTCACCGTGTCCACACCCCCCTAACGTTAACCTTGGGTTCTTATGTATGTCCATTGCCCCTGCCAATAACAGTGAACACATGCCTGGCCCTCCCGAGGTATGCATGTGGCACAGGCAGACATGGGTGGCATGCATATGTCGGCTGTTACATTCCGCTAACACATTGGGTTACAACACGCCACACCCTGCGACACGGATGTTCCAAGGCCCCCCTTACATTGCAATATCCCATGCGCCTTCCCTCATCCCTCACCCCTACACACGTTAGGGCCCCATGACTGCATGTTGAGCCGTTCCACATATGCAACCCATGTCTACCCCCACTGCCGATCCTGGTCCACACACATATCCCATTCTTGCATCCATAGTGAGTGGGTAAGGGAAACACGTGACCATTGTGTCAACTAACAACAGCAAATGTTTATTTGCAAAACACAAAACCATTGGCAACAGGCCACAGGTACCCTGCCCCATGTCTGCAGGCAGAACACAGCACAGCACAGGGCACACGTGGACGTCACAGGTGCCATCAATGACGTCTGTGACGCCCTTCAGCAGATGCCCGTCTAGATGCCAGCTGTGCCACATCGGCGGACACCTGCTGAACAGCCCCCGTCAGACACTGTAGTGCGTGGTACACGAGACGGACGTCGCTCCGCACGTCATCCACTGCCCCCAAAACATCATGCATGCACCTGCCAGCACACAGACACACACTTTCTGTGGTCTGTGTGCTGGCATGTGCATGTGATATGTTGGAGGCTGTGGATGGCGCGGTGACACGCTGACGCCTGTCCCATGCTGCCACCTGCTGTGTCTGACGGGGGCCCACAGTGACCTGTGCTGTGCTGTGTTCCCCTGCACCCTCAACCCAACCTGCTCCCCTCGCCAAACCCCCTCCCACCATCCTCTCAGCACACGCAAGCACCCCCACCCTCACATGTTGTACATGTCCCACCCACCTTGACCCACCCTCCCCCGCATCCCCCCTCCACCCAGCATCACCCCCCTCCGGTATGTCCTGGAGGGGCTCATCCTCCTCTATCCTCTCTTCCACCTCCACCACCGACTCATCATCCTCAACCTCCTTGACCTCCACCTCCTCCTCCTCCTCCTCCGCCTCCACCGATTCCTGTTCCTCCACCTCCTCGTCCTCCTCTGCCTCCTCCTCTTCACCCTCCTCCTCCGACTCCATCTCCCCCTCCACCACCACCACCGGCCTCTCCCTTGCACGACGGGTGGTGGGCCGCCGGAGTGCATAGGCCGAGGGCTGTTGGTCCGCGCTGCTGTCCGCTCCCTCTGTGAAGGATGACATACATTATGACACATCCATGTGTGGCACATAGCACATGTACATATGCAGGCAACACCCAGACTGTTGGGCCAATGTGACATTTGAAGCTGGGAGTCATCCCTGGCAATACTCACCATCATGCTGTTGCTCCGCATCTCTGCTGAAACGTGCCAGGAACTCTGGGTGGTAAAGGCGGAGTTCCCGTCCCTTCTTCCGCAGGTCCTCCACCTGTGGAGATGCAAACATAGGTTGGGGTTGACACTTTCCGGTTTCCACAGGTGTTTGGACAACATAGAGAAACCCCTGTGAGGGCAGCATCTTCCTGCTCCCTCTCCCCCTCTGTCTGCTTTGCATATACAGCATAGTTCCACACCTGTAACAGTTGGTGACTGGGAAATGTGTGAATAGGGCTGCACATGTGTGTTGAGTCAGAAACAATGGGGCCTGTCTGTGGTCGACAATCATCGTCATATAGAACACCAGCTAGCCCCCATATCACCCCCTCCAGACAACACATTGGTGGAATGGCGTGAGAGATACAGACAGACTGAGGGGGAGAGAGAGGGGGAGTAAGCGAGAGGGGGAGAGACAGGGAGGGTGATAGAGGGCGATACATCCCCTAGAGGCAATGTTGTGTGTGTGCGGATCAACCCCTTAGTTTCCTGGACATCATCTGGTACAGGTGTGTAGATATGTGGTTCCCGGAACAGAGAGGGACATAGTTCCCACAGGTGGGGGCTCCGAGTCGTGGTTGCCAGGGAAGTGTCCCCGGAGTGGTGGGGCCCTGTGGAGGGGTTCCACTAACAACCATGGATCTCCGCCATCCCCCATGGGGGGTGCTTCAGAGTCGGGTATGTATGGGATAGGTGTTGTACTGCAGCCTGATCAGACATTGCATCCCTGTATGGGCCTCCACCAGAGCAGTAATGGCCCATGAAGGTGTGCGCTGCGCACCATGTAACTGCCTGTCAACTGTCGTTCACACAGGCAGGATGGCGTGGAGCCCTGGAGGCTGCCATGGCTCTCACATAGTGAGTGGTGACATGGACATGCACAGCGGATGGTGTGCCATGATAGAGGTATGTGAGACACTTTACAGAACAATAGGGGTCATCTCACTGTGAGACCGCTGTACCCACATGGGATGGATAAGAGTGTGGGGATAACTGAGGGGACCCTATGTGTTATTGGGGCCCCTGGAAATAGATAGCCACGGCTCCCCCACATTTAACAGTATAATGTCCCTTCCCTGCATCTGGGCCATGGGGCTATGGGACGGAGAAAGGTAGATGATGCTGCTTGAGCGAATAAATGTACACATCCACCATAGCTATGACTTGTGTCTGTGTCCGTAGGGGAACCATATAATGTTGGATCCCTGTGTAGGGTGGACCTGCCACGTCAGCTTGCACCCCACTGATACGCCCAGATGACGTGATTGCACTAATGTGTAGCACCATCAGGACAGAAACATTATGGACATAGTATCCAGGGCATCTGACAGGCCCTGCATAACTTGGCCCAAAACAAGATTGCAGCCCCATGCCACTGGGAGTGTTTCCAGGGGAGGGTGCAGTAGGGGCAGGCACTCCACAACGCACCCTCTGAGCGTATGTGAGGCACCTGTTTGTCCATCAATGGGTGGTGATGCTGCAGCACTGGCATTGCAATGGTTTATGACTTACCTCATTTGAATACCAGTGTGTGAGAGGTGACGTGGGTAGCCCCACACTGCGTCGCGTGTGACGGCACAGTGTGGTACGCACATTTGTGCCCACCAGCTGGATATCCCCTCCCACCTGAATGCTTGGCCACGCCTTCTGGCTGGTTCCATGGGCGCAAACCGGCCAGGTCACACATCCAGGGTGAGGGTGTGGCATAAAGCATTCAACCATCCCTAACCAGGTTCAGGGGATTACAGACTGTGGGTTTGGATGCCATACTGTCCCATCACCCTGCGACACTGGGTCTGCGACAGGGAACATGTCCCTGCGGGGGACCTGTTACAGACATGGGTGGAGAGGGTAACACACCTAGTGGTTGAAGCATGTGGCTATGTGGATCATGTTGTCTCTGTACCCCTGGGGCTTGCAGGGTGTCCTTGCAATCCACAGAATGTCCTTGGGGACATATAGCGGGTCATGCCCCCAACTGTGGAGAGGGCAACCCTCGCATGTCATCCATGAGCCAGAATGAGGGAACCTAACTGTGTACCTGTGGCATGTGACACACCTGTAGAGCGGTCTATATCTGCATATCCATAGAGTTACGATTATCTGCTGAGGTGGTACATGTGTAGGGTCCATGTGTGCCAGAGCACAGCACTACTGATTCTGTTGGAAAGATATTTACCATTGCCATGGAGTTGACCGCCAGGAGATGGGCATGTTGCTCTGTGTCAACCGCCCACAGTTTACGTGCCTTGATGCATTCTGACAGAGAGCCGGTGACACTTCATTTTGCCACCTGGGACATGGCTACCTGATTGTCTGCGTGAAATACTCATGTGTTGCCCTATCAGGGCGGGTTGAATGTCTGGTGGGACAGGCTCATTGCTCCGAGCCCACAAATGTCTGTCCTGGGATGACTCCCCTGGACCTCCATGTGGCTGTGGGTGAGGTGTTCAATAGATGAGCAGCCCATCCGACCTTGACAGCATATGTTGTGAGGGTGTGCAGTGGTGTTGTTTGCGGGACAGGTGCCACCTTCCACCTTTGTGCTGCTTAACGCCCCCAGTCCAGGGGCTGTGTGGGGTTGTCTGCAATCACTGTCCAGTCAGAGTGACAGCCTGTTGCATGCGTCCACTGGGAGGGGCATGAACGTTGGGTTGCTCCCAGTGCAGACATGCATAGGGGGACACATGCCACGTAGCTGCCATGTGCCCCAGCTGCTGGAGCATCTATCGGTCCGACAGGCGCGTTGCTTGTAGTGGCCATGATCACAGTTGCACAATGCAACTATGGCGAGGCTGCAGCAGATGGGTGGTGTCAGTCTTCTACCTACCTGTGCTCATCTGACCTCCAGCGATTGGTTGTGAGCCTGGAGGGATGCCCTGCAATCTCTGTGACGGCATACCTCTTCCCATGCACATGGTGTGTGAGAGGGAGAGTGGACCGGCCCTCAGTCTTTGGCTCTAGCCAGATGGGCCACCCGTCCAGGTGTGGCTATACACATCTCTCCCTTGTACGTGCAAGGGCAGCTCCCCCAGCCATGCACCTTGTGCATACTCTGGGTGCTGCGTCCGGCACCAGGGGGTGGGCTTTGTAGTGATAGTGCCCCCCGTGAAAGGCGAAACCCAGTATACTTATGGGGTATGTGGTGGCTGTGCACATGGGTGTAGGCATCCTTGTGAACTGTGGATGGGGGCCAGTCAGGGCTGTGGGTGTATGGGGATAGGTATTCTATTTCATGACATGTGTAAATCTCTATGAGGCATAACCTGCCCAGTTCTGTGGGATCGCAGATGTGTCTGTGTCCTCCTGTTGTCTCAGTTATGTGGAGATAGGGGCTGTGAAACACACAACCCTGTTGTTGAGGTTTTTTCACTTGTAGCCCTCCTGAACTAGGTGACGCTGTACCTCTGGGACCATTTGAGGTGCGTTTGTGGGAACAGACCTTCTGTTCTGTTGTGGGAAAGTGCAACTTCAGAAAAGTGGCCTGTGGCACCTCCTATGATGGACAGCGTCTATGGTTCCGATTGTCTGTCTCACCATCCGTGCATGCGGTCACATTGACCTCATGGGATTGTGGACATATGTTTTACGTGGATGGCCGGGTGGGGACATGTACCTTATCAAGGACTCCGAGGCCCTGTGGAGGCTGATGCTGCTGTGTCTGCTACATCAGGATGGCTCGCAAATGTGGTGACTATGTAGATTAGTGACCCTTTTCATCAGATTGGGCAGAGGGTGGTCCATGCTGGGCATATGACTGCTAGCATCCGTTGGTTGTGGACATGGAGGTGTCTTTGTCGCCTTTCCCCTTTGCAGGATTGCAGATCTTGGACAGCCTGTTCAGGGTGGGCCTGTCAGCATCCACCTCTTTGGATGTTTGCTGCCACCATGTCCCTGACAGGTTGCAATGAGTACAGGGGGTATAGCAAGTTTATTCCTGTATACAGTGTTCCAGTTCGGCGGCTGCCAGCCAGGCACGTGTCCATGCCACAATGGCAATGGCAAAGACTCAGCCTATGCCCTCACATCGGTCCAATGGTAAACCGTTGGCAACAGTTGGCTTTGTGTGGCCATGCCTGACAGGTGCTACATATACCCTTCCTCTGTCATACTGGAGGGGCGGATGTAGGAGGCATAGATGTGGTGCGAACTCCATCAGAACCGTACCCATGTACGTGATTTTGGACAATATCCTGCCTGATAGCAGGGATGGATGGCAGGCACGGCAACCCATGGCATCTACGCTAGTGTGCCCCTGCCAGAGGGGTTGACGGCATGTCATCTGTGACAGTATATTCTCATCATAGCGTACCCCACCACAATAGAGTGCTGAGGGGGCTATGTTGTTTGGGAGGCTGGTGACGCAGGTCTCAGGGTAGATATTATCCAGTTAATGGCCATATGGGTAGGTTTTGAGAGGTGTATCCCATCCATTCTCAGTAGATTATCCATTACGTTCTGATGCCCTGTCAGGGTTGACGCCACCCTTTGTGTCAGGGGAGATTGGTGATTGTCTGGATCCTGTGCCTTGTGCTCTGATTCTGTTGCCACAGGACCGGTGTGAACCCTGACTACATGTCTGTGCAAATCCTGGTGGGACATATCCTCAGCCGATGGCAATAGACTCATGGGACATGCAGGCCCCTCCTGGAGACTCACATTAGTGCCCTCGGAGCTGTCACAGTCATCAGGCCCCTCAGAGGATTGGACATATATTGTCGCTGTGCGCTCAGGCTTAGTGCGCTTCTGGTATTGAGAGACAAGGGTACATGGGTGACATGGTACCAGTGTATCACAGAGTGCACCCATCAGCGCTGATGGTCCGTTGGCCCATGCTGTTACCCAAATATGTGTGGGTTTTGGTGACACAATGTGTGTGGTCTGTGGTGGTAACGGGAACCTCAATGCCCCAGGATAGACGCAGGACAGCGTTTGGTGGCCAGCATCTTCTGCTCCAGTGACACTGCCTATGCCTGTGTTTTGTTACCGGCCCCAGCCAGTATCCAGGAGCATCGGCCAAGGGGGTTCAGACGAGGTTAGGGCCTACAGACCTTGATGTGGCCACAAAATGGCCTGTGCAGACTTGGGATCCCTCCAGGGCTTTGTGGCCATAGTGCGTTCTGCAGGGGCAATGCCGGGCCATCCCGATGTTTGGATGGGGTAGGACCCTCTCTTAACCGGCCAGCTGTGGGTTTGGCTCCATGGCATGCACAGGGGGGAGGTCACTTCCCTGGTGACATGGCTGCCACCACAGCCATGTCAGTGTGGCCGTGGGTATTGAGCTTGTCTGCTCAGTTTGGCCAATCACTCTTGTATGCAATACCAGAAGTCAACCAATCATACATGGAGTGAGTGGGCCCTAGGCATCTGGGACAGCAAACATGGTTGTCAATGACAGAGAAGCTACCGGCACATTTTGCACATGTCTTCAGACACATGGATTGATTTCCCATGCTCACAATGGATTTACCGCCTATGCACAAATTGAGGGGAGACGTGCAAAGGAGGTTTTCACTCTACCCCTGGTATTTTGTTTGGGTGGGGTCAACACAGCTCCTAGGAATGTGAGTTAACATACACCATTGTTATCGGTAGGGACGATGTTGGCAGCCTCAGTCACAGGAGTGGCAATACCATTGAGGTTTTTTGCGCTCACAGGAACAGTGACCTGCTGGTTTGCACTAACAGGATGAGCTGGGGAGCACCATTTGGGAGAGGCATCAGGGCAGCATTGTGATGTTCCCATATGCTTCCCCATTGGCCGCTGTGGAGCGGTCACACACAGCCTGCCACAGGGCAGACACTACCGACATGTGATAACTGTTAGCTGTTTGTCCCTGGGGATTAGCTGTCCCCAGTGCCACCTGCATGCATAGCTGTGGGTCAGGGCATGTGTGCAGTGACACCTATGTGTTTTGGCCATGGCACCCTGTCCACACCAGTCCATTCCCCTGTGGCCCCCTTGACTGACATGGGTTAGCCCTGCCATGTTACGGTTGTCAAACATGATGTCCATCCTTCTCCACCCCTAACCCTGTATGTGGTATTTTGTACACATTTGTGGTGACATTATCTATACATGTCATCCAACACACACCCAGTGGCAAAATGTTATCCCAGCACACATGGGTTATGTGACCATACAGGGGACGTTCGGTGAGTGGCCCTATACACCTTACCAGGTGCCACGGCCATGACATGTGTCTTTCTACAAGTCCATGGATAGCAATGTTTGAAACACTACAGGCGCTGTGTGACCTGTGTGTCGTGGGAATAATGTTAGGTACCTCGTACCTATTTGGGGGCTGTTGCACGCAGCATACTGCTCATGGTGGACGTGCATCTTTCACATCTAGGCCTATCTGATGTTGTTATGTTCCTCTGTCCTGGGCCCCCGTTGGTTATGGCAGGTGTGACTGCAAAAACTACAGGCCAGAGGCCTTTGCAGCAGCTATGACCTGTTGCCACCTCTGCTCATGTGTGAGTCTCAGTCTGTGGTGTGCAACATGAACAGGTGCATGTATCCTTTCAACAACATCTGTGTTATTCATCTGCAAACAGGTGTGTGCTGCCTGGGGGCTGGGCAGATGTGTGACCTGCCTAACCATGCATTGCTGGGGACATGTCTCTGTTACAGACCTTCTCTATTGGATCTCTTAGTTAATGTGGGTGTGGTTTTGTTCATGCACATCCACATCTGCATCTAAATAATCATCTGGGTACATCTACGTTGTGTGTGCCGAGCTGAAGAGCCCATGGACTGTGTGAAATGTGCAACCTACCCACCATAGGCTAGGAACATATCTGATTGACATACCCTCCGTTACAGTCAGCTCTCGTGCCCTCTGGGTCATGGGGGTCCTACAGCACCTCAGTAGCAACATACAACATAGCAGCAGGGTGTTTCCACGGAAAGCATATGCAGGTATCATGGCTCCTGGAGATGGGGAGAATGGATTCAACAGCATAGGCACACTGCACCATATCACCAGGGTGAGAGAGAGCCCACTCTGATGGGCTGCCTGTACTCCTGGGGATAGGGGGGATGTGTAAAAGAACATTGTCAAACGAGCCCATAGCACCAGGGTGACTTGGGGCCCACTCTGATGGGCTCCCTGTACTCCTGGGGATAGGGGGGAGGTATTAAACAACATTGTCAAACGAGCCCATAGCACCAGGGTGACTTGGGGCCCACTCTGATGGGCTCCCTGTACTCCTGGGGATAGGGGGGAGGTATTAAACAACATTGTCAAACGAGCCCATAGCACCAGGGTGACTGGGGGCCCACTCTGATGTGCTCCCTGTACTCCTGGGAATAGGGGGGTTGCCTTGAACAACATTGGCAAACAACCGCATAGCTTTAAAGTGTCTGACAGACCATGTGATGCATGTTTCACAACCCCTGCGGATTGGCCATATATGTTACCCTGCAGACGCAGATCCCACCATAGGCACATGATGTTTCCAGACCCTCCTTAGGCAGATCTATGGGCTAGCTGTGTGTTGTAGCACATCAACAGCAGCAGATGCCATGACTCCAGGATGGCATCATGCCCTCTGTGACCACGTCAGTCAACACCTGGGTACATGGCAAACCACTCAGATGTGCTACATAAGGATTTCTACATGTGGTTTAACCTGCTGCACTTAACTGATGTAGACTACCTACACACAGCAGCATGGACAGCTGCAAGCAACCCTGTCGGTGTATATGTTTCTTATGACGTGTGGCTATACACTTACCTCCCTTTGGTTTTCTGCAACACGGTTAAAACGCCTGGTGATGCACTCCCAGGCCCTCCGTACCTTCCCTATGTCCCTTCCCCTGGAGGCCCCAGGGAACAGCTTGTGCAGCTTGGGCCCTATTAATGTCGCCAGGTGGCGCAGCTCTCCGCGGCGGAATGCCGGCTTCCTCGTACGGGACGCCATTTTCCTGTCTGCATGTGTAGACACGTGGACGCACGCGACGCAACTTCTGCATTTGCGCATAGCGGCTCGCGCACATGCGCTCCGCATGGCTACACGACAGAGAGCAGCGCGCTATGGCGTTCCGCATGGCTGCGTGGCAGAAATTTTAACATTGCAAATGCACGCATCTTTGTGCCGCACTGTGTAGGGTGTCGACAACAGTCTGTCTACTGATCTATGCAGCCACACATAGCACCGATGTGTCTCTCATGTACAAAAGAACACTTACATTATTTTGAATTATTCTTGTTTACACAGTGTGGTCTTGAACCTCTGGACACATATCCACTGATTGCTAGTGCATTGTCTGATGAGGTGTGCTATGTGTGTCACATAGCAGGTACTGCCAGGACACTTATAACAAGGGGTGCTGACAAACCCTCAACGTCGGCAAACAGACACCCTGGTAATCTTGGGTTGTGTGTGCCACTGGAGTATGTTCATGGTTGCATCTCCATGTGTGCCCTGCAAGGATGTGGAGGTAGCCATAGGGGGGTGGGGGAACCAACATATTTCAACATTGCACATGCACAATAGGTTGCGTGCTGACCATTATGAGGTGATGTAGGTCGGCATGCCACCTTACTGCACTTTATCCTTTACTATGTGTGCTGGCATACAGTCCTAGAGGCTGAGGTGTGGCACAATGGTTGTTACATTGACTGATAAACCAGGGGTCATGGGTTCAATTATCCAGTGGGGCTCGGGACTACGTGTCTCAGGCAGCACACATTATTATACAGCAGTGCCAGCTTAGGCATAGTGCTTTTAATGTACATTGGTGCTGCGTGCGGCATATATCTTCTTACGTTGAAACTGTGTAATATGCGGCAGTCTCCTTTCTACATTACATATGTACTGGCAGGGGCAACACCCTTACAGTGCTATACACGTCATGTGCAGTGAAGCATTATTCATACTGTATGGACTCACCCCTGATGACACACAAGCTGCAGGATTGTCTCTTTAGCCAGCCAGGCATCTGTTCTCAGCTATAGAGCTGTGTCCCACAGCTCACCTCGCTGCCTGTGAAGCAAGGGGATGTGTGTTTCCGTCCACAGTGGGGTTATTTGTGGGTGCAGCCAGTGACAGTTTTTTACATGGAAATTTGGGGTGCCAGCTCTAGGATCCTGACAGTGCTGTAAGCCTCAGGTGTCCCAAAAGCCACCTTATAGTGCAGCCTAGGGTTACAGCACTATGATGGTTTTTCTGTTGGCAGTAGTACATGACATTACACACATACTGCCCCAGGCAGACCCCATGTACCCTGTAGAATAGTTATCTCCATGTTACAATGACCTGTCAAATGTATGTCCAGTTTGTGCAAAGTGTACAGCACTGATGCTGACTGGCACAGTATATGCAGTAGTATGCCTATATAAAAAGGTTTGCTGGATAACCGCAATAGGGATTTGAACCAACACTCTGTCGCTTCACAGGCATTGTATTCACCACTGGGCTACAGCTCTATATGTGTGAGGAGAGGTCTGGCTGGCTACAATATGACGCCTGCAGACTGTGTGTTGCGCTTATCAGGGTAGGGGTACTCCACTCGCACCCATGATGCACTGCACATGCAAAGCAGCAGTCTACAGATTTTCCGAGGATGGTGTGTGCACCCACACAGCACCTAGGCCTAGTAGTGGGTACAGACCTTCTGTGTTGCTGCAACAGAGTGGCTACAGACCGTCTCAGTATGGGGGGCCTGTGCTCACCCTGAGGGTGAGGTGGGGCGCACATCACCTGTCCTGGCTGAGATGGCCTATACTTCAGGTCCAATTTGTGCCAATGTTTGATAGGTTGTTCTATCAAACACACCTATAGTACACCTCTGTCCATCTATGTATCCCAGTCACATCTGGGCCTTGTGGACTACGATGCCCATGGAATAGTGCATATCCTGTGTGGGTGCCATGGCCACATGATATATGTGCGTTGTATGTGCGAGAAAGGGAGCTCTATGGACACCTAGGCAGACTGTGTCAGCCCACCAAAACTGCCCTCTGGAACCCAGGATCCCCCAACAACAGATCCACATTCTATACCCCTGCAATGGTGCCAGCAGCAGACAGGGCCATCAATCTCAGTCCAGCTGCAGTTTGAGGAACGCACAGAGCACCTTCTACAGTTCTGTACGCATCCATACTTCAAGCGCAGACAGACGCTAGGCCTTGAAACGCCCCACGCCACACCACCATCTGACATTTTCCATCAGCGAGCACAGTGAGTCACCCGCTGCTGAACCCTGCAAGGTGTTCCAGCCATACACACGCTAACTGCAGACAGTCCGCTAGCCAATCCATTGTGCATGCTACCACAGGACATGTGTGCACCCATAACTGGGATATGAGCACACCCACCAGGCAGTCAACTCAGTGATTGTGCCCCAGAACCACAGAAGCCATATACATCACATGAGAGACCTACTATATGCCACAATTGCGGAACCTAGCCATGCCGTGGTCACTGCTCGGTCAGGGTGAGAGTGACCTCACAGTAGGACATGCTATGGACACCATGTCTGTACAGGTGGTGGCCAGGCACTGCAATGTCCCAGCCATTACCCTATGCCCTGTGCAGTTGCATCCTGCTCATGCCACCCTGTCAGGGATATTCCCACAGTGCCTTGCTCCTCATTATGCACATTGGCAGGCCAATAATGAAACAGTGCTATCAGCTTGGCCTGCGGAGGGTTTTGTCAACCACCATACACTGGATAGACAGACACACACTCGCCACACCTATGGCAGCATTGAGCACCTGTAGAGGTATTTGGCAGCCCTAACAAACGCGTCATTACTGGGCACAGTGCAGGCATGGCTATGTTAGTCGGAACCGTTGGAGTCATTCTCCAGGGTGGTGGTCTCTGTCAGACACATGACCTTTCGCACATTCCACAGACATCAGAGAGGTTGGTATAATACAGCTCAATGAGTTGATTGTGCTTAACTTTGGCACTTCTGTGTGCCACGATTCATAGCAGCCTTTTGATATCTATGTACCGTATACCCGTGTTTACTGTGGCATTGCTAATGTATGCACATGCTAGTATTGGGACATGCACACAGGGCCCACAATCCTGCCTTTGCATTTGACTTAGGATGATTGGGCCTGCAGGTGCAGGTGTTTCTGCCCGTGTTGGCCGGTGCTTTAGGGCAGAGGTTCCCAACTACAGTCCTGGTGTCCCAAACACTGTTCAGGATTTCATGATGTCCCTGATGAATATGCCTATGGTACCTCTGCATACCATGGGGCCGGGACCTGGACTTGCAGCACAGGCATCTTTATTGGGGACTGCATCCAACCTGAGGTATGTTTTAGCCTCCAGGACTGCATTTGCAGGACTCTGCTGTAGGCAACGCATATGTTTATGTGGTGTATGTTATTTAAGGAAAGATATAAGTGTTTCACCCACGCATATGTCCTCCGCATTAAGGGTTCTGTCTTTACTATCATGTTTTCTTCCATGTGTAAAATATGGGTATTATTATGGCAGGTGCCCCAGCTGGGCTTTGAACTGGTGACCTTCTGGTCTGAAAGGCACTGGCTGCATCCGCTGCACCACCATCTTAGCACAGAAACAGTGCATTCCCTGGTGTGTCCATGGCTGCTTGTCACACAGGGACTGTCTTTTGGGGTGCACTAAACCCACATGAGGGGGCTGGGCCACCACCTGCTGTGAGCAGCACACACTGCCCCCTCTGCCACCGGTAGACCTCTGCCACCATGCTCACATTGCCTTATATTGGAGACAGCATCACAGCTGAATGATATGTGGCCCTCCAGGACTGCATTTGGGGGGCTCTGCTCTGTGTGTTGTGCATGTTTCGGGTGTGTGTGCTCTTTATGGTAACAAAAGTTTGTTTGAACCATGCTTATGTTCTCTCCAATATCGGTTTGTCTTCACTATCACGTTTTCATTGTGGGTATTATATGGGTACTGGGTTGGCAGCAGCACCAGCTGGGCTTTTCACTGGTGACCTTCTGCTTCTGAACATGCTGGCTGTGTTCACTGCACCACGCTGTGGCCACAGGGACGATGTAGTACCTGGAGATACCATGGCTGTTTGACAGACAGCACCTGTGTGTTGGGGTGCACTGCACCCACGTGAAGGGGGCTCAGCCACCGTCTGCTGGGGCCAGCTGCCACTGCCCCCCTCCACCACCAGTACCCCTCTGGCAACATGCTATTCTGCACCATTGCTGTTTACATTGCACAGCCATCTTCATTAGGGGCAGCATGGAACCTGACTGGTGTTTGGCCCTCCAGGGCTGCCTTTGGGAGAATCTTATCTAGGTAATGCCTTTTTATGGTGTTTGTGTTCAATGGGGTAGAAAATATATGCATTTGAGGCATGTTTCTGTTCCCCGGAAAAACTGCCAGTCTTTACTACCATGTTTTCTTCATGTGTAAAATAAGGGGATTGGGTTGGTAGCTGACACAGCTGGGATTTGAATGTGTGACCCTCTGTTCCAACACACACTGTCTGTGTTCACTGCACCACCGTGTTGCCACAGATATGCTGTGTTCCTTGGGGAGTCCATGACTGTACATCCGACAGAGCCTGTCTGTGGCGGTGGACTTTGCCAGCCTGCACAGGCCTAGGCCACTGTCTGCTGTGGTTTGCAGCCACTGCCCCCTCCACCACCTTTACCCTTCCGCCAACATGCAGACATGTCCCTATCTGGGTAAAACATATGACCTGAGTGAGTTGTAGCACTCCAGGACTGACTTTGGAGGACTCGGCTGTAGGTAATGGCCATTTTTATGGTTTGAGTGTGGTGCAGGGTAAAATATAGGTGTTAGGACCATGCTTATGTTCTCTGCAATATAGGAGTGTCTGTACTCTCACTGTTTAGTGGTGGGTGAAACTATGGGGACTGGGTTGGCAGGTGCCCCAGCTGGGCTTTGAACATGTGACTCTCTAGTCCTACAGGCACTGGCTGTGTCTGCTGCACCACACTGTAGCCACAGAGACAGTGTGGTCTCTGGAGATAGGACACCTGGCCGCACGAGTCAGACACCCTGCTCTGCACAATTTTACTGTGGCCTCATTTACCTTGTATGGGGACAGAGGTGCACCACAAACATCTAATATTCCCTCCACAAAAAGGGGGAAAAATAAAAAACCAAGCTGCGCAACAGTGCTATCAATGAGCAAACTGACATACACTCCCAGGAACGCTCCATTACAATGCAGTGCTTTCGGAAGAGTCTACGGAGCATAGACCCTTCCAGACCTCATTTCTTTTTTTGGGGGCTTTCGTGGGAGTGTTTTTTATTGTTGCCCATTAATATCACTGTTGCCCAGCTGGATTATACTTTTCTTTAAATTTGTGGTCGTCATTTTCATATTATATTTGCTATTTTGTTCTGTGCACATGTATCACACTGCTCACGTGTTTTAGGTTTCCCCGGTTTTGCTGTACATTGCTGACGTAAATGGTTTCTCTTCCCTTTAAATGAACTCTACCGCGAGTGTTTCACTCGCGGTAGTTTTTACATGGAAATTCGGCCCCGATAATGTGCGAGGGGCCTCTCCCCTCCCCTTCCCCGCCCATTGCACCCGTCTCTCCGCCCCTCGGGAGCCTTCCTCCGCCCTCCCTTAGCCTTTCCACGCCTCTATCGGACATTTGCGGGCACGTACTTGTGCGGGGCCCGTTAGTGTGCCGCGCACGTGTGCGGGGGTTCATCGCACGTATGCGGGGCACTTAAGAGCACTTAAGTGCTGCTTTTAGTGCGCTATTGTGCGGTGCGCACATTACCGGATTTTAGTAAACATGCCCCATAGAGATCTTTGTTAAAGATTTTACAATGGAAAAAAGTTCCCTTGGTCTGTTGAGGGAATTTGTGAGTAGGATTGTGTAGTACTGTTTTTTCCTACTGTTTGTGGCCTCTTTATAAATTTTTAGTGTCAGCATGTATTGTTTTTTGTCATTTTCTACTCTTGTTCGCCTCCATTTGTGTTCTCTTTGTCGTAGCTTTTGTTTGAGTTTCCTTAGTTCGGTAGTGTACCAAATTTTAATGGATTTGTGTTTTGGGGTATGTATGGAGCTAGGGTTACATTAGCTATGATCGAGTTCCAATTTGTATAATATCATCAGATCAATGAGGGAGTGATCTATATGAGGGAGAGTATTATTCAGGAAGAATTCTTTGTTAAACGATTTGTATGTGCAATGGAATGGTGTGGTTTCTTTCTGGATATGTAGTGAGGGTAATGTAGGTAATATGCATTCTATGAGGAAATGGTCTGTATAATCTGCTATCTGTGGAGCTACCCTGCCTGCCTTCCCATAGTCTGCTGTGTGGCAGTGTTCCCCTGGTCAGGCCTATGTGGGCATGGGAGGGGTGATCCCTTTGCCAGCATACCAAGGAGCTAGCCACCAGATATATCATCACTCTCACAGCTTGCATAGATCCTGGACTGGGTAAGGATGTAGGCCACATGGCATGATCTGGGGAATGTTGCCACAACAACTGTCGGGTTTCCCAGTACCTGGCACAGCTGCTGTATGGCTGCCCTAACACAGTGGCACCTAGTGTCACTGTAGTCATCTGTAAGGTCCAGGTACTGGCCAGGCATTCATGTCCTCCTTGAATTGCAGATCAGCACACAAGATCCTCCTGTGCAACCCTCAAACCATATACAAACACTCTCACGTGCAGGGATGAATTGTAGAACACAGCAGAATATTTTCTAAGTACGGGCCTTATTCCATGTCTCTGGCAGGAATAACAGGCACATCTGCAGGGAAGTTCAAAAATGTACAGGGGCCTTTCCAGAATACACTATCCATGTCTCTGTGGCTAACCATGCCCCCGTTCCGCCCTTCCAGGGAGCATTCTGACATCCCTGTGCAAGCAAGGTAAATGTGCATGGCTGCCAAGTACCAGAATACATTAATAGATGTTTTCAGCAGAAAAATGTCCCCAGCACATATACAAACCCTTTTTCTGCATCTGGAATGGCTGCAAGCCCATGTTCAGTGCTAGAAATGTTAAGTGGTTGTTCAGAGCCAATAGACTTCAGCCATATCCTCCCTCAGTCAGGGTGAGGAGCCATCTGCCCACAAGAACATGGACCATGACAGCGGTACTGCTACATGCCCCCTCCCCTCATGCAGAGGAGGTAGAAGTAGGATGGCATCTTTTGATGCCACATTGTCATGTTGCCAGTATGTGAAACATCTAATTTGTATGCCCCACCTCTCATTGTACTCTGCTTTCTCCATCTCTGGCTATGTGGCCAGTACTGGCTGAAGCACACAGGCCCTATGTCCTGACACCTCCACAGCACACAACACCAGCAGTCCTCTGACAACAATCCAATGTATATACAGGCGTGCATAGCAATTGGACAAGACAATTGTTAATGTTTCTGTGTTTGTTTGCCCACTATCCCAGCAGGGTCATTCCTGATCTACAGGCCCTGGTTTTGTGGTTGTCAGGCTGCTGTGGTCTACTGACATGGCAGCTGAACCATGCAGCCCCTCCAAACAGGTGGCTAACATCACCTATTTGCCCTAGTGTTTCTTACATAGTAACATAGTAAATGACGGCAGATAGATACCAGCTCCCAAACATCCCATTGGAACAACTAGCATGCCATTATAAGCAGCTCCAACAACCAACTAACCCAAAAGCAAATGCAACAACAACAACCTACCCTACTGCTAAGGACGCAGACTGGAGCACATTCGAAACAGTCACCGAAGAAAAGATAGAATCCACTATCTCTTGCCTAAACACTGCCATCTCTCCATTAGATCCCTGCCCTGTGGAATGGATAAAGAAAACCAAGGAGGACATAAGCACAGCCTTAACCCACAAAGTCAACGAATCTCTCAAGTAAGGACACATGCCAGACATCCTCAAAACCTCCGTCATTTGTCCAACCATTAAGAAACATAACCTGGACCCCCTTGACCCCGCCTCCTTCAGGCCAATAGCAAGTCTCCCATTCTCCGCCAAAATCATCAAGAAGATAATTCAATAGCAGCTTCAAGACCACCTGGATACCTACAACAACATGGATTCCATACATCACATGGAGTTGAGACCCTCATGATATCACTACTGAACACCCTAATCAAAGGTACGCAGGCCAAACACTCTGGATATGCTATGATCTTTGTAGACATATCTGCAGCTTTGGACACCATCTTCCACAACACCCTCCTACACAGACTACAAGAGATTGGCATCAAGGACATCGTGCTACAATGGTTCCGCTCCTACCTGACCAATAGACAACAACTGATCCGCACAAGCATGGCAGGCTCCCCCTCCTTTTGATAGCACCAAGGAGTACCCCAAGGCTCCACTCTATCCGCCATGCTCTTCAATATCTACCCACAGCTACTCTGCTCAGTAATACGTGCTCACAACATCAACTACCATATCTATGCAGATGACATAATGCTTTATGGACCCATCACAACCACAAACCCAACAGTCACCTATAAGATTGCTTTATTGATGTCTCCAGCTGGCTACAAGAGAGAAACCCCTCCATCAACATTAAAAAAACGGAAGCTCTCTTTGTGACCAAGGACCCAAACTTCACCCCACCGCCTCATCTCACCTTGGGAACCACCCAAATACAAGTTCAACCCCACATAAAATATTTGGGAATCATCACTGATCAAACATTTACAGTTAAACAGCAGATCAAAAAGATGGCCAAAACAATATTCCTCAAAGCAAAGACAATACAATGGCTCAGACCACTCATCGACCCACAGGACTTCAGAACAGTCATGCAGGCCATGACACTCCCCCACCTGGACGACTGTAATGCAATTTATTATGGACTACCCCAGTCCTGAGAGAACTTCATATTCTGTCCCTCGAATCAAGGATTAAATACAAATCCCTCCTACTTATCCACAAAGCCCTTCATCAAATCCAGACTTCCCAACTCCGGATTCTGCTACCTCACCCTACCCTCAACAGACCAACCCGTCAGACCACCAGCAACACTCTCACTATCCCTCACGAATGAACTTAGTTCAATCAAGAAACCTGTAACAGAGCATTTGAACTGTACGCACCCTCCCTCTGGAACTCCCTTCCGAACCAGATCCGAAGCACCAAAGACCTCTCCACTTTCAGAAAACAGCTAAAAACCATCCTGTTTCATGAATATCTTGGACCTGAGAAAGACACAGATAGATACCAGCACCAGCATAGTAAATGACGGCAGATAGATACCAGCTCCCAGACATCCCATTGGAACAACTAGCACGCCATTATAAGCAGCTGTACACCCGGACCCTCTGTCCTACCCCTTCAGCTACCATCTAAAGAGACTTCCATCAAACGTCAACTGTCTAGTACTATTACTCTCTGTTCAGATCATCTATGTCAGGCATGTCCAACTTCGAACAGGTCATGATCTACTTTTTCCGGCCAAAAGTTCCAGTGATCTACCACCATGAAATTTAAGTTTCAAATTAGTTTCAAATTAAATTTTAACCCAATAAAGTTGGAGGATTCCCCACCCCCATTTTTAATGAACCATCTGTCATTTACTTGGATGTGATCAGCTGTGAAGCAAATTAAGCAAAAACAAAACAGAGAGACGAAGATCCAGTACAAACTGTGAGGGGAAATGGAAAGTACATTTTTTCTTAAAGTCTTATTGAGTAATAACTTTCTTTAACTTTTATTGAGTAATTTGTGTTAAATTTAGGTTGAGTATTGATCCAGGCTGATCTTACACAATCTTTAATATTTCGCTCTTGCTCCTTAGTGAGACGTCTGAGCCTGCATGTCATCCACCAGCTTTTTGAAGTTGGGTGAATATTGTGTGAGGGACAGTCTCAGGGAATCCTGGAGATGTTCATCTGTCATGTTGTGTACTCTTTGTCATTTTCAGATGGGAAAATGCAGATTCACACAAATAATTTGAACTGAAACAGGAGTGTACAGCTTCACTGCATCTTCTCAATTTGGGAAATTTGTCTCTAGGCACTAGCTTCCAAAACGATTCCTGCTCAGCACGGGTCTTGAGAAAAATGTCATTTTTAAGGGTTAATATTTCGTTTTCAAGAGATGGCTTGTCGTCATGCTGTCTACAGAGGGCTATAAAGCCGTTAACCTCACCTGTCTTTGCTCTTACTCCATCAGTAGTGATGGAAACAAGTCTATGCAATGGAAGATTACACTTTGTCACAAAAGAATGGAAAGAACTGAATATTTCCTGACCAGTAGTTCTCCCTTTTAAAGAAATCATTCCAAGTAGTTCTTCTTTAACACTGAAGTCTTCAAAAACCATCCGGATAAAGACTGGGCTATGTCTCTTATGTCTGTAGATTCATCCAGTTGGAGTGAGAAAGTAACACAATTTGAAACATCCTCCAAGAATTGTTCAGTTGTATCTCCACACATCTTTTCTATTCACTGCACGATGGTGTTTCTTGACAATTGTACATCTTGAATAGCAGCTATGATGTCTTTCTTATTTTTAAATCCTTCAAAAAGATTGTCAGCTGCTTCAAGAAAACAATCTTTTACAAATTCCCCTTCAGTGAAAGGTATGTATTTCTTTGCGATGAGGTTGCTGACCTTGAAGGATGCTATGGTTGCATTGACCGAATGTGACCTTGACTTTGCCATCAATTGTTGCTGAGTAGGCAATTTCTATTTAAGTTCTTTGAGCTTCAGTTTACGAATTTCACTTTTGGATGGAAAATCAGCATCAAACTTATTGCTATGCAGAGCCTTTTAATGACGTTCCAGATTACCCTTTTTGGGAAAGGATACTGGGGCATTGCAAATTAGACAACAACACTTTTCTTTCACCATGATGAAGTAGTCCATTTCTCATTCATCATGAACATGGTAGGTTTTGCTCTTCTTTGGAACACTCATCTTCGTTATACTGGGGTGGCTGGATCTAAGAAGGCCAAATCTGCTAAGTTAGTATAAACACTGGCTGAATCTGGTCCAAAATTGTCACTGTCCCAAAGTATTAAAGATCAACAGGAACTGAAGACTTCTGGATGATGTGCAATACAAGGACTGGAGATACCAAAACCACACATGCAGTTCTAAAAGTAAAAATAAGAATTCATCATACTGGCACCAATAATCAAATACCACCAAACAATCATCAAAAAAACTCAAACACCTGTCCAGCAAACCAGATAAAATCAAATACCGCCAAACAAGTTCAAATACCACCACACGTGGTTTAATAAATTCTGCACACAGTATAGAATCAACGCAAAGGCAAGGCAAAATAAAATTGCAGTGTAGAATCAACGCAAAGGCTAGGCAAAATAAAATTGCAGCGGCAAGCAAAAGTCACAGTGGTTTGAACCAATTCGAAGGCAAGGAGCCAAGTGGGGCTGGCGATCTACCTCTGACCCCTCCGCGATCTACAGGTAGATCGCAATCTACCTGTTGGACATGCCTGATCTAAGTTATCCCCCCCGGTGTCACCCCCCTCCTTTTCTGTCAATTTGATTCCCCCCCCCCCTTTGTTTTTGTTAAAACCGCTTTGACCCGGTGAAAAGCGGGATATAAATGCAGCTAAATAAATAAATGGTCCATCTAGTCTGCCCAGTAAGGTGGCTAGAGTACCACTGGGCAATTACTCCCTCCCTATGTCTTTTCATAAAGTTGTACTGGCCGCTCCAAGCAGATTACCCTTCTCTGTTCATGAAGTTATATAAGTTTGTTTTTTATTCCATCCTGTTGCTATGTAGTGATCCTCTGTGTCTGTCCCAAGCCTTTTTGATTCCATCACTGTTTTTGCTCCCACCACCTTGTTCAGGAGGGCATTCCAGGTAATTGTGCTTTACTATTCCCCCTTTTTTCAATTCACTTCATTGGTTCTGTATCCATTTCCGCATCCAGTTCAAACTTCTCCTGCTGACCTATAAGTGCATTCACTCTGCAGCTCCTCGCTACCTTTCCTCTCTTATATCTCCTTATAGCCCTCCTCGGGAACTCCAATCTTCTGGCAAATCACTTCTATCTGTGCCTTTCTCTTTTTTGCTAATTTTAGACTTCACTCCTTTCATCTTGCTGCTCTTTATGCCTGAAACAAACTACCTGAGTTTGTACGTCAGGCTTTATCTATGGCCTTTTTCAAATCCAGGTTGAAAACTCACCTTTTCGCTGCCACTTTTGGATCTTGATTCGCCTAATTTCCTTTGTGTTTCCTTACCACTCCCCCTAGATGTATTCTATGTCTACAGCTACTGTGTTAACTGTCTTGACTAGACTGTAAGCTCTGATGAGCAGGGACTGTCTTTTACATATGTCTGTGCAGCGCTGCGTACATCTTGTAGTGCTATACAAATGGTCAGTAATAGTAGTAGTAAACATGCCCCATAAATGCTTCTACAAATGACCATTAAAAACTGAGAGAATCTCACAGGGACTTATAAATTAATAAGACAAAGAAATATAAAATTAAATTAATATGATACAAAATACATTATAAGACAGATAACAAATATATAGGCATATTTACTAAAGCGCACTCCCTATTATTGTGGGGTTTTGTGCATGGTTGGTGAACATTATGTCTGTGTCAGCAAGAAGCGCGATTGGCAAATGCCACTGTACTAAAATGCCTGCACTACCGAAGCAACACATGAGTAGGAGGGGACTGGGCAGAAACTGGGCAGAGATATAGCGCACGCCAAGGTGAGGCATGCTATTCTGCTATTCTCATGCTAGATGTTAAGTTCCTCCTCTAGCTCAGATGCACTGGATAGCTTCCAGAGGCCTGCTGGTGTTGTGTTCTGTGGAGGCGTCAATAGGTAGAGCTTATGCTCTGTGCTGGAATCAGTACTTGCCTCAGAAGCAGAGTTGGAGCCAGAGGACTACATAGGGGGGAGGGGCATGCAAATTAGGTGCAGCTCGGCATGGCATCTCATGAGCCATATGACCCCTAGCCCAGATGTGAGGGGGTGCATGTGGCAGTAAATAGATGCACCTTGAAGTCCATGGTGCTGCCTTGCCCCATGTACCTGTGGGCTGATGGCCCCTCACTCTGACCAAAGGAAGATGTGGCTGAGGCCTACCAGCTTTGAGCAGCAACAGTAATAAAATGCTTATCACTGATTGTGGGCTTCCAATGTTGGTTTACTGATTGGTGTTCTGTGCTTGTTTTTTTTATAGTGTGGTTTGTAGAAGTTCATTGTTTTTGGGATTGTTTTGAGACTCCTATGTCTGGTGAGTTATGACTGCTGGGTGCTGATCCTCTGGCGTGTGTGGGATTTATCACTTCCATGTGGTGTACTCTTACAGCCCATTCCAGAAAGAGGGGATATGAGGGATTTTCTGTGGGGGAGTGACTGTGATATTTCTCTTCACCTTCATTAGCAGGTGGTAGACCATCGGCATAGGTTTTCTATATAGTTGGCCCTAGGGGGTGTTACTTGATACTATGGATCCTATGTGCAGGCTGCACTGACCAAGTATGCTGATTGTGCTTGGTCTCCAGAGTCTCCTGGCCCTTGCAATCCCCCCTCCCTCAACACTGTGGACTTCACTCCCAATGGCTAAAGCACTGACCAAGTTATGATCAGAGAATAGGAATGAGCTATGTGGCCCATCCACACCAAAGACGGTCCAGTTTTTACATTTTGAAGTGTATAAATTGCAAACTGATTAGAAATAGTTGATAGGCATGTAAGAAATGTCATAAATCAATAAATAATATATTAGGGAGAGCAGGAGGAGTGGCTAGTGTTGGATATGTTAAATATCTTTCATCCTTTTTTTCTATTTTCTTCTTTTTAAGGTTTCAACATTCCAGTTGTCTCTGCAGCTGAGCTAAGAGTTCAGGTATGTCATCACATTTAGCTGTAAATTTTCTGTAAGGTGCTCTCTGGACAAATTGACAACCATACTTTAGCCTGTTAAGTATGGGAAAATTTTTAGTCACAATTTAGATGGCTATGCAGTTAACCTCAGAAGAGGATCCACCCTATATAATTCCATAAAAAAGGTGGATTGATTCTTGCAAAAAGAAATCCTGTTTTTACCAGAGTGATAACAGAGTAACTTACCTGTAACAGGAGTTCTCCGTGGACAGCAGGATAAGTCAGACACACTTGGTGACATCATCCGACGGCGCCATGATGGAAGTACTCTCCATAGCTCAGAAAGGCTTTCGCCCTTCTGAGCATGGGCCAATTGGCCCTGCCCCCAGGCCCGCCCCTAGCTATCCAGTTCGTCACTAGCTGAGCCTTAGCCGCTAGGAGGCGGGCACTGGTCAGAGGCCGAGCCCTTCCCAGGGGAGGTGGGCGGGTATGTGTGGCTGACGTATCCTGCTGTCCACGGAGAACTCCTGTTATAGGTAAGTAACTCCGTTTTCTCCTAGGACAAGCAGGATGAGTCAGCCACACTTGGTGCCTCCCAAGCTGTGACTGCGATGTGGTGGAAAGGGGGAGGCAGAGATCAGGTTCAGGCGACACTTTATCAGGGCATGGATGTTGTAATGGAGTGCCCTGGGACACTTTGGACTATCATCCTTAATGTGCCAATGTGCAGTGTGCGCGCACACTGAGAATGGGCAGTGGTAATGGTGCGCGCCTATTTGAAGTGAGCGTGTAGTAATACGGAACGTGTAGGCATGCAGACCCACGTCGCGCCTACGTGGGCGCAGGGTAATTGTCTCAATGGGCAGCCTCTGAGATGCAGCAGCAGAGGGAGTCCCACCGAGCAGTAGCGTTGAGTTCACCACTGAGAGCAGATAGCCATGGTGACAATGTTGGAAGCGCTGCAAGGATGTGCGAGATTGACGCACCAGCAGCAATATCGACAGTGCTACAAGAGTGATGCAATTGGAGCACTAATGCCGCAAGGACATGAGTTATGAGTCAGTTCATGGCTAGGTAGTAGTCAAAACCCTGAGACTGCTAGACGATGCATTTGTCAAAGGTACATGTAGACTCTGAGACAACTAGGTGACGCGTTTGTCCGTGCTGCATGTAGTGTTGGCAGGTGTCCCTGCCACAAGTATGGGCCACAGCCTGGCCACAGGCTGTCAGGCTGTCGATGGATCCCTTGGCAAGCTGTTGATTGATCGTTGTTAATGCACTGTTTCATGTATGCCCTGGGCATGTAGTTGCATAGGGCTGCGATGATGTCCAGAGTGTGGAGTGTCTCTGGCAGCCGTGGTTGCATTACATGTGTGGTAGGTATGCCATCTGGACTAGCAGATTGGACCGCTATCCAAGCTGCCACGAGGCTAGCAGTCTGAGCCATTATCTAAGAAAGCGTGTTGGTGATCCACCCCAGTTTTTTCTGCAAGTGCCAGCAAGGCTGCTGGGCGTGGTCGCCGGTGGCTGCGATCGCCCTGCCTGGTGGATGATGCTTATGCCAGGCTCTGTAGTACTTGCAGGATGGATTTCCAATCATATCAGATGAGGGGACAACAAATCGGGACAGAAGATACCGACAAGTCGGGAAAGAATTGGCAATATACCGTGTCGGCTTCTCGAGTTACTCCTTGTGCACGGTATCCAGGAGTTCCTAGGCCATAAGTTTAGGGAAAAATGCATTGGAGCTGTCCAGGGCATGATGAAGATGGCCTGGCTTTGACCGTTTCAAACAGATGCCCTTCCTGCTCTCCACGAATTGGGTAGGTCGATTTGTGGTCAGCCCTCCGTGGGAGAGGGAAGCTGATGGCGAAGGTTTGCGGTTTCCCTGCCCGAATGGATGGCAATGTGGCAGGTGCAGGCCTGTGATCCACAGTGTCTGACATAAGCAGGCAGGCCTAACTAGCTTGACCTGTAAATGAAGCCTGTGAAGAGGCTCATAGGAATTACACATTCCCCAACATGCTGCTATTGTAGGATAGAACTCAGCAAGAGTACTAAACTAACTTAGATAAGCAGAACTGGAAGATGGAAAAATACAGGAAAATATGTTTAAAAGTTACTGATAAGAAAAGTACATCTGCAAGGGATTTAATTGGGATTGCTGACTGATGAGTTGCAGAGCCCTGCTCCCCTGCATGCACAAATTGGCTCTATGGCCTTGAGAGTATGAAAGTAACAAGTTGATGAACTGGCCATTGTAATTGGGACTGAAAGGGGGGTAAGCAGGTGCTGAGCCCACTGAAGGAACATAATTGGATAATCTTATCAGTACCGGGACCAATGGAAGGGGTACGGGAGGTACGGGAGAGTACCGGGACCAATGAAGTGTTTTTCTATACCTAGAATGGAACAGAAGTCTATAAAAGTTGTTGTATTGCTAGAAAACTTTGCTCAGCCATTTTGAAATTGACTTTGCTTGAGACTTGTGCACAAATAAATGATTTGGACCTTCTGAACAGACTCCTGGTATTATTGGTTTGTCTGCGCTTTGCTGCTACATATATGCTATAGTACTGTTGGGCCTTTGGCCGCAGTTAAGTCTAGCACATCAGAGGTTCTAGATCATTTGTGTGGGGAAGTGGGAACCTGTTTCCCTTCTGCGCAGGACTAGGGCCGCCCTGTTGACTGTGTGCGTGCAGTCAGGTATGGAATATGCAACCTTTCATGCCAATGTATCTGCCCTTGTGACCTTTTGTACAATGGTGATCTACTGACCGGCCTTCACTTTGCCACCTCACACTCATGGCGACAGAGACCTGGGTTTTGGTGCTGCAGGACTCTGCCATCTTGTACTCATGGCCACAGTGGCCTGGGTTAATGCTGCAGGACATTTGGGGTCCGTGTCACAGATCTGGGTCTGTGAAGTGCAAGATTCTCTCTACAAGGATAGCATGATGGTAGCCTGTTGTCCCTATTTCTGGGAGACAGGCGGGGTCAATTGTTCCTGTCTCTGGGTGACAGAACGCAGCCACTGGGTGCTTCCAGGAACTGTGGATCTTGGTGCTGTCATTGGCCTTGTGTTCCTGTCTCTGGGGGACAGAATGCAGCCACTGAATGCTGCCACGAACTGCAGATCTTGGTGCTGTCATTGGCCTTGTGAAATGTCACCAGAGATGCAGGCTTCACACGGTAGGCCATGATACTCAGGAAGGTGCAGAGACATGCTCTCAGGGATCCACAATGGGACATGGATCTGTGAATCTTTGTTCTGAGATACAGTGGGTGCGTATTGTCCCACACTGTAGCCCTTCGGGTTATGGGAGGTGCCCCGAGTCATGAGGATTGTCTCGGGCACCCAACAATGCCATGGTGCTGATGTTCACTCCAACAGCACCCCGCTGGTGCTGAAGCACTCAGTTGATGCGAGGCTTCTGGGAGCCCATTGCTTGATTGGTCTTCACAATGGCAAGGCAGAGGTCGGCTCATTTTCAAGATGAGGAGACACCAGTATCTGCCACAGGAGTCAGCTGCCACCACATGTTGGGGTATGTAGCATGGACCTTCTGATCATCCCTGAACTGTAGAGGATGTGAGGAAGTCCAGGCAGATGTGAGGAGGTCCAGGCAGAGAATAGGGGGCACGAGGCACAGGCCTGGCAGTAGGGCCAATGCTGCTGAGTCAGACGTGCTGCTGGGTGCGAGGAGGTTGGGGTGGGTGCCCAACATAACTGCCCAGTTTGCAGATTGCTGACCTTCTCCTTGGACAACCACAGTTGTCTTACCCCTAGGAGCAGAGGATGGTTTCCTATGCCATTCGTGGTAGATAGTTCCCAAAGCTCATGTACTAACCAGAGGACTATATTCATAGCAACCCAGCTACCTCTGGATTTTCTTGGCAATGTATCACTGGAAGTAGATTGCCTGCCTTTTCTTCCGAGGCAATGGAGGGTAAGGTGACTTGCCCAAAGTCACAAGGAGTGCCAGTGGGAAGTGAACCCTTGATTGTCTGGGTACTAGGCAGTTGCTCTAACCACTAGGCTACTCCTCCACTGCATTTTCCTCTGTATGTGCCTGTGTGGATTGGTAGGCTACTGCTGTCACTGTTAAAGGGGGATCAGTTGAATGGAATGCAGATCTCCGGGGAGATAGGATGGTGTCCCAAACACCAACCTGGTGCATGAAAGATGTGGGATCAGGATGATGATAGACTCAGGTAAATATATATGGACCTGGTTTGCAGGAGCCACAGCTGGGACTTGAACCTGTAACCTTCTGCCCCTGAACACACTGGCTGTGTGTACTGCACCCACTCTTGCCACTGGTTGTACCAAGGTGGCGCCCTGTTGGGTAATGTCAGCCCTGGTATGGTATGTACCATGACCTATCAGTCTTAGGGAAGGGCCTTGGAAGGGCCTACCGCTGGAGAGGATCGTGATTTGTAGTGACAGGTCATAGGATGTTGAGGTAGACCAATGGAGGGTCAAGAGATCTGTTCATGGTCTACAGCTCCAGCTGGAAGATGCCACAACCGGCAGTTCTTGATCTTGCACTGCTGGAGGGCGGCACTGGCCAGAGGACTCAACGGGTGCTGGCCGAAGACCCATGATCTGGTCTGTACCTTGACCTTGATCTGGACCAAGCATTGCAGTGGAGCGAAGTGTGGCTCAGGCTCTGGATATTGACTGTAGAGGGCTTGCATCCCCGAGGAATTATTTTTTTTTTTGGTAGAAGGCAGGAACCGTGTAAAGAATGGATATGAATGAAAACCTTGGCCCCTCCTTATGAAACAGTGTCTAAGCTACACTTCTATGAAGGCAGGAACAGTGCATGACGAGCCACTCAGGCTTAGATTTTGGTGTACGCTGATGTGCAGGCATCAGACCGGGAGAGCCTCTAGTTGTTATGGCACCGCCCATGGAGCAGTGAGCTTCAAGAAAGACAAGCTAGCAGCCCGGCTCTTCCTCATCAAGGTCTGGGAGGCCATACCTCATCAAGGCCTGGGAGTGACCTCGACGCCCGAGAGAGGGGTTTTCCCCTTTATCACGGCCTCATCCAGTCAGAGGGATTGGGTGTAGGTTACCACACGCAGAGCCAGTGCTGGTATGTGGAGGATTGACCTCTTACCTTGTTAAGAAGGGCTCCAAGAGCTTGGGTTCCAGTGGGTAGCTTGGCTAACTGCTTCCATTCCTTGCATAACCTTTAAATCAGATATCTAAGTGTGCCCTCAGTTCATGTAAGGCCTACTGGCCAGGGACACTTGTGATATAAAGCTACTTGGAATAGGAATACTTAGATTTACAGAATTTTTTTTTTTTTTTTAGTTTCCACTAACTCTTTCCTGCAGCCTCTCCACTCATGGAATAGCCACCAGGCGATGGCGCAAAGCATGTGAATGTGAATCTGTGCATGTGAGTCTGTGCAGGCAAAGCGAGTACATGTGTTCCAATAGGAATGCTATCTGGCAACTGTGAAGCAGAGTTATGGTGGAGAACCTGCTGGCCTCCTGCCAGGAGAGGGTGCCCTAGGCTTCCCACGAGCCGATGGCGCGATGCACGTGGAACAGTGGAGGCAGCTATGTTGTTGGCTTCGGAGAGTGGTCATGTCAGCTTCCCACCAGGAGAGGGCGCCACCCGAGAGATTTAGAGTAGGGAGTCAGAGAGCAAGTAATGGTCCAGAGAGCCTAGAAAGTGTTTCACTGCCTGCCACTTCAAGAAGTTGGCGTTGATCTGTGCCGAGACAGAGGGCGCCACACAAGAGATGTAGTGTAGGCAGTCGGAGCAATGAAAGGTCCGGGAGCCTCCAAGCGTTTCGCTGAAGTCAGCGTCGATCTGCGCTGAGGCACCAATCCACGTCAAAATGATCAGTGGCAGCATGGAGAGCAAGCTTCGATCCTCGGTGGCACGGAGAGCAAGCTGTGATCCTCGCTACTCATGCTATGAGGAGACATCTCTGCGCCGAAGTGTTGCGGCCAATAGCAAAGCAGGAAGTAGAATGTTGACTCACTTCTGGGAGCATGGCGGCATGCAAGGAACTCCTCAGCGCCATCCGGGGAGGTGTCTCTGCACTGAGACCGGAGGGGGCCAACCGTCCGAGGCGTTTTGAGGATTCTGGAGAGCCAGAGCAGCAGCAGAGCAAACTTCATGCCACCGGGAGCGGGGCTGGCTTTTAGAGACTTGCGGCTGAGGAAGGAGGCCTCAGGCACATTCCGAGCCACAGCGGGAGTAGCAGGAGGCTGTCCCCATGGTCCGCCAGAGGAAGGACGCGCTGGAAGCGGGCTGGCAGGCCGGGGATGGAGGCCTTCTCAGGCACGTCCTTGGCGGCCGCGAGGACTATTGGTTGTCTGGGACACAGTCGACGGGAGGCCCACGTTGCTCCAGCTGGGTTTCGGAGATCTTAGATCAGTGGGATCCGCAGGCTGTGGGCACATGGCCGGCAGGCACATGGGATTCCAGCCAGGTCCCCTTGGATGGCATTGTAACGTATCTGAAAGAAAGGGAACATCAGAGACAGTGTTAGAGATGTTTTAAACGAAATAAGTAGAAGAATTCCTCTTCAGAATAAAGAATTTTGTGTAATTTCAGTTGGAGAGTAGAGAGGTCCATCTTATTTATTTATTTATTTAGACAGTTTTGTATACCGCCTTATCCTTCAATCAAAGCGGTCACAACACAATTGGGGGATACATTTAACACACGGGGATATGAGACACATACACTAATACTTACAGGGAACATGGGCAATGGAGGGTTAAGTGGCTTGCCCAAGACCACAAGGAGCATCTGTGGGACTAGAAACCCCAGTCCTTCCGGCCCAAGGTTGCTGTCCTCTAGTGGGATTTGAACCCCCGACCTTCCGGCCTGAAGTACCTTGCCCCAACCACTAGGCTACTCCTCCCTCATCTTGTTGGCAAGGTGGAAGAACTGAAACTGGCTAGCTAGGGGTAGGCCGGGGGACAGGGCCAATTGGCTCATGCTCAGAAGGGCAAAAGCCCTTCTGAGCTATGGAGAGTACTTCCGTCATGGCGCCGTCGGATGACGTCACCAAGTGTGGCTGACTCATCCTGCTTGTCCTAGGAGAAACAATCATTTCAAAATATTTCCCTCCCTTTAGTGGAACCAGTGCTCTGCCCCCTCCTACTCCCTAAGACTCAGTCTGAGGATTAATCCAATTGCAATTTGTCACATACTCCCCCTCCCCCCCCCCCCCCCTGCCATCAGCCTTTCATCTGAGGTATTTGAATTGTAAGGGATTGATCTGGGTAGGAAGACACACTGGGTGGAGGGTGATCTCTTCTTATCAGGGTTTTAGGGGTGGAAGGGAAGAATAGTGCAGAGTTCAAAGGGCTTTGGGACCAGGAGGGAACAGGAGTTTGAAAGGGATTCTTTTTTTAGATTGATGTTGGAAGTTAGGAGGGAAGGACCAAGCCCATTGGGATTGATCATGGTCATCTAAATAGCTTTCCTGAATCAATCCCATCCCTGGAAATAACCATAAGTTAAATGGCTAGAACACATTTCCATGCCATATGGCTAGATCTCTTTGAAAATATATCACTTAACATGCATCTGGGGGTTGGGGGGAAGATCTTAAACCTCACTGTTCTTTAAGCAGGGGAAGTTGAATGCAGTTTTCTTCTCTATTTAAATGGTAAACATACAGCAAATGCAGGGTCCAAACACCTGCACCCACCTCCATCTGTGGAAGCAACATGCAATGCAATGTGTGCCTTTGAGTCAATGCTGACTCCTAGCAACCCAGCAGCTCCTGGGTTTTCTTGGCAGTGTGACCAGACAAAG
Organism: Ichthyophis bannanicus; assembly: GCA_033557465.1. Classification (NCBI taxonomy): domain Eukaryota; kingdom Metazoa; phylum Chordata; class Amphibia; order Gymnophiona; family Ichthyophiidae; genus Ichthyophis; species Ichthyophis bannanicus. The sequence goes on from CM066031.1 coordinate 49,454,572, forward strand.
ATTACCAGGCTTTTCTTCTGAGACACTGGAGGGTTAAGTGACTTTACCAAGACCACAATGAGTGCTAGTGCGAATCAAACATTGATCTTTTGGTTAATAAGCACACGCTCTAACCACTAGGCTACTCCTTCACTGGCTAAATGCATGAGCCCAAACACCTGCACCACCTCCATCTGTGAAGGAGTGCACAAAAATGCTCCATGTCCAGATATGCCTGAGTACAAACACCCCCTATCCCCCCTGGAACCAATACACAAAGCTTTGCCAACCTCCAGTTATGCAGGGGTACACACATCTGCACACCCCCTCCCCTCCTTCCAGCTTTGTAAATGCACACTCTGAGCTTCCATGCATGTGAGGCCTTCTGTATGACAGCAGAACTTTGACTCTTGTTTATTTCCTCTGCAGCCTGATTGCCCGGGTGTTCTCCTACGAATGCTGAAGGTAGTGTGTGCAATGGAAAACCTTCCAGTCTGCATCTTTAACCTGATGTTTGAAGATTCCTGTAACATATGTTCAGACGAAATGTAAGTGCATCTACCATTCATATCATTTGCCCCATCCACTCTGACAGGTCCCATGGGCACGTCTGTAGATCTTAGGATACAGATTCTGCTTTCTGTTGAACTGCAACAGATCAGGGACTAAATCTGCTTTATAACCTATGATTATCAAGTCATTTGAGATTTAGGGTTGCTGTGGGCAGGGTTGTTTGGCGGGGTCAGCAGCTGTGGCATGTCTATATCTAGTCCCCTTCCTTTAGTGTTAGTTTTAGCAATAGTCTTTTGATGTGTTTATTTTCATTGCTTCCCCATGACATTATTGTAATCCGCTTTGGTGTAATTGTGAAAGGTGGTACAACAAGTTATAAATAAATAAATGTTCCTAAAGCATTAGATTATAATAAATGTTAATAAAGCACTAGATTATAAAGGCTATGCAAGCTATTGACCCATAACTGGTTTACTATTTTTTTCTAAAATGTCATCAAAAGAGGTTGTATATCAGCTTGAAGATTATTTGACCTGCAAGAGGTCCATGGTCATAGTCAAGCAGGATTCAGAAGAGGCTCAGGGGAGGAATTGTTGTTATGATAATGGACAGTTCTGAGAGAAGTCCTTCCTTCATCCTGTGCACAGTTTTCTACACTATTATGACCACGCTAAGCTTAGAGGAGTTTAGTACACAAGACAGTATGTATGCAAATGATTTCATAGATATCAGCACACTTCTCATTTAAATCCAATGGTATTGAAGGTGTTAGCTATTTAACCTTGATGCTAATAAATGTAGACAGGATCCAAAGGCTTAGGGGTATGTTTACTAAACTGTCCTAATGTTACCAGCGCTAGTTGCAGCGTTAACGTGAGGAATGCCATATAAGGAAGTGGGCGTTCCGGCGGAAAGGTAGCATTGGCGTGTTATCATGCGATAGAGGGCACCCTGCCCATTATCGCATGATAGAGGGCGCCTTGGCACGTTATCGCACGGTAACCTTAATTTTGCGTGCTGACGTGTGATTAAAGCAATAGAGGTGTAGCACACTGGGTAATACAATGACTGCTGAGACAGCAGTCATGAGTTCAATCCCTCAGTGGGCTCAATTAATAAGGCTGTCCGAGGCAATTCCTTTTCCTACTTGTAACAGTCAGACACATCTCAACAATCTGTGCTGTCAGCCAAAAATACCCTCACTCCAGTTCTGTAACCTAATGCACCTTTTAGGGCACCCCATAAGGCACATCATAAAGCACCACGTCAGCCAAGGTGGGTCATAATGTGCCCTAGAGGCCGGCACGAAAGGTTGGCACCCTCCAAGGCACCATAGAAGGCGCCCCATAAGCTGCCAGAATCTAAGGTGCCACTAAAGATGCCCCAAGGATGTTAAGGTGACTCAAGAAATGGTGCCCAAGGGCAGTAAACTGCCCCAATTTGACAAGCATGAAATGTATGGCCCAAACACAGATGTAACTCTAACACTGCACAGAGCACCAAGGAAAGGCAATGCACAAGTGATGGAAGGAAGTAGATGTCAGAGCTGATGGACCAGACAAATCTGCATGCAGCCCATGTGGCAGCTGGTAAAGTGGACAAACATATCAGGGGCAGCTGTACTGATGCACAGGGTGATGGTAATGTAAAGTGCAACAATGACAGTGTGTGGCAGAAGATGGGAATACGTGTCCACCAGAGGAGGTAGAGGTGGCAGGATAGGTGCAATGACAGGAGGACAGAGGAGTAGCAGTGCCATGCAGAGCAGACACAAGATAGGCAAGCATGAAGAGATGCAATGCAGAAAAGGGTACCAGTGCAGGACATAGGGTAGCAGCCTGCACATTAGGGCAGGACGCCACACAGCTGGCAGACACACATAGACGGACAGAAGGATGGTTGGTAACTGTGATGAGGGTATAATGTGCCAGCAGCACAGATCTGCACAGATAGGACTGTTACAGGAATGAAAAGTAGTTGTGTACGACAGGCATAAAAAAAAGAGAACAGAGAGAAATCAAACCCATGACTATTAGCACAAAAGTCAATGCACAAACCGGTAGGCTACACTACCAACATAAGTACCACAGCAAAGGCTGCATACAAGAACACTGCAGGGCACCACACAAAAAGCCTGCTGTCTGCCAGGATAGGGCAACCCCAACAGTAACCATGATGCAATTCACATGCAGAACAGCAGTCTACATCTGCTCACCAGATGGAGTATGCACCTCTACAGCACATCAGCTTGGTAGGGGGGAATGACCGTGCGTGTTACTGGTACAGAGTACCTACAGGCCATGCCATTGTGTGTGTTCTGTGCTCATCCTGAGGGTGAGGTGGGGTGGCCAGCACCAGGTCCGCAGTACCCGGGTTGGTTGAGGTAGGCTTTGCTGCAGGTCTCCATCAGTGCCAGCGTGTGACAGGTATTCTTTGCAGACATGCCTAGGAACTTTCTGTGTCCATTTGTATTCGCCAGTCATGTCTGGCTCTTGTAGACCATGATGCATCCAACATAGTGCATATCCAATGTGCTTGCCATGGTCACTTGTTTTAGGAGTAGGGGTGTGTCTGAACTCACATGATGATAATGATGTACGTAGCAAATTTCCCTTTCTGGGTCAGGGTGGGGGACATGATCTGCCCATAACAGACCCACACTATCAACATTTGCAATGGGGGCAGAAGAGGTACATGATGATGGCCTGTGGGACCAGCAACCCCACTCCTGCTGGCGAATGGACAGCTGATGCAGATTGGTACATGTGACAGGGCCACTGGCAGAGAGATAGTAGGCCTGGTCAGCTCAGCTGCCCCCCACCACAATCTGACATTCAGCAGCTGAGGGCAGTCAGTCTGCACCTGCTGTACCCTGCAAGGTGTTGCAGCCAGACACATGCTAACTGCAGACAGTCTGCTAGACAATGCATAGTGCATGTTCCTAGAGGAACTATGTGCACCCAGAAGTGGGATATAAGCACAAACACCAAGCAGGTATGTCAGTGATTGGGCCCTGGAAATGGGAATGCACAAATATCACTCGACAGAAACACTGTCTAGCACTATGTGGGAACCTAAACATGCCATGGTCACTGCTCAGTCAGAGTGAGAGTGACCTTCCAGCATGACATGCTGTGGCCACCCTGTCCGTGCAGGTGGTGGTTGCGCATTTCAATATCCCAGCCATTGCCCTATGCCCTGTGCAGATGCATCCTGCCCAGACCGCCCTGAACGAGCCATACCCACAATACCTTGCCCCTCATTATGCACATTGGCAGGCTAACACTGGAAACAGTGCAAGCATTGTGGGCTCAGTAAGGTGTAGGCAGCCACAATACACTGGATAGATATATGCACACTCCCACACCTATTTCAGCATTGTGCAAAGATAGAGGTGGTTGCTAGCCCTGGCCGCCACTCCAGTCCTGGGTATAGTGCAGGCAGTGCTAAGGTACTCAATACGGTTAGGGCCACTCTCTGGGGTGGTAAACACTGTCAGAAACAAATATGGAAACACACTCCACATATATCAGAAAGGTTACTATGATGAATCTCTGTTAACAACTTGTGTTTAACACTAGAAGCCCCAAAGTGCATCAATTGAAGCAAATGCATCTTCGAAGTTGTATATCAATGTCACTGCTAGAACCATGTCAGTCATGTTCCATGACTTTGTTAGCAAGGTCAAGATGTGCATCGAAAATTAATGACAGATGCACCACCTAGCGGGAAAATGAATTTATACCTAGAAGCCCCAAAGTACGAATGACATCACATACTGCACGTATTTAACAAATAAGTAACTTCACATTAATTCACATCTGCATTTCATGCTAAACACAGTCGTCGTGATAATGCGTCAATTGACACACTTTGGGGTTTCTAGGTAAAATTCCTTTTGGGGCTTCTAGTGTTAACTTAGGATTTGTTATCTGACATTAATCATAGCAACCTTTTGATATATATGGAGCGTGTTTCCATGTTTATGACGGCATTGCTAAGGTATGCAGGTGCTAGAAGTGGTAGTTGCTGCTCCACGCAGGGCCCAACAGCCTGACTCTCCATGAGGCTTTGGATAGTGGAGCCTGTGGGTGTGGGTGTTTGTTCCCCTGTTGGCCGATGCTCTAGGGCAGAGGTTCCCAACTCCGGTCCTGGTGGGCCAAACACGATTCAGGTTTCCAGGCTGTCCCTAATGAATATGCATGAGATACATTTGCATACAATGGGGGCAGTGCATGTAAATACATCTCATGCATATTTCTTAGGGACAGCCTGACAACCTGAATGGTGTTTGACCCTCCAGGACTGGAGCTGGGAACCTCTGCTCTAGGAAGTGCACATGTTTATGGTGTATGTGCTCTGTAGGGTAAAACATAGGGACATGGTCTGCAGGAGCCACAACTGGGACTTGAACCTGTGACCTTCTGCCTCTGAACACACTGGCTGTGTGTACTGCACCAAATTGTTGCCATAGAGGTGGGTTATTCTCTGGGGATACCATGACTGTTCTTCAGACATACCTTGTCTGTTGCACTGCACACCACAAACAGGGCTTGGTCTCGGTCTGCTGTGGGCAGATGCCACTGCCCCCTTCACCGCCAGCATGCCTCCATCACCATGCTGACATACCCTTATGCCAGTAGTGCACAGTCCCGGGCCATCCAGTGTGCCGGTAGGCAACTGTCTATGGTGTGGGGTCTGGGGTAGGGGTGCCTACATAGACACCCTCACTTCTCCCCAGCACCACCTGCCAATATTATGTGCCCTTTGAGGTACCTGCTGGGTACTGTTCCCTGGGACACTGTGGGACACACACTCGTGGGCATGTTTGACCTTGGTCAGTTGCTGCTTTGCAGTTTCTGCGTTCCTATGTGCCACCTAGGCATCTGCCTAGTCCACCCTGTGCCCCAGCTGCCCCACTGCATGTCCCGCCTGCAGCCCCCTGTACCCCATTTACAGCATCACCAGAGTGCCCTTTCATACGTGGCCACTCTGCTGTTGCTGCACATGTAGCACTACTATCACTTTTCTGTACATTGCTGACTGAAATGGTTTCTCTCTCCTGCAAATGTGCCTCTAATGCAAGGTTTTCACTCGCGGTGATGTTCTGGTCTTAAGATGCCGGCGTTAGTGTAGCAGGAGCCTTTCCCCGCCGACCCCTTCTCTCCGCCCTCTCTCCACCCTCTGTGTGACTTAACGCCGCCGGAGACATTATTGCGTGATAACGTTATATATCACACGATAACATTGCCACTGCGACGTTACTGCAGTTTAGTAAACATACCCCTTAATGTCTGGTTTTCTAATGCTAGGGATTTAGTACATGCTCTGAGAAGAGTACGAGGTGTGATCATAGAGTATCAAGACTTGTTGTGTAGCTATTTAATAATAACACAGGTACACTACCAAAAAACTGCCTCCAGTTTTGCAAATGATTCCTATAGATTTTGGGGTGCTGAATCCAGGAAAAATAGCCAAAATGTTCCATCACGTCACGTTTTCTTGCAAAATTAGATTTCTTACCCATATAAGGAATGTTCACATAATTTCTTTTTAGCCGACTGCAGTTTATTTATTATTATTATTTTCTTCATTATTATTATTTTCTTCATTTCTGCATTTATTAAAAAAGTATATTTCGCCTATTTCGGTTTGAAGTTAGGCGATCAAGACAAACCGTGGGCTCCTCACAAAGTGTGCAAGACATGTGAGGAAGATCTACGCTTATGGATGAAAGGTAAAAAACAAGCATTTCGTTTCGGAATACCTATGATGTGGCGTGAACAAAGAGACCACAGCAGTGACTGCTATTTTTGCTCTTGCATTGTGAAGGGATACAACTTAAAAAATAAGAACGTAATAAGTTACCCCAACCTTCCCTCAGCAATTAGGCCTATGCCTCATAGCAACGAAGTACCTGTGCCTGAACCACCAAAATCTTTGGATCATATTTGTGTGGACGGTTCTGATCATGATGAGACTCATCAGATGGCTTTTCCCGATGAGTCCAGTACTTCCGAGTTTGAAACTGAACCAGATCCGAAACCTGAACTTTTCTCTCAAGCTGAATTGAATGATTTAGTCCAGGATTTAGGACTCCCAAAAGATGCTACCCAACTGCTAGGTTCTCGGCTTAAACAGAAAAATCTATTGTCACCAGGAACAACTTTTTATTGGTACCGCAACCGCGAGACACAATTTTTGAAGTATTTCAGCAAAGAGGAAGATTTGGTATTTTGCAACGATATATACGGAGTGATGGAAAAGTTTAAACTCAAGTATGATCCTGCTGAATGGCGGCTGTTCATTGATTCGTCAAAAGACAGCATAAAAGGTGTTCTTCATAATGGCAACACATTCGCTTCAGTTCCTATTGCTCACTCTGTTATTCTCCAAGAAAAATACGAGAATTTGGCCCTGATTCTTCAGAAGATTCGTTATGATGAGCATAAGTGGATGATTTGTGGAGACTTTAAAATTCTATCCATGCTATTAGGGCAGCAATCCGGTTTCACCAAATATCCCTGCTTCCTTTGCTTGTGGGATAGCCGGGCCCGCGACCTACACTGGGGGAAAAAAGACTGGCCAATTCGGGAGTATTTGAGACCCGGTGAGAAAAATGTTCTTCATGAGAGCTTGGTACCTCGTGATAAAATTCTATTACCACCTCTCCACATTAAGTTGGGTCTCATTAAGCAATTCATCAAGTCCCTTCCAAAAGATGGTGAGTGCTTTCGGTACCTTTGCTCAAAGTTCCCCCGACTTTCTGAAGCAAAGCTAAAGGAAGGAGTGTTTGTTGGCCCTGATATAAGGAAACTCATTTCAGATGGAGCATTCGCTGAAACGATGTCTGAGAAGGAAAAAGAAGCCTGGGATTCCTTCAAGGATGTTGTTCTCAAATTCTTGGGGAACAGGCGGGATGAGAACTATAAGGATATTGTTGCCAGGATGCTCAATGCCTTCAAAGAACAAGGCTGTAACATGAGCCTGAAAGTCCATTTCTTGCACTCCCATGTGAACTACTTTCCCGAAAACTTGGGGGCGTACAGTGAAGAACAAGGTGAAAGGTTTCACCAGGACATCAAGGACGCAGAGAGAAGGTACCAAGGAAGATGGAACACCACTATGATGGCTGATTTCTGCTGGTTGCTGCTGCGGGAAACCCCAGATGAAAAATACGCCAAGCAGCGCACCAAGAGAAGCATTCGGGGGAAGAAGAAACGGGCCCACCAGGAGATTGATTGACCCAAGAATGACTTTAAAATCTAAACTGTGTTGACAAATATCGTGTTTTTACTAAACTTTGAAATAAAAATTTGCTAGTTATTACCACAGTGTCGGATCTCATTTATTAGAATTTTATTTTCACACCATCGGGTGTTTGTCTTCATGTATTGCAATGGTGCGGTTTGCGTTTTCTATTCTTACATACATACCTGTACAACATTTTTTGCACATTTCTTTGCTTTGCTTTGTGTCTAACCTCGCTCTTATATGCTCAATGTTTGTGCACATGTATGTGGCTGTTTTAAGTGCAGACAATTTTGCTACCATCACAGTGTGTTTTGTTGACATTACTCTATTCTTATGTGCTGCCTTGTTACAATTTTCTTTATTCTTATTTGAATAACTACTAAACAATTAGTATAAAGAATTCATCCAAGAAACCTTTATCTCGATCGCACTCAATCTGAAACGTTCACCTCAAACTGCTAACCCAATGTAGCAAAAAATCTGTACGTGATGGAGCAAATTGGTTACCAGATTTGGATTCAGCGCACCAAAAAACGTAAAAATCAATCGAAACATTAGAGGCAGTTTAAAAAAAAATTTTTTAGTGTACCTGTGTAATACATAGCACCACAATGCTATTAAGCATGCAGTAACCTAGTTATGTGCTCTGCATGTGTAGAGTGTAGTGTGGCCGCAGCGCACTTGTACTGTTTTTTAATCACATGATATTTGGTATTGTGTAAAAGCAGTTCGTTAGATTTACAAAATATTGAACAGCGAATTTGCATTAAATTCTGCCAGAAACTTGGAGATTCCTGCAGAGACTTATGACAAGTTATAGCAAGTGTATGGTGATGAATGCATGAATCACACTCGAGTTTATGACTGTCTCGATACTTTCTGGTCGCACCCTCATAAAAGGCTCCCTCCTATTTTTGTAACTAATATTACTGAATACCATTTTTTTCTCTTGTGTTAGCAAGAACTTCCAGTAGCTTCTTCTGTTTGTTTTATTGAAGGGAATGGGTAAACAAAATGAAAAAAGTGTTGAGGGATAAGAAGCTGAGGTGATTGTATTGCCAAATATGGTGTGAAAGGAGAGTTATTGCTGTAGAATGAAGAGAAAAACACTTGACTATAGAAACTGAAATGATGCCAAATATTTGTCTATGGAGCGGCATTTCAGACAAACATATGTGCATAATATATAAGCATGCAACTCCTTCAGGTGTTGAAAATTTGTTCACAGCATACTGATTTTGCTGCTAAAGCATCTCTGTATGCACATTCCCATGGCAATTGGCATGTTCTCCCATGTTTGCGCACATCTTTTGACCAAAAATTATTTTATACACTATAGATATGGCATTGGGTGCAAACATTATTTTTACCCATGCATTAGAGGAGACCATGAAATCAATAATTTCATCCTTGATAAAGAAGATTTAGGAATAGTAGTTAATTTCAACCTGATTGGATCCAGAGTCAAGAATGAAAGGATAAGCAGTCAAGAAATCCAACAATGCACTGCTCTCAGGAGCGGCTCTATAACGAGGCCAAGTGAGGCGGTTGCCTCAAGCGGCAAATTTTTGGGGGGGCAAAAATTGCCCCCAAAAAGCTTGCCTCACTCGGCCTTCCAAAAAAAACCCCAGAGGAGAGGAGCCGCTGCTGCTGCCGCAGCAGCAGAAGAAAGTGTCCAGCAGCCACCATGGTAGAGCCCTCCCCTCTCCCTCAGCACAGCTTTACAGAGCCGCAAAGGGAGAGTTTCCCTTCTCGCGGCTCTGTTAATCCCGCTGGTGCTGATGGGAAACAGGAAATGCCTATTCCCCATCAGCGCCGGTGGGCTTAACAGAGCTACAAGAAAGGGAAACTCTCCCTTTGCGGCTCTGTAAAGCCGCGCTGAGGGAGAGAGGAGGGCTCTGCCGGGGAGGCCGCGGGGCACTTTCTTCTGCTGCTGCTGTGGCAGCAGCGGCAGCGGCTTCAGCAGCCATTTTTTTTTGTTTTTATTTCCCTGGGGTGGGGGCCAGGACTCGAAATTGGCTGATGAGGGGGGTGTCTAGAACTGGAAATAGGCTGATGGGGGGGGGGTTAGGACTGGAAGTAGACTGATGGGGGATGTTTAGGACTGGTAATGGACTATGGGATGCTAGGACAGGAAATGGGCTGATGGGGGGGTTAAGACTGGTAATGGGCTATGGGGGGGTCTAGGACTGGTAATGGGCTGATGGGAGGTTAGGACTGGTAATAGACTATGGGGGGGTCTAGGACTGGAAATGGGCTGATGGCAGTTAGGACTGGTAATGGGCAATGGGGGGGTCTAGGACTAGAAGTGGGCTGATGGGGTGTTTAGGACTGGTAATGGGCTATGGGAGGGGTCTTGGACTGAAAATGGTCTGATGGGGCAGTTAGGACTGGTAATGGGCTATGGAGGGCTAGGACTGGAAATGGGCTGATCGGGAGGAGGTGGCTAGGACTGGAAATGGGCTGATCGGGAGGAGGTGGCTAGGACTGGAAATGGGCTGATGGGGAGGGGGGCTAGAACTGGAAATGGGCTGATGGGGGTTTAGAACTGGAAATGGGCTGATTAGGGGGGCTAGGACAGTAAATGGGCTGATTGGGGGGCTAGGACTGGAAATGGACTTATTGGGGGGGGGTTAGGACTGGTAATGGGCACATGGGAGGCTAGCACTGGAAATGAGCTAGGACTGGTAATGGGCTGTTTGGGGGACTAAGACTAGAGTGGACTGAAGGGGGATAGGACTGGAAATGGGCTAATGGGAGAGGGGAGGAGAGTGCTGCTGGCCCTGGAAGAAAACTAGGGGCTAGGGCTATAAATGGGCTGATGCAGGAGGATGGTAGAATAGGACTGGAAGGGAGCGGATAATGAGAGGGTCTTTCAAGGGAAGGAGGAGGCATGAAGGGAGCTGATATGGGGGAAGAAGGGGGCTGGAAAGGAGCTGACACCTGGGATGTACTGAAGGGGGACTGGAAGGGAGCTGACACTTGGGGATGGGAGTGGTAGGTGGTTGGGTAATGGGGAGGAGGCTGGAAGGGAGCTGACATGCAAATGGCACTGGAAGGGGGATGGACAGAGGGTAGGGCAACTGGAAGGGAGCTGACTGGGGGGGTGGCACTGAGAGTGGACGTGAGTTGATATCTGGGATGGTATTTGGACTAGAAGGGGCTGGACAGTGGGGAAGGAGGGGGACTGGTAGGGAATGGACACCAGTTGCAGTCATGGAAATGCAAGGTGGTTGACACTGGAAGGTACTGGGAGGGAAAGACTGGAAAGGGGCTGATACTGGGGAGGATTACTGGAACTGGAAATGGGCTGATGGAAGGAAGTGAAGAAAACAAAAGAAATGGCAGATGGACCATAGACCACAGAAAGAAAGCTAAGAGAAGACAGGAAAGCAGAAGCCTCAGATTGGGATCAGCATAATCAGAGAATAAAATGGTCAGACAACAAAGGTAGAAAAAATAATTTTATTTGATTTTAGTTATTGGACTTTATGCTATTGTTATATTTTACACAGTATTGAGGAACTGCATCTCTTATTTATCTGATATTGCACTACATGTGGACTCTGGCTTCTTGGGGTTTCAAATTAAATTTAGTCTACATATTTTTATTTTTACTTTAGATTGTGGTTACTTATTCTGTACTTGGTGAGGGTCGATGTTGCGAGTGTGTGACTGAGGCCAGGTGTTCTGTTAGCATGGAGTTTGTACATAAAGATCTATACTGTACTGTAGTAATTTGACTTGTTCAGCTTTTCATATAGGTGTATGGATGTTCCAGGGCCCACTATAGGATTTACAGTGATGCTTTTTTTGGATGGGCTCCTTATGTGAATTTTGGAAGTTTGTGCTGATATGGTATGGTATGGTATGGTATGGTATGTTTGCTCTTTGTTGTAGGGTTTTGTATTAGTTCACAATATGCCTGGTACTGGAGAATAGTGGTTGTTGTTGTTGTTCTTGTTAGTGAGATGATCAGAATCAGATTTTTTTTTTTAAATATTGAGTTCTGTGGGTGAATGTCTTGGTTCTGTTCTGCACCTACTGTGGATGCAAAATATATGTTGAAAAAGAAAAAGCAAGAACCATAACGCAGTTTATAACAACAAAATAAAAATGAGTTATAATTTAGTTTTATAAACTGTGCTGTTGGTTCTTGCTGTCTTTTAGTTCCTTGGTATGCAAACAGGACCGTACCTAGCCCTGTACAAGCGGTGAAGCTGCACAGGGCGGAAAGGCTTGGGGGGCGCATTTCGGCTGTCTGCTGTTGCCCTGCCGCCACTGGCAGGACAATAGCAGGCAGCCAAAATGCACTCCCCAAGCCTTTTCGCAGCACTTTAAGCAGGTCTGGTCCCTCCCTTCTCCAACGTGATATCAGAGTAGGGAGGGACCGATCTTCTTAAAGTGCCGGGGCCTTTCAGATTGGGCGCATGCCTCCCTCCTCCTCCCCATACCTCCATCCAGCGCTGCCTGATCTTTCCCTGCTGCTGGTGCCTCAGTGAAAAAAACAGAGGGTGGCAGCAGCAGGGAAAGAGCAGGCAGCGCTGGACGGAGGTATGGGGGGAAAGGGGGGGGGCATGCGTCCAAGCTGCAAGTCGCACAGGGTGCGATTGCAGCTTGATATGGCCCTTTGTGCAAACATCTTGCATTTCCTCCATATAATCTAATTGGCTTTTTGGTTTGGTTCAGTCTCTGATTGCATTTCTGAAAAAGCCCTGCCCCCCTCTAAGGTGTGTGTGTGGGGGGGGGGGGGGGGGCGCCTTTTCATACTTCGCCTCAGGCAGCAGATTACCTTGAGCTGCCCCTGACTGCTCTGGCAGAATAGATATGAATGACCTACACAAAATTTTCAAGTGCAGAGATGTATCTTTGTGTGCAAAGATTCCACATGTCCAAGCCATGGTATTTTCAATAACTTCATATAGATGCGAAGTGGACAGTAAAGAAGCAAGATAGGATGAAAACTGATGCCTTCAAATTATGGTGCTGGTGACAAATACTGTGAATACCATGGACTGACCGCAAAACAAATCAATCGCTACTAGAGAAGATCAAACCTACGTTTTCCATGGAAGTTCAAATGACAAGACTTCAACTTTCATACTTAAAAAATACAGTTAAAAAATAATGGCTCTATTTTCAAAGGTTTTCCCAGCTAACTTTGAAGCATTTTCCCACTTACTCATTAATTCTGCCTGTTTGGACTGATAGGGCGCAGAAAAGGACCTGGTTATGTTACTAATCAGCACCTTAGTGAAAATTGACATAAGCCAAGTGTTCGTCTGTTGGTTTATTATATTTTGTTAGACATAGGAAATTTCTGAAATGTGTTTCTCAGACACCTCCAGCATACACCTCATATTCTCTGTGTTTTATATTTGCAGATTCAATTATCTGATTACCACTAAAGTTCGAAGACTTTTTTCTTGCTGTTGTGAATTCTTTAAATAATCTCTGGGACTTTCTTCTGCTCTATCAATGGAGGATAATGTGAGTATGAAGCGCTACCTACCCCCATCCCCACCACTGGAAGATGGACAGGTCCCATGCAGGGATAGCCAAGAGTTTCCCCAGCCACAGGTAGAAACCCCGGTTGCCCCCCACCATGCTGTGCCAGTGCCTCCCACTGCCCCTGATTCCATCTTGGGGGAGAAGCTGGCGGTAGCGACACTCTTGGATGCCCGCAGCAGGCTATGTGCTTTGCCACACATGGCCTGTCGCTTCTGACCCTCCTCCAATAAGAAGTTGCATCGGAGGGGGTCAGAAGCAGCAGACCATGTGTGCCAAAGCATACAGTCTGCAGCAGGCACCAAAGCAGTGGCAGAAAGGTGCTGTGACATCCACCAGGGTCAACGCCCTAGGTGGCCACCTAGGGGATTTTACTCCAGTAGTTTCATCACACACAAAGCTTCATGTTTCTTTATACAAATATCGAAGTCTTGAAAGCAGAGTTTTAAATTATGCTTTCATAACTCCACCTTTCTAGATGAGCCACAGCTGTGAATGGTATAAGGAGACCAACCAAAATATCACACTGAGCCCTAATATATATCAGAAACCAACCAAAAAGATCAATGAATCTCTCCAGATAAGTCTAGCAAGCCTAAAAAACAAGAGATAAAGTGTGGCATTGAACACTTACTTAATATTTCAAAATAGGGGGGGGGCTTACATTACAATTAAAATGATAATACATAAGGCATACAGGGCCCAACATTCAAAGGGGTTTATTCAGTTCGCAGATCCTGCTACCTGGATAAACATGCTGAAAGAGATAGTCAGAGGCACTAGTCAGATAATACCACTGAATATCTCCTCTAACCGCCGTGGCATTGTCCAGAGGATGCTGGGGTGGCCCATGGGATCGGTTCGCAGGACCAGTTAACTGGATAAACATGCCTAAAAGGATATTCAGAGCCACTAGTCAGAAAATTACTGCTACTACTACTGAACATTTGTATAGTGCCACAGAGACAGGTGTAAAAGACAGTCGCTGCTTATCTGAGCTTACATTTTAGTTAAGACAAACAACTACAAGAATTGTTTAAAAAATAAAATTGATCTCAAATTCACAGTGCCACTCTCACTCAGTACATTCGTTTGGGGATTTCTCCTGGAGGTTTGTGAGTTCTAAAGAAACCCAAACCTTTTGGTGATGATCGAGAGTTTCTGCAAAAATGAAATGGGATTTTAATGAAATGCATTGTGGATTTGATGCTGTCATTATTAAAAATTTTAAGAATGAAAGAAGGAGCAATATTGGACTCTATAAAAACATTGGAGGGGGAATTAAAAGTTAATACTGATGATACACAATATCAACATTAGATGAAAGAACTGAATGATCAGTTACATAAGTTTATGGAATCTATAAGAACTAGAAAATTTAAAAAGTTCAGAAAGGATCAAGAAGATAATGCTACTCAGTCTACTTTTCCCTGGATGAACAAGACGGAGGAGGTCCACCATCAGGAGTTTCATGAACATACATCGGATCACACAGATTCTAGTAGTGAGGAATATTCACATGAATATGGCCAAGATGTTTTATAATATTGTGGATGGAGAGGCCAAGGCAGAGGGAGAGGTCAGAGTCAGGGCCTTCAGCAGAGACAGGCCAATTATGGCACCAGCTGGCAGGGCCCCAAAACTCAAGCTAGAGCCAAGACACAGCCATTCTGAATATACCTCCTTACCAGTTGTCACAAGATCACAACCTCTGTTGGATTTGGGCCTTTCGTGTGTTCCAACAGTACCATATCGACCTTTTGAGGTTCAGATAGCTCTTCATTGTTTTTTTCAGAAGATGCAAATTAAATTATACCTAGAATCCCATTCCATTCTAGGTATAACCACTAGACCACTCCTCCATGTAGGGAGGAGTGGTCTAGTGGTTAGGACAAGGTACTTCAGGCAGGAGGGCTGGGGGTTCAAGTCCCACCTGGGGACAGCAATCTCAGGCCGGAGGGACTGGGATTTCTAGTCCTATAGGCACTCCTTGTGGTCTTGGGCAAGCCACTTAACCCTCCATTGCCCATGTTCCCTGTAAGTATTAGCATTTGTGTGTCATATCCCCTCGTGTTACATGTATCCCCCAATTGACTGCTTTGACCCAGTGAAAAGTGGGATATAAATACAGCTAAATAAATAAATAAACATTCCTGAGGATTCCTCCATAGTGAGCTTACCCTCAAAGTGGTTCCCTGATATACCATTGGATCCATTAATGATGGCATTTCGAAGGATGATTTTGCAAGATCTGGAAACCTTGGAACATTAGCATATTTCTGGGAGGCATAATATATCTTGGTTTCAACATGATGAATTAATAAAGTTGTCTCAGATGGATCAAACAAAGGGGAAACAGTGGTGGTGCAGTCCAAGAATCAATATAATGAAGAGAAACTTAGGGGTATGTTTACTAAACCACGGGTAAAGTCACGAGCGGTAAGGGCATCATTAAGGTGCCTAAAGCCATATAAGACAGTGGGCAGGTAGGGGGCATGCTGGCATTAGGGTTCCTTGGGCCATTTAATGTGAGTTAACAGGACCAAGTGCGGTAAGGTGCAGGACGTCCTAAGGAGAGACAAGGCATCTTAGGATGTGATAAGGCACCTTAATAGGAGACAAGGCACCTCAAGAAGTGCTAAGGCGCCTTAAGGTGTCTTAAGATGTGCTAAGGCATCTTAACAGGAGACAAGGCACCTCAAAGTGCCTTAAGATGTGTAAGGTGCCCTAACAGGAGATAAGGCATCCTACGGAGAGACAAGATGCCCTAAAGTGGAAAGCATGCACCTTAAAGCAGGACCACAGCTGTAAGCCAAACGCTGGGCAGTGCACCAAGGAATGTCAATGAAAAAGTGATGGAAGGAAGGGGAAGTTGATGGACCTGCCTTATTGGTGGGCACCCTATTTGGCAGCCAGTAAAGAGGATGAGCATGTGAGAGGCAGCTGTACTGATGCAACATGCTGCAGTGACAGTGTATGGCATAGAATGGGGAAGACGTGCCCCCCAGCGGAGGCAGAAGTGGCAGGATGTTTGTAGCAACAGCAGGACAGAGTAGTAGTAGTAGTGCCATGCAGATCAGGCACAGGAGAGGTGAGCACAAAGAGCCACAATGCAGAAAAGAGTACCAGTGCAGGACATGGGGTAGCAGCATGCACAAGAAGACAGCACTGTATACAGCTGACAGAGGCAGATAGATGGACTGAAGGATGATGGCGGCTGAGAAGAGGGTGCTATGGTCTGGCAGCACAGATCTGCAGAGCCCTGACTGTAACAAGTATGAAAAGGATCTGAGTAGCATAGTCACAAAAGGAACAGGTAGGAATCAAACCCCTGACCTCTGGCTACAGAGACCTTGAACTAGCCAGTAGGCTATACCTCCAAACCTCAATGCATAGCAATGTCTGGATACAAAAAGACTGCAGGTCATTGCCTAAAATGTCTGCTGTATGTGCCGGTATAGATTAGTCCCATCAGTACCCATGATGCAGTGCACATGCAGAACAACAGTCTACAGTTGATCACCAAATGGAGAACGCACTTATCCATCACCTCAGCTCAGTAAGAGGACCTGACAGTGTATGATGCAATCACAGAGCCGCTACAAACAGTGCTACTGAGCAGGTTCTGTGGTCATCCTGAGGGTGCGGATGTGCGCCCAGCACCGGGTCCCCAGTACCTGACCATACCGTAGGTCCCCATCACTATTAGTTGGTGGTACGTGTTCCCTGCAGTATGATGTACTTAATACCTTGTGCCTTGCTAGATATGCCAGTCTCATCTGGCTTTGTTGGAGTAGGACCCACACAGAACAGTGTATCGTTATATCCAGTGCTGATGCCATGGCTACCTACTATGAGGAGGGATGAGTGTCTAGTTCCATGTGGGGTATGTATTTATGTTATGTAGCAATGCTTACATACTGCTGTCCATCAGGAAAAAGCGGTGTATAGTCAGGTACTGTATAAATTTCCCTTGTCCATGAAGGTCTTATAAGCTACGTCTCATGCCTGCAGCAATGGAGGGGTATGTGGCTTGCCCACAGACACAAGGGGTGCCTGTGGGACCAGAAATCCCAGTCCCTCTGCCCTGAGGTAACACACCCCAACCAGTAGGCCACATCTATTACAAAAGCCCTAGAACTAGTACTGGGAGTAGGCCTGGAAGATCTCACTTCCCAACCAGCTAGGTCTAACATTCACCCACAGCAAGCACAGTTACACTTCACCTGATGCCCCACAGAGGGACCATGTGCACCCAGGTTTGGGATATACAGCACAGACACCCAGCAGTCTGTTCAATGATTAGGACACACACATATCACTCAAAACAGACACTATATAAGCTCTATGAGGGTAAATAGCCGTGCCATGGTCACTGCTCAGTCAGAGTGAGAGTGTCCTGCCCAGCAGGACATGCTGTGGCCACCTGGTCCATGCTGGTGGCAGTCAGGCACTACGATGTCCAGCCATTGTCCTATCCCTGATGCAGACGCATCCTGCCCAATCTGCCCTGTCCGAGCCATACCCACAGTACTTTGCTCCTCATCATGCACATTTGCAGGCTAAGAATGGAAACAGTGTAGGTATTGTGAGGCCCAGTGAGGAGTAGAAAGCCACAAAACAATAGATAGACATACACACTCATATTGCAGCACTATACAAAGATAGGGATGGTTGGCATCCCTGCCCACCACACTGGCCCCAATCTCAGTGCAGGCATTGTTAAAGTGTGCTCATTGTGCAGGAGCTAGTAGTAGTGCTCTGGTGCTAACCACTGCTCTGTGTGCCGGAGCCAACAGCCTTATGCTCCATCCAGCTGTGGATAGTGGAGCCTGTCTGTGTGGATGTTTGTACCCCTGTTGGCCGTTACATTGGGGATTGCACATGCTGGTGTTGTATCTGCATTGTGGGGTAAAATCTTGGGATATGCACTGCAGGATCCACAGCCAGAACTCAAACCTGTGATCCTCTGCTTCAATACATACCAACTGTGTGTGATGCACCACAGTTCTACCATATAGGTACATCAGTCCCTGGGGTTACCTTGCTTTTCATCAGATAGACTTTGCATGTTGCATTGTGCACTATGCGCTGGAACAGGGCATGACCGTGGTCTGCTGCAAGCGGGTGCTGCTGTCCACTCTGCCAACATCCCCTCCCCCCCTACCATACTGACATGCCCATGTGTTGTCAGTGATGGTGGTGTGCAGTCACATATCACGGGGTAGGCGGGTCCGAGAGTGAAGGCATACATGGACAGCCACACATCCCCCCATCACCGCATGCCACTGTTATGTCTCTACAACGTGGGGAGGAAATGGCTGCATGGTGGTAGATATGGGGTCTAGAGCATATTGCTTGGACTGGAACAGGTAAACGTTGGTTGTTTGTTTCTTCCAGTGGAGTATGGGTAGACTAGGGGACAAGCACTGTGGCTACTTCCCAGACTACTGGGTGAAACTAGTTTTTCAGTCAACACATGAATGACCTCTGCATTTCATTACCGGAGGCTATAGTAAAGTTTGCTAGTGTAGCTGTGTTTAAAATATGTTTGGCCAGGTTCCTGGGGAAGGTCCCTTGGCCATTGTTAGTGGGAACCCCTGCTTTGCACTGAGTGTCCCATTACATGCATTGTGGATCATGTGTGCACATTGGGGTACCTGCTAGTTACCTATGCCCTAGTTTGGACACTGTTGGACACAGTATACTGGGCATGATGGACCTTGGTCAGACACTGTCTTGCATATTTACCGGTCTTCTGTTTGTATGTACCCCCGCAGCCCCCACTGTATGATCCACATTCACCCTTCTATGCCCCATTTGCACCATTAACAAAGTGCCCTTTCATACATGAGCACTATGCTGCTGCTGCAAATAGTACACTAGTATCACTTTCTTGGGCTCACCTGTCTGTGCAGCACGTTGCAAACATTTAAATAGGCTCTCTTTCCTAAAGGTGCACCCTTACCGACAGGTTTTTACTCGTGGTAATGTTCCTGGTGTTAAGGTGACAGCGTTAAGGGAGCTGGCCTTGTTCCCGCCCATTGACCCCTACTCTCTGTCTACTCTCCGCCCATAGGATGCTTTATGCTGCTGGTCCTGTTAGTGCACGCTAAGGCTGCATTACGTGCATGCTACGGGTGCAATTGCCCCATTAGCACACGCTAACGGCACACTTGCTCCTTTAGTGCGGTTTAGTAAACACATCCCTTAGACAATTAAATGACATTAAATATTATCATTGGTTAATGTCAGAAGCAACTCAGGAGCTTAGTATTAAAATTAAAAGTATTTGTTTGTTTATTTTATTTATTTGAGTGATTTTTATACCTCCATTTCAGGTAATCATAGCGCTTTACATTCAGAATAACCAAGATACATTTAACTTTTTAACAATATTACAGGTGCATGAATACAAACAATCAGATATATTTACATGATTCTTACTAATTCAACTTATTTACAATTCAGATAAGTAAAGAAGTTTCAGGAATAGTTTTTGGAGAAATTCCTGGGTAGTTAAGCTGGAAGAGAAGTTTCTAACGAGTGTGGGGTGGGTGTTTTGTAAGGAGAGGCTAGTAGGGTTGAGGGTGAGAAGGCTTCATGTAGGGTGCGATGTGGAATATATGTTATGTTGGGTCAATGTTTGGAGTTAGATAGAAACATAGAAATATGACGACAGAAAAAGACCACATGGTCCATCTAGTCTGTCCTTCCATAACAACTACAACAGTCCCCTTTTTACCTTTAGAGATCCTGTGTTTGTCCCATGCTTTTTTGAATTCAGTTACTGTCCTCATCTCTACCACCTCGAATGGGAGACTATTCCACGGATCCACTACTCTTTCCGTAAAGAAATATTTCTGCATATCACTCCTGAATCTTTCTCCCTTCACCCTCATCCCATGTCCCCTCGTAGCAGAACTTGCTTTCAATTGAAAGAGGCTCTTTCCCTGAACATTTATGCCATGGAGGTATTTAAACATCTCAATCATATCACCTCTATCCCGCATTTCCTCTAAGGTGTACATATTAAGATCCTTCAGTCTGTCCTCATATGCTTTATAATGAAGACCACTAATCATTTTAGTAGCCACCCTCTGCACCGACTCCATCCTGTTCACATCCTTTTGAAGGTGCGTTCTCCAGAACTGCACATTATACTAAAAATGAGGTCGCACCAAAGACTTATACAGAGGCATTATCACTTCCTTTTTTCTGCTAGCCATTCCTCTCCGTATGCACCCAAGCATCCTTCTAGTTTTTGCTGTCGCCTTTTCTACCTGTTTAGCTACTTTAAGATCATCAGATACAACCACGCCTAGGTCCCGCTCTTCTTTAGTGGACAAAAGTACTTCACCCCCTATACTATATTTCTCCCTTGGATTGCTGCAGCCCAAATGCATGACCTTACATTTTTTAACATTAAATCCCAGCTGCCAAATTCTAGACCATTCTTCAAGCTTAGCTAGATCCCTCCTCATGTTATCTACCCCTTCCTGGGTGTCTACTCTATTGCAGATTTTGGTATCATCTGCAAAGAGGCAAACCTTACCTGAAAGCCCTTCCACTATATCACTAACAAAGATGTTAAAAAGAATCGGACCAAGGACAGATCCCTGGGGCACACCACTGATAACATCCTTCTCCTCAGAGTGAGCTCCATTTACTTGTACTCTTTGTCACCTCCCACCCAACCAATTTCTAACCCAAGCAGTAACTTTAGGGTCCATCCCTAGGGTGCTCAGTTTGTTTATAAGTCGCCTGTGAGGAAGAGTGTCAAAGGCTTTACTGAAATCTAAATACACCACATCTAGGGCTCTCCCTCGGTCCAACTCCCTGGTCACCCAGTCAAAGAAATCAATCAGATTTGTCTGACAAGACCTGCCTCTGGTGAATCCATGCTGCCTCGGATCCTGTAATCTGCTGGACTCCAGAAACCTCACTATTTTCACTTTCAGCAGTGGTTAGTGGTCTTCATTATGAAGCATATGAGGACAGACTTAAAATGTTAATATGTATAATCAGAGGAAAGTCAGGATAGGGGTGATATGATAGAGACATTTAAATACCTCTGTGGCATTAATATACAGGAGGATCTCTTTCAATTGAAGGTATGCGCTAGTATGAGGGGACATAGGCTGAGGTGAGAGGGGATAGACTCAAGAGTAATATGCGAAAATATTTCTTTACAGAAAGAGTGTTAGATGCATGGAATAGTCACCCAGTGGAGGTGGTAGAAACGAGGACAGTATTTGAAGTCAAAGAAACATGGGACAAATACAGAGAATCTCTAAAGGAAAACCTGGGACTATTGTAGTTGATATGGAAGGACAGACTAGATAGGCCATTGTGTTTCTATGTATTAACAGTGTGGGAGTGTCACAGTGCATTCTGGGAGATGTAGTCATGCCTAGCAGGAACTACTGTGTGGGATTGTCACAATGCACTCTGGGAACTGGAGCCCTTCCATTCAGGGATTATCTCAGGGCAGTTTCACCTAATGGATGAGTTTTGCACCTAACATGACAGCCGTGAACCTCACTTCTAAGCCAGGGTATATAGAATATGACCACAATCTCTCAAATTTAGAGGTAATGCATGATGTAGCACTTGCATCATGTGAAAGAGAGCCTCCTGCTGGACTTCATAAGATATAACCGGTATGAGTAATTAATCAAGCTTGTCATGCCTAGTACAATGGGAAGATTACTGTATCTTTCTGCCTCATTTTCTTGATCTCTGACTGCACTTCTTGGTACTTCAGGTTCTTATGCCTCTCCATGCAATTCAGAGAATAATCACTTGGAACAGACACCTCTATTACCAATGTCGTTTAGATATTATTCAAGACTACCAGTATGTCAGTTTATTCTCCCCAGTGCAAGTTCCATAATGCCTCACTAGTCTTCATTTTGTGCAGAAATATCTCCCAACTAGTCTTCATTTTGTGCAGAAATATCTCCCATATTCCATACAACTAAAGATCTCTCCCCATTGTGGGTTATACGATGTGTCATTAGCTCTGAGTTCCAGTAGAAACATTTCCCACATTCAGTACAACAAAATGATTTCTCCCCTGTGTAGGTTCTATGATGCAGCACTAGTTGTGCTTTTCTGGGGGAACATTTCCCACAACCAGTACAAGTAAAGGTTTCTCAACTTCTGTGGGTTTGATGATGCATCACTAGATTTCCTTTTGAGAGGAAACATTTCAAACAGTCTGTACAACTAAAAGGTTTCTCCCCTGTGTGGGTTCGATGATGCCTCACTATAATTTCCTTTCAAGAGGAAACATTTCCCACAATCAGTACAACTAAAAGGTTTCTCACCAGTGTGGGTTCGATGATGCCTCACTAGATTTCCTTTCAAGTGGAAACATTTCCCACAATCAGTACAACTAAAAGGTTTCTCACCTGTGTGGGTTCTGTGATGACGCACTAGTTGTCCACTTTTGGGGAAACATTTCCCTCATTCAGTACAACTAAAAGGTTTCTCCCCTGTGTGGGTTCTATGATGCAGCACTAGTTCTGCTTTCACGAGGAAACATTTCCCACATTCAGTACAACTAAAAGGTTTCTCCCCTGTGTGGGTTCTATGATGCCTTACTAGATTTCCTTTGTTAACTATATACAGGGTGATCTTGTGTTGCAGTGGTAAGTTGCATGAGGGTCCTTGTTTGGTTGTGTGGGGTGCTGTATATTTGATTCTTTGTGAGAGCGGTGGTGGACTTTGTTCGGTTTGTAGTCTAGAAGAGGTGTGTTTCATTGCAGCTAGTTCTTCCCTTAATAGAGTTAATTCTTTATGCATGGCAGCTAACTTGAGGCATATAGGGCAAGCTCTTAGGTTCCAAATGATTCTTCTCAGAATGAAAGCACCACAGTTATTGCACTGAATACATGACATGCTGATTAAGTGGTCCTAGAAGAGAAGAAAAGGTGGGTTCAACACCTAATTAAAAGGATAGTTGTCAACGTATGTGACTCCTATATAGGCAATGCAGCCCTGGGGTGGGTGGGGTGAGAGGTAGGGTGGGCAGGAACCTAAGTGTTCCTGGCCAGTAGGCCTTACATGAACTGAGGACACACTCAGATATCTGATTTAAAGGCTACGCAAGGAATATAGGCAGTCAGAATATTCCCAAAAATGAATGTATATCCAACAGTTAAATTCTATATTAGCAAACAAAAATGGCAATAGATAGGCTGAAAACTTAGTTGTGTGGAGTCTCTGGAGCTATGAAGACTAGAGTTGATGAGGTACTTGTGGATGGGCTGTAAGGTAATTTAATTAGCTCCACCCTGTGAGCAGGCTTGCATCATAGACTATATTCAATATCACCCAAAGTGACATTTTCTGCATCACCAAATCTTGGCTAAAAAGCACTGACCAGGTCATTCTATCTCAGATCACTCCATGATATTGTGATAGGCGATAGCCTAGTTCATCTTGTAAAAGTAGAGTTGTGGCAGAGGCCTGTCTCTGCCTGTCAGCTCTGCTTGAGTCCCCCTCTCCTACTTTAGAGTATTATAACTGACTTTGGAATATTATAGAAATGCCTGTATATAGGAATGCTGACATGTATGCTTCTGCAGTAATTTTATTATAAAGATGAAGAGGGTAACACTGGGGACGTGCTGATCTCTTTAATGGCTAAGTCAATAATGTCTGAGAGTTCATCTGACTCAGACCCTGGAGCCCTATAAATGAGGTTAATAGTATTGAGTTTATTGGTAATGGTTAGTGTGTTAAGGTGCTGTGTGCTTCTGGTCAGGTTAGCTCGATATTGTAGCGCTGTTTTTGCAAGTACCAGTACACCTCCTCCTCTTCTGTTATCCCTGTTACAGGTGTAGATTGAGAAGTTAGGTGGTGTGAGGTGGTTTAGAATTACGTTGTCCGTGTCGGAAAGCCATGTTTCCGTGACCATTAGTATGTCTAAATTGTGGGTGGCTATTAGGTCCGTGACTACCGGCCATTTATTACGGACCGAGCGTGCGTTGATGAGTGCACATCTAAGATCCTGTTGAGGCGTAGCTTCCTAATGCAGTTCGCATGTGGTGTGAACCCGATGCTGACTTCGCAGAACAAACCACGCCCACTCTCTGCCCTTACCCCTACTTGTGACCTTAAATCGAGTTAGATGGTTACGACGGACATCATCCTATGCTGTCATTGCCCTGCAACATGTGTCCCAATGCGCATTCAGCATTGACGCGTGCCAGAACACGTGTTGACAGAGCCCTCTAGTGAAAGGGCCCCTAAGTGTCTGCACAGTGCTTTGTATATCTTGTGCTGTTATATAAATGATCTCCCCATCCCCCATCCATACACACCCCCTCACCTATCCATAACTCCCCTATCAGGCAAAGTAACTCACCAAGTATACTGTGGGAGTACACGCTATGGCTTTTGTACACAAATTAATTGTGCACACATACATTCATAGGTATATATGTGCACAAGCAATTTGAACACATTTTTATTTTTTAGACACCAAAATGAATGTCCAAACCATCCTGAAATGCTTAATACATACATGGAGAGAGAGATCATTATTCTAATGGAGTTAGAAAATGCAGTTTTAAGAAGGAAAAGCTCATCTGCACTATAGCACCATCCAGATCGGGTCTGCCATGCAGCAGATTTCAGGTGCTCTTCAGGCTACCTCAGACTTGTCTCATGCTGATGCTGATACTCAGGGCTTCCACAGATCTATATTAGATGGGAAGTCAGGATAGAAGGAGAAAGGCTGGGTACAGGGACACAGAGATGAATGGAACCCACTGACTACATATCCAGCCAACGTGAATCCTCGTTGAAGAGAAACGAAGCCAAGGCGGCAAATTCTGTTTGGACAGCTGTTGACAAATGATCCTGTGAGATTCCTGCAACAGTGAGGCTGCTCCAGTTCATGTACTAGGTAGTTCTGAGAGGCTCTACTGGCTCTGACACAGTGCAGCTGCCTTTGATTTGAGTGATCATCCCGACCAGGCATCGCTTCCAGCTCCTGCTTGGGCACTGGTGATATCAGATGAGCTTCCAGTGCTCTTACTCTTTAGAGCAGAGGTTTCCAAACCTGTCCTGTATTCTTCCCAGCCAGTTGGATTTTCTGAATATCCACAATGAATATGTATGAAAAGATTGCATATAATGGAGGCAGTGCATGTGAATCTCTCTCATGCATATTCATTATGGATATCCGGAAAACCCAACTAGCTGGGAGGCAAGTTTGAAAACCGCTACTTTTTGGGTTTCCATTGTTTATCTTTGCCCTCTTCAGACTCCTCAGTGTTTGGAAATAAACAAATGAATCTCTGTGGTGAGAGAGAGACATTTTCTCCTGCCAAGATTCTGCTGTCATAATGCCCCCTTATGACATCAGCACCTTTCACTCTCTCTAGGTTACATGGAGATTCATTGTAGGCTGCATCATAAAATGTATCCAGAGGGATTTTTCACATGAACTCTGGAGATCATGGCAAGACTCCTCTTTCATATTCCACCCACAGGGAAGGAAAACACTTTTTCAATTCATCAGTAACTAAAAACCAGCTTAACTAATATAGACACTTATAAAAAAATTACCAAGATGATATGCTGGGCACTTCCCTATACACATGGCTGAGGTGGCTCTCCAAAGAATCAAAGCCATAGATTAGCAGAAAAAAAGCCACAGTACAGAGGAGAGGCAGTTCCTCTGTACTGAGGAGTAGCATAGTGGTTGGGGCAAGGTACTTCAGGCCAGAAGGTGGGGGTTCAAATCCCACTAGAGGACAGCAACCTTGGGCCAGAAGGACTGGGGTTTCTTGTCCCACAGATGCTCCTTGTGGTCTTGAGCAAGCCACTTAACCCTCCATAGCCCATGTTCCTTGTAAGTATTAGTGTATGTGTCTCATATTCCCCACATGTTAAATGTATCCCCCAATTGTGTTGTGACCACTTTGATTGAAGGATAAGGTGGTATACAAAACTATCTAAATAAATAAATAAACTGCAGCATTGCAGTCACTGATGCTGAACTTGAAGCTGGCATAAGGGCTGGACTGTAGGATGGCTAACTATGCTTGTTGGGGTAGGAACTGGGAACCTGACTGACTGGAGTAATGGTGCAGGGGGAGGGCAGGGCTGATTTTAGAGGAGGAAGAAGGTAGGATGGGTAGTGAAGAAAACTCTGTGATCTGGCCACAATACCACGTCTCTTTTTGGTCTCTGGTCCTCAAACAGTGAAAAACAGGCAGAGAGTAATACAGAACACAATCACACACACAAGTGCTACTTTCTTTGAGCTCAGAGGGAAAACGACAAGCGGTCTGTGGACACGCACAGTTCCACGCCTCATGAATTCAGGTAGGAATGTGCTAAAAGGGAAAGACTGATTAACAGCATGGTGGGAGGAGAAAGAGCAAGACTGCACAGTGAACGGAAGAGATCAGCAATGACTCATAATGTGAAGGAAAAGGATATAAAAAGACAGCGGGAAAGATGTATGTCTGAAGAGCTCCCACTGCCTTGCCCAGAACAGAGGCAGCCAATCATCTTTCAGGAAATCATTAGAGTCACGCGTTATCAATTCACAGCAGTTTGGTAAATGGTAAAGATTTATCTATGTGATAGAAGTAAATGTAATTCAGTGTGTTCCTATTAAATAAGAGAATGTAAATTAATTAATTAATTAATTAAATATCTTGGAAGATGTATAAATTCAGGAATTTACCACTTCTGCTATTTATCATTCCTAGAATGTTATTATATGTACGCAATGCTGTAGACATACATGACAGACAGTTCTTGTTACGTGTCTATTCAAAAAAGACAATTTATAATGAATAAAAATGTTTATCAAGACAGAGTTGCAAGTCTGCTGGATCTTAACATTGTTGTCAAAGATCAACTCACACACCTCAGTCAAAACTCATGGCTTGCTGCACTTTTTAAGGGGCATCGCCTGCAGCCAGAAGCTTTCCCTACTACTGTGCCAAACTGCCCCCTCCCATCAACAGCACTGCTACTCCTGTGGAGTTGTCAGTCGGTGCATTTGCAAGATGAAGGATGAGGAGTGGCCTAGTGGTTGGGGCAAGGTACTTCAGGCCAAGTAGACAGCTCCAGATTCAATCCTAGACGCCTCTGCCGACGCTTCCGCCGGAGGGTCGCCAGCCAGTTGAAGCTGCTGAGACCAACACAAACTAGCTCGGGCTACCCAGGCCCCACACACGGATGCCTGGAGTGCTAGGGCACTAATGTCAAATGCCTGCTTCAGCAGCGCGTCCAGCTTCCTATCTTGGGTGTCCTTGAGGGCTGCACTGCCCTCCACAGGAATCATGGTCTTCTTTGTGACCGCCGACACTGCAGCATCCACTCTGGGGGAATGAAGCAATTCCTTCTCCCCTTCCGGTAACAGATACAGCTGAGCCATCAACCGTACCCCTCTCAGCCCTGATTCAGGTTGATCCCATTCCTCTTGAATCATCTGCTTCACCACCCGGTGCACGGGGAACACCTTCTGTGATTTTCTGACCGCTTGGATCAGCAGATCCTCCAGCACTTCTTCTTCTGTTGGGGCTCCTGCTGCCATATTAAGGACCTTAAGGGATTCCCCAATCAAAGCTGGCAACTCCTCTCGGCGAAACACCCAAACAATCCTAGCCTGTTCCTGCTCTGGTATCTCACCTTCTTCCAGCTCTTCCTCGTCCTCCCCCATCTCTCTTTCCGAGACCTCTCCTTCTGGGATCTCAGACAGGGGAACACAGAGCACCTCCTCTTGGGAGAGCCTAGCTCGCTTTGGCAGCACCCCTGCTTCTACATGATCCCTAGGGTCCGCGTGTGTAAGTATATTACTTCCTGACGCCGCTTCCTGCTCCTGAGTTCCCTGCTTGCAGAGCCAAAAGGCCCTATGCATTAGCAGGACAAATTCAGGGGAAAAGTCCCCTCCAATGCCAAAATCCAGCCCTCCCACGGAGGTAGACGGGCTGGGTTGAGGTAAGGCCTTTGCAGACTGCTCCCCCATTGAGGGGAGGCCTGGTGCCAACTGATCCATGACCTCCAGTGGGTCCACAGATTCCTGAGAGACCTGAGGGAGAGGATCCTGTGAACGACCCACTTGAGTCTCCTGTTCCACCGCAGCCACCTCAGCTGTGCAGCCTCTACATACCCCCAAGTCAGACACAGTGCTCTTACGCATGCCACAGAGCAAACATTGTGGTTTAGGCATAATGGAGGTTGCTCTGGTTATCTCTACTCAGTTACTATCTCTATTACTAAATATCTAAACAAATTCTTCTTACTCTTTTTTTTTTCACACCCGCTTGCAACACATGGGCCTAAGAGACACCCCCAAAAGGGCTATCCCATGGTCGGGCCCCCTGCTGCCCTCCGTACCAAATTTAAGTTCCCCTTTAGGAAATGAGCGCCAAAATGACAGATGCGCGAAGAAAAAGGAGGGCCTATCTCACCGGCGCACTCTCCTCCTCAGGACACCGCTCGGCTCTACTGCAACACGCCGGCTGCAAACGCGTGGTCGGCTCTGAATGCCACGCGGTTCGCCTCAGCGTTCCGGCCCCTTTCGCGCTGCCAAAACTGCTGGCTGTGAACGCATAGTCGACTCTGATGCCACGCAGCTCTCTTATGTTCTGGCCTCTTCTGCTTCTGCAGGGGTTGTAGGTGTCTTCCTGCCCTCTCGCTCAGCCGCCGGGAGGACTTCGGCAGCAAGGTGGAAAGACACTGAAGGACCTGATAGACGGCAGTGGCTGCAGGGATGCTTCCTTCTTCCTAACCTGCCAGATAAAGGCTGGCGGTCTTAAGGGGAAACGGACCCGCACTTAGTTGCAGGGCAGGGCTGAAGTTACCTCCTCCCCCACCCCTGAGGGAAACTGAGGTAGAAGAGACCTTCACAGACCTATACTAGATAGTCAAATAAAATTAAAGGTACAGGAATAAACCAAAGGGTAAAATAGCTCCCTAAGCTAAGCCTCTTCAGTAACCTAGCTATGGGTTACTGATTCCCTTACAGCTTGGAGACTGAGCAAAACTGAATCTGGTGGGAGGAGCCAGTACTATATATATCCTAGGGTCATCAAAAGAAGATGACGTGCTCAGTCTCCTTGCAGCTGGAAGGGGGGCTCAACCCAGAGGAAAGGGACTGGACTGGAGAGACGCTTAGGAAAGGAAGGTTTTGAGATGTTTTCTGAAGTCCTTTAAGTCCTTGGTTGTCCTGACCTTCTCTAGGAGAGAATTCCAGATGGCGAGTGCTGCTAATGAAAGAGCCCTCTTTGTTGGTGTAAGAACTAGGTGTTGAAATGGTGTTTCTGGTGCTCTGTCTCTTAGGTCTGTTGTATAATTTTGTGCATATCAGTTCCTGTAGAATTCTGGCTGATGTGTTGTTTCTTATCTTGAAGATAGTTAAGGCAGTTTTGTATCTGGCACATGAGGTAATTGGTAGCTAGTGAAGCTGATATAAGAGCGGTGTTGTGTGATCATGTTTGATGGATTCTGTGATGATGTGGGCAGCCTTGTTCAGGGCTAGTTGCAAGGGACGAGTGGTTTGAGTTGGAAGATCATCATAAAGGGAGTTACAGTTGTCAAGCATGGAGATTATAACTGCTTGACAGACCGTGCAGAAGTGATCCAGACTGAGGAGGGGTTTTAGTCTTTGGATAATAGCGAGCCTTTGGAATGCATTCTTGGAGGTTCTGTTGATGTAGGCTTGTAAGTTTAGAAAGTGATCAAGGGTGATACCAAGGTAGCATACTTCCTCTTTTAGTGGGATTAGAGTGTCCGTGATGGTAAAGGAAGGATCCGTGGGGGTAAAGGAAGAGTCCCGTGTTATGAATAGCACCTCAGATTTTTTGAAGTTGACTTGGAGGTTGTTGGAAGCCAGCCAGTTGCTCATCTCCTGTAGGCATTTAGTGATAGCTGTATAGTCTAGCGTGTCGAGATGGATAGGGGAATAGACCATGATATCATCTGCATAAATGGCATCGTTAATTTTGTGCTGCTTGAAGATGCTGCAAACTGGTTGTAAGTAGGAAGGGCAGGCAGGGAAGACCCTTGCATGACTCCCTGTGTTGTGTTGAACGGAGTGGAGGTGTTTGAACCAAATTTGACCTTTTGTTGTCTATCACTGAGGTAGGATTGGAACCAGTTGAATGCTGTGCTGTGAAATCCAATGATAGTTAGTCAGTTTAAGAGGATGCTGTGTGAAACAGTGTCGAAGGCCAAAGAGATGTCAAAGACGTGTAGGAAGCAGGATAGGAGGTTACTAGCACTTTATTAATAAACAACCCCAACGCGTTTCGGCAGGTGCCTTCATCAGGGGGCTAAAGGACTGCAAAAACAAATAAAAACATATAAATAATAAAACAACATTAAATACATAATAAAATAATAAATATAATGATTGTAGTAAACATACATGATGATGAATAAAAACATCCATGTATGATCACAAATAAAATATACTTACAGATTGTACTGCTAGTCATGTGTGTAAAACAAGCGCATAAATAATATGTGACCAATAGTACACTAGAAACAGCTGAAAAAATATAATAAATACGTTAAAATACAAAACTACATATAATTATACTTTTAAAAAAAAGAAGATAATGGGAGACCCAGACCAGAGAACACCATGCTAAAAAATTCCATTAACAAAACACCAAAAGAAATACAATAAAAAAATAATAATATAAATATAAAAACATAAAGATAATCATAAAAATAAAAATAAGTAAAAATAATAATAATGTGATAATAATAATAATAATAAGTAATAATAAATATAATAATAGTAATCGATATACAATAAAAAAATAAATAAATATGTAAGTATATAAATATGAAATTGCATAATAAAATTACAAACAAATTATTTAATACATAAGAATAAAATTATAAAAATAAACAATTAATAATAATGAACTAAATATAAGAACATCTAAATAATAAATATTTATTACATAAAATATAACAAAACAAAAGACAAATAATAACATACTGGGAATAAAATATAAATAATTAAGTAGACATAAGATGTTCTTAATAACTCCCATAAATAGAGTATCATTAATCCAATTGGGAGAGAAAGACACTCGTACCTTAAGCGTAAACATGAAAAGCCCACAATGTTATTAAAAAAACGTGTTTAAATAAAATTCAAAGAAAAAATCAGACTGTATTTACATAGATGTTTGAAACAACCACCCTACTGATCTGACTTTTAGAAACATAATAAACCTATCTCCAACCACCAACCATAAAGGATATGCAAAAAATGGCCAAAAAAACGCTCATACAAATGAAACAGCGTAGTATTCCCATGTTTAAAAAGAAACCAAAGGACATAGTATACCAATGTCTAGAAAAGGGGGGGAATGGGAACTAAGAAACCATTGATACTGTCCGTTTTGAAATGGAGAAGCAGGACCTTGAGAAATCGTCAGATGGGGTGCTTTTTAAAGGGGAGACTAAAAATAAAAGATAAATAATAATTAATGAATAATAATTTATCTTCCATATAGGCAGAACAATTGATCAGCTATTCAATAAAGAATGAAAATTGCATAATGAATAAAACGTGATGCCATGCTGCCCTACTGAGGAATCCCACCGTATTAAAATACAAAAATAAAAAGCCAAGATCGAGGCCAACAAATGCAGCCCGACGTCAGTGCATTGGGGATACTCGGAAGGGAATAAAAATGCCGCGTCTAGGCATAAACAGTTTATAAAAAATATAGTTTATAAATAATATAAACCAAATCTATTTCAATCGTAACGAACTAAAAATCAACATAAAACCTTACATAGGAAGACACAAACCATCGGACCAGCATAAGGAACTGAAAAGTCGTTAGAACGACGCGCTGGATTTTGGCGCGTTTTTGAGGCAATGCCCGATTATGCATGAATGCATTTGCATAGGAAACAAAATCAAAGCAGGTATTAAAAAAGATGGTGAATAAAACGTGATGTCGTACTGACTTACTAAGGAAATACACCGTATTAGGTTAAAGAAAAACAGAGTCAAAATCAAGCCCAGCGGTTGCAGCCCGACGTCAATGCATCAGGGAAAACAGAAGGGAAAAAACCCCCTCCTATGCATAAATAGTTTGCAGAAGAATCCAAATAATATCTAACTCAGTCATAACAAGTTGCTATAGTAGCAACTCAAAGGGGAAATAAAAATAAAGACCTAGCATGAAGAGACACAAACCTGCAGACCAGCATAAGGGACTTAACAGCCATTAGATCAACGAGCTGGATTTTGGCGCGTTTTAAACAATCACAAGACCCGATTATGCATAAATGCATATGCATGAGAGACCAACACCAGATCAGGTGATAAAAGAGATGTAATGTTAAAAAAAGCTTAGAGATAGACCTAAAAAAACTCAAAAAGAAACCGCGTTTTGAAAAAAACACACATCCATTACTGTATAATTGCATATGTAATACAAAAACTGAAAATAACTTAAAAATACAGCAATGTGTCAATTTTTTATATTTTGTAATCAATGCTCACATAATGATTAAAAGCAACCAATATAATACCAAAGACTAAGTATGGACAAAATAAAAGCCAATAAATAAACTACAAACACCTATGCAGCAACCCTAACTCAAGGCGAAAAAGTCATCCTGTTGTTAAAATTAAACATTAAAAAATAATAGTAAATAAAAATAATAAATATATAATAAATAAGCTAAAATACCAAATTACAAAAATTGTCTTTAAATATTAAATAAAATAAAAAAATAAAAAAATAAAAATTGCTCATAGAAAAACAGACAAATTGAACTCCTGATTAAGACCTAGTGGTTCAAGGGACTGTAGCTCATAAATATATCGTTGCTCCAACCTAAGGAGAATCTGATCCACATTGCCTCCTCGCCAATGTGGATACACTACCTTAAGAACAAAAAACTTAAGATCAGAGACCAAATGGCCCTTGGTAATCCAGTGCTGCACTAAAGGTTTTTCTTCCACCCGTCTACTCAAACAACTTTTGTGTTCAATAATGCGTGTTTTAATGGGACGAGTAGTCTTTCCAACATATAAAAGCTTGCAAGGGCACATCACCACATATATCACATTACTTGTGGTACAGTTGGAAAAATGATTCAAGAAAAATTTTTGAGCAGTAACAGGGTGTACAAAAAACTTTTTAACAGACAAACTATTTAAACAAACCGAGCACCGTCCACATGTAAAGTGCCCCTTAACTCTGACCTTTGGTTTAGGTTTTGCAAGAGCTGATGGAACTAAAATATTCCTGATATTGCGGTTTCTCTTGTATGCAACCAACAAGGACTTGCGTGCCATACCTGGAAGGGAGGAAAGAAGGTGCCATTCTCGTCTCAAAATATGAGATATGTCTTTTGAGAATGAGGAAAAAGTTAAGGCACATACTACCCGGTCTTCTTTAGGCATCATTTTCTTCTGCAAAAGATCATTTCTATTGGAAGATTTAGCCCTACTATATGCATTTTGAATAACATGTGCCGGATAGCCCCTATCTCGAAACCTTTCAACCATATTGGCAGAATGGCGCTCGAAATCATGAACTGAAGTACATAAACGCTTGACACGTAAAAACTGCCCATAGGGTAAATTGGTCTTGAGGGACTTATTATGGAAACTATCATAACGTAACAGAGAATTCCGGTCCATAGGTTTCCGAAAAAGATCGGTCTCAAAACCGTTCTTACCTATTTTAATATTGATATCCAGATACGAAATTTGCGTAGAGCTAAAAGAACCTTCAAATTGTAGGTGCTCATCTTTAGAGTTCAACCATTGAAAAAAAGCCTGTAAAATGTCCTCTGCACCATCTCAAATGAGGAGAACATCATCTATGTAGCGTAGCCATAACTTAATGTATTTCTTAAAAGGATGGAACTGGAGAAACTTGTTCTCAAAATTAGCCACATACAAGTTCGCGACGTCCGGCGCCATGGACGACCCCATAGCCACGCCCTTGATTTGCTTGTAGAAAATGCCTTGAAAGCAGAAAAAATTCTCACACATTGCAATGGCTGTCATCTGGGTCAGAAAACTAGTAGGAATGCGTACTGGTGGTTCTTGCTGAATGAGGGTATTCACAATGTCTTCCAGAGCATCTGTTTGTGGAATATTAGTATAAAGCGAATTAATATCCAGCGTTGCCAAAATTGATCTATCGTGATAGTTAGCAAAATCCCGCAAAATATTAATGACGTGTGTGGAATCACGTACATAAGATGGAATTTTAGGGACAAACGGACGGAGAAAAAAGTCCAAAAACTTGGACAAAGGTTCTAACAAAGACCCAATGGCCGATATGATAGGTCATCCAGGGGGATTATGGAGAGACTTATGGATTTTAGGCAGCACATAGATAGTGGGTATAACCGGATATTGAACAGTAAGAAAGCTAATTTCATTAGGAGTTAAGTAGCCTGCTTGTTGTCCAAGAAAAATGAGAGTATCCACTCTATGCTTAAGGTTGGCTGTAGGATCATCAAAAATCTTTTGGTAAAAAACAACATCGTTAACTTGGCGTAATATTTCATGAATGTAATCTGTTTTATTAAGAATCACCAAAGCCCCGCCTTTATCGGCCGGTTTTATAATAATAGACAAATTGTTCTGTAGTTCACGTAGGGCTGCCGTCTGGATAGACGTAAGATTGTGAAAAGGCCGACCCTTCTTTTTATAAAGTGCTTCTACCTGGGATAAAACCACTTGCTCAAAGGCATCTATTAACGCATTCGTATTATTAGGTGGTACCCAGGTAGAAGACTTACGAAGAACAGAATTGCCCGCCAAATTACCACTTTGATTTGAGAAAAAATCTATAATCTTTAATTTCCTAAAAAATTTATAAAGCTCTACCCGGGTGGTGAACCGGTCATGTCTCTCAAAAGGTACGAACGAAAGGCCCTTCTCCAGAACTTCAACCTGGACATTGCTTAAGACAAAATCAGACAAATTAAAAATGCCACTGTTAGTGGTTAATCTAGGAATCTCTGTCCTCTCCCTCTGCCCCTGCCTCTGGGGAGTGAAGTGGGCCGTGCCTCCCAAGTTTTGTATTGGTGATATGGTGATCTCACTTGATTGTGGGACCCACTTCTTGCCTCCCCCCTTCCAAAGGGAATCCATTGAAAAACCCGATGGATGTTGAGAGTTACCAGCAGAGGAAAACAGGGGAGCCGAAGAATCCTGATCTATAGTGTCATCAACATGACTACGACTTCTTTTATTGGCATGTTCCAAAAAAGGATCAGGAGAAAACAGTCTGGTCTTAGCTTTACTTTTACCAGATTTAACATTATGAGTACTGGGTCCTGGTCTGGGTGAATCCGCATCCCACCTATGTGAGGTGATGCGTGGTCTGGGTTTCCCATTAATCCAATAGTACACTGTACCATTTTTATAGTCACTATCATCGTGTTTAAATTTATTCAGCTTTCTATCTTTAATAATCTTACTATACTCTAAAGAGTTTCTGTCAAAATTCTTTTTCATTTTATCAGACTTGTGATCATTGTCTTTTAAAAAAGTCACCTTCTCTTCAACCTTAACTTTTAAAGCAGCGGATTTACGTTTCGAAGTGTTGATTAAAAGAATCATCAGATCCAAAGAACACTTGTTCATTATCTTAATCCAACTAGCCTTAAACTCCTCATCGTCTTTAAACATCCCCGGGGCCTTTTGAACACGGAGCCCTCTAGGGATGATCTTTTTCCGGCAATATTCAAGGAGTGAGGCAGCATGCATGTCCTCACGAATCAGTTGCTGTGTAAGCTGGACCGCTTCTCCCCATTCGTCTTCAATATTTGGAGAACCCTCATCTTCGTTGAAGAAGGGGTCATCCGGTAGCATGTTTTTCAAATCATTTTCTTGGAAGCTCAAAACGTCTTTCCACGGGGAGAACATGCTCAGATGAAACCAAAGACACAGAAAAGAGCACCAAACTTGCAGAGAGTCCAAGACAAACAAAAGAGCGAGCAGGATAGGAGGTCACTAGCACTTTATTAATAAACAACCCCAACACGTTTCGGCAGGTGCCTTCATCAGGGGGCTAAAGGACTGCAAAAACAAATAAAAACATATAAATAATAAAACAACAGGGAAGCATACAGGTCAATATAGTCTGCCAGTTGTCTCTGATGTAAAAAGACTGGAAACGGTTCAGAGGAAGGCGACCAAAATGATTTGGAGCCTGTGTCAGAAGCCTTATGAGAAGAGACTTGAAGACATAAATATGTACACTCTGGAGAAGAGGAGGGATAGGGAGATATGATTCAGACTTTTAAATACTTAAAGAGAATTAATGAACAAACAAACCTCTTCCAAAGACGGGGAAACTGTAAAACTAGAGGGCATAACATGAAGCTGCAAGGGGGTAAACTGAAAGGCAATGTCAGGAAATACTTTTTCACTGAAAGGGTGGTGGATGCTTGGAATGACCTCCCGATGGAAATGGTGGGGGCAAATACATAGACAGAATTCAAAATGGCATGGGACAGACACAGTGGATCACTTTACAGCAACAGGATAAAATCAAAATAAACTTAACTATCTAATTTCTCATCAAACAGGGGTGTCATACACGGAGCAGTGGGTTCACCCCTAAACAAAGACATGGGAGGGGTGACCTGCATGGAGCGGCAGGTGCATCTACTCTTGCCATCTTACTGGGCAGACTAGATGGACCATACTGGTCTTTATCTGCCATCACTTACTATGTTAGTATGTTACTATGGTGTTTGTCTTGTTTCTGATGGACCTCGCATTGCTTAGCCCAATGTTAATTAGAGGGATTAGTGTGTGTAGGGTGTGGTAGCCAGTTGTGTGAGTGTTGGTTTGAATTCTTATTAATCTGGGGGTTCGTCTGTTGGCATTTCTTATGGGGATTCATTCATATGTGTGGGTGGCAGGTAAGTGTACTAGGGGAGGTTGTAGGGCTGTTGTGGGGATGTTTATGGTATACGTAGCTGTTGAGGAGTGGCAGAGTAGGAACCAGAGGAGAAGAAGAGCATACAATACTTGGTTGGCTGGCAACATTGGATTCCATGACATTATAGCAGTTTTATGCTTTTTGGTAGAATCATAGGAGGATAGTGGTGGGGCTCTTTCAGCAATGAGTTCCATTTCTGATGAGTGGTACTTACAGTTTGTCATTTTCTTACTGAAAGTGTGTCATGATACAATCCAAGGTGTCTATGAGATGTGTGGGGTGAGCGTATTCTGCTTGTGAGTAAACCTCATAGGGGTGAGGTCAGCAGCGAGGTCTTTGAGGTTGTTGAGGTTTTTCGAGGTTGTTAGGCTTAGTGTTGGCAGCATTTTGTGTGGGTTGAGCTGATTTTTGCGTACCTGCCTGCTTCTCTGCCTAAGGGCCACGCCAAATGGCTCTATGGCACAGGCCCACCAGGCATGGGCACACCTGATGGCACTTCTTTTTTAAAGTTGCTCTGGTGGGCCCTGATTGGCCTTGAGATGGAGAGTGGAAGCGGTTTCAGCCTCCCGCTCTCTTTCCTGATGCCGATCGGGGCTCTGGGTCCAAGGGTGCAGTCCTGCAGCGCCTGATGGATGAGGGTGAAAGGTGATAGACTCAGGACTAATATGCGGAAATATTTCTTTATGGAAAGAGTGGTAGATGCATGGAATAGTCTCCTAGCGGAGGTAGTAGAGATTAAGACAGTATCTGAATTCAAGAAAGCAGGGGACAAACACAGATGTGCTGCTGAGAAAAATATACATGAACACAACAGGAAGCAATGTAAAATGAGATTGACTGAAGATATGATGGAGTATTTTAATTTTTAAGTACTGTACCAGGATATTCCTGAAGGGATGAAGTTATAGGAAGTATTTATATATGTATGGGGTAAGGTACGACCCCAGGGTTCACCAGACTCACCCCCCACTCCGCTCTGCAGGTTCTGTATCTAGAGTTGAATTATATATTGATTATCTATAAAACACTGCTTATTGTACCTGGTGGGTACTGGGTGTTAATCTGTCTGGAAATTGCTATGTGAGCATATTTTCTGGACGTGTCCTATCTCTGGAACCTGGAAGAATGGTAGATACAGTACAATAGATCAGCCCCACTGTCTGCTAGAAATGCAGATACAGTCGTACAGTCCTTACCCAGGGAGATCAGAGTCTCATAATTCTCCTTCATCACCTCCCTGTAAAGCTCCTTCTGCCCTTCATCTAAATACTCCCACTCCTCCTGGGAGAAAGAGACAGCGATGTCTTCAAACGTCACCCGCATCTGAAACACAAACCAGAAACACACTCAGGGACACATGGAGGTGTTCAGGGTACTTTAGATGTCGGCTGGCTTTATTCTCCTCCCCTAGAAATCCAAGGGAGCTCTGCATTTAAAACTTGTAGGAACAGACCCAGAAGCGATTACTAGTCTCCAGAGCACCGGGGGTGGAAGCACATTGAGTGGATCTCTCTGCTAAGTTTTTATTTTTTTTCTTTTGCATGCTTTGAATAGTTTTAGTTGCCTGTATCTCATCGGTCTTTTAGAATTACTGTAATTGTACTTCTTTACTTACTGCCTTTGTTTAACATAGTAAAATAGTATATGACAGCAGATAAAGACCAGTATGGTTCATCTAGTCTGTACAGCAAGGTGGCAAGAGGTGGTGCCCCTGCCGCTCCATGCAGGTCACCCCCCCATGCCTTTGTTTAGAGGTGTACCCACCTCTCCATGCAGGTCACCCCTATTTGTTGAGATATAAGAGATAGTTATGTTTATTTTTATTTTATCCTGTTGCTATAAAGGGATCCACTGTGTCTGTCCCATGCCATTTTGAATTCTGTCACTGTATTTGCCAACACCACTTCCATCAGGAGGGTATTTCAAGCATCGACTATGTAGATTTTTTTTAGCCTTTGAGAAAATAGTGGATGCAATATAGGAATTACATGGCTTTAATAAAAAAATTTCAGCCTGTTCTAGAAAACTAGCTTTAAAAGAATATGTTTGGCCTGTATTGCAGAGACAAGTCTGTGCTTTGGTAGGTAACAGCTGCCCTGCAGTGTCTCTGGCTTAGGAAGTCAAATTCGTAGCTTATTGACACTTATTTCTCTCCCTCCCTTCCCTCACCCACCCACCCCAGGGATGGATGTTCTTAGTCACCCCGAAACACACAGTCGCTTGTACTAACTTTAGTGTAAAGCACTTCTCTGTTGCTTTTTCATCTGACAAATGCCCCATATTTGACACACTAATCAAAGTTATTTTTAATCAGTGCAATAGTTGTGGTGCTTTAATCTTCAGGAAAACAATTTGGAGCCTTTGAGCTTGTCCTATCCATCTTAAGGTATCTGCTATGGAAAAATAATTTATTCAATTGTGGGAAGACTTAACTGCAATGTAACAAAGCTCCCCCATGATACATCTTGCAAACAATCTATGCAACTCCCTCAAAAAAATCCAGCAATGTAATAATAAATGGATGACAGTGGTTCTGGCCGGTTATGATGCATTACAGGGAGACACCAACTCCATCTCGACATACCCTTGCAGAATACCTTCTCTGCCTTGGTAAATAAGGATTCTTCATTAATGGAAACTGAGGTGGCCTTAGACAAGAAAGTCGACACCGGTTTACAGATATCTAAACCATATAGACAAAGAGAGGGGCTTACCTCAATGATCATCTCTATCAACCCTTTTTTTTTTTTACATTTATCTCCAGCCAATCTGTAGTATCTTCCATAAGTTTAAAGTGGAGTATCACATCTATGCGGACAATATAGCATTATATCTCCCATTGCAAGCCCTAACCTCCAACTGATAATGTCTTGCTTCAGTGAATTCTCAAAGTGGCTAAACTCCCATAATCTGCAGATTAATTTAAAGAAAACTGATATATTATAGGTAGCCAGGAACCATGACTTTAAATCTCCCTCAACTTTAAACCTAAAAGAAGCTGTTTTACAGCTAAAGAAGGAGGTGAAATTCCTTGGGATTACTCTAGATCAATCCCTTAGGATGACCACCCATATAAAATTTACCCCAGGTAAGATTCATTATAAACTAAAGATGAGGAGAGACCTGCTTTGTCGGGAGAGCTGCCGTGGTTCGTTTTTCCACCGCGGAGCAAGTGCTTGGCTGGAGTCCGGTGCCTGCTGTGTCATCTGCAGGCAGAGTGTGGCCGCCCTCGGGAGTGGAGGACCCCCCCACGAGCCCTACAAAGCCCGGCTGTGTCAGACCTGCTGGTGAGAGACCTGCTTTGTCGGGAGAGCTGCCGCGGTTCATTTTTCCACCGAGGAGCAAGTGCTTGGCTGGAGTCCAGTGCCTGCTGTGTCATCTGCAGGCAGAGTGTGGCCACCCTCGGGAGTGGAGGACCCCCCCACGAGCCCTACAAAGCCCGGCTGATTTACACGCGGCTGCGTGTTCGCGCTTTAAGGGGCGCGGTACAAGGGGCATACTCTGCTCCTTATGTGCTCCTTTGGTGCTTCTTGGTGGAAGTAGAAGCACCAGCAGTTTGGCCTGCCCATGGGGAAACGTAAGGCAAAACCAGCAGCCAAGACATCGTCAGGAGAGAGAGGTAAGGTGTCTGGTCCCATGGACAGGCATGTAACTGCCCTTCCGCTTGCTAGCCAGTCTTTGGAAGGGGCGTCTTTGAGCCCTGTTCTTCGGACACCACCTCCTTTCCCTCTGCCTACCTCCTCATCTACTCCTGTGAAGGTACTTTCATCAGTTGTCTCTCCGGTGTTAGTTCCTGTAAGCCCTGCTGCATCTACTATTGATTCCCTCCCAGTTAAAAGTGAGATGACTCTTTCAGATATCTGGTCAATGCTTTTGAATATTGAAACACGTCTTTCTACCACTGTTACCTCATTATGTAATTTTACACACGATGTTGTCAAAAAGGTTAATGCAATTGATGATCAAATGACTAATCTTGCAGGCTCCTTATCTCTGGTGGATTCCCAACTCCAATTATATAAGGATTCCCATTTGGGTTATCTGAAAGATATTTCCTCTATTTCTTACCGATTGGAATTGTTGGAAAATCACTAGCGAGCTAGGAACCTTCGTTTTCTTAATTTCCCCTCTACTCATCTGCTTTCTCCTGAGATTTTATTAAAAAAATATTTGTCTGAAATTTTGCACTTAGGCTCTGTAGATATTGTATTTTAATTTTTAAGTACTGTACCAGGATATTCCTGAAGGGATGAAGTTATAGGAAGTATTTATATATGTATGGGGTAAGGTACGACCCCAGGGTTCACCAGACTCACCCCCCACTCCGCTCTGCAGGTTCTGTATCTAGAGTTGAATTATATATTGATTATCTATAAAACACTGCTTATTGTACCTGGTGGGTACTGGGTGTTAATCTGTCTGGCTCTGTAGATATTGTACAGATGTATTCCTTTTTTCCTAAGGTTGGGGCCTCGGACCAGGCCAAGGAACTTCCTTTGTTGGGATATCTTGGCATAGGGATAGTTTTGCTCCTTCAGATGCTATCTGTGACTGTAATCATGGCCTGCCTGCAGTTTGCACGATGGAGAAAAGCAAATGTCCTGTGGGCTAAGAAAGTATATGCTACAAGAGAGCTTTTGCGGCCTGCTGTAGTCTGGAGGCCTTGCTTTGAGTAGAAGTACGTGGAGTCAGGCTCAGAGAGAAATAGCAGGCCTGCTCAGTGAATTAATTAGCAGAACACATACTTTCGACCTTGAAGAAGAAGAAAAAGGAAAATGTCATTTAGCACCAGGAGATGGAAAGATCATAAAACAGGCCAAGGAATGCAGGAAAGATATGCTTCACCGAACAGATAAAGAGCACAATTAAGCAAAAAACCTTGAGAGCACCATCTGCAAGGGAGGGTAGCCCTAAGGCATAATTGGCATTATTTATGGGAGGGGGCCTCAGAGAAGGAGTTCTAGCAAAGTTTTCTTTCTTTGCTAGTAACTCTGACTTTTACAGAATGACATCAGACTTCTAGAAGTTTTTGTGACGGAGAATATCTTTATAAGGGGAAGGCTCCACTACTCAGTGGGCAATCTGCTCTCTGATCCTGGACAGAGAGGGGGTTGCCTGTCACAGTCTCAGACAAGAGTCTTTTGCTCTCTGCACTGGTGATTTATTTCGCTTTGGTATACCAATAAAGAAGCTTTGCATCTGAGCAGAAGTTT
The DNA here is from genome assembly GCA_033557465.1 of Ichthyophis bannanicus. NCBI lineage: Eukaryota > Metazoa > Chordata > Amphibia > Gymnophiona > Ichthyophiidae > Ichthyophis > Ichthyophis bannanicus. The sequence goes on from CM066031.1 coordinate 49,496,978, forward strand.
GTCCTGAGTAATTTGTTGCTAATTGGTAATTGGTGATTTCTAGTAAAAAACAGTTGTTGTGGGATACAGGGTCCCACAAATGGTGCGAAACCCGGCCGCATCTCACTTCTAAATTGACTGTAGTCACTCCTAACCTTTTTCTAAATTTCCCAAGGATTCTTCGGACTACGCTTTTGGCTGCGTGTTTGTCCGAAAGGCTCCCTCCTGTTTTAAAAGGCAACAACAGGGGATGTGAATTCCTTCTCAATAGGAGAAGAGGCTACCTCCTGTTCTTAACATAAAAAAAAAAAAGAAAAAAATAGAACAGGGGAAGAGGTTTCCTTCTGCTGGCCTAGAAGACGTGCTTCCCTCCTGCCAGTTCAGGAGAAGTGCATGCGGTCCCTGTGTGACGCCGTGACATCTAGATTTCCCTAGGAAGACGTCGCTTGTGAGTATTTGTTTCCTGTCTACCCCATCAACGACAGAAGACTTGCCGGTGGGTGAGTAGTGACTTTATGTTTTATGTGATCACTGTTCTGCTATTGTGCTGCTATGTAACTGATTAGGGTGTTCTGTAAATATTAGGGAAAGTAAGTTGTTGTTTTTTTTGCCCAGACCTTAGATCTTCAAAGTCCCAGGATTGCTTGGTGTATATGTGAGACTGTACGCCCAAAGAAATTTGAGCGAAGCGCCTGTGTGTCCTTATCCACGGTTCCGTATCTCCGCGAGGGGAACGGCTGGGTTTGGACAAAGCATAAGAACTGGGTGTGTGTGTTTGAGTCCTGGATTTTGTAACTTCGTTTCCTCTGCATATAAAGAGGTTATTTTTGTAAAAACGCGAAGTTACCAGCTCCTCTGTAACTTAAAGAGGGTGCTGGCAGGTTTATTCCTGCCAAAAAGGTGAAATTACCAGCGAATTTACCAACTCCTCTGCAGATAAAGAGGTTCGATTTTTATATATACATATCGGTAAAAAGTGAAGTTATTAACAGGATTTTGCCTGTAACTAAAGTGTCCCCGCACAGTGAAAACACCAGGTTTACTGATTATAGGAAGAAAGGGACAGTCGAGTATGTTTACAAGAAAATCCAAACAGGTGATGAATGATAAGGAAGGGACTGAGTCTGGTCCTACTCCCATAGAATCCCTCATTAGGCAGAACCCCCTGTTGGAATCTGCAATAAAAAATTGCTCTAAACAGTGGGAGAAATGGGCAAAAAAGGATGCTACTCTCGCCTGGCCAGCGGGAGGATCATTTGATCCGCTCATTTTAACTAAAATTAGGGATCATATTTTATTTACCAAATGTGGAAAAGCTCAGCTAGAACATCTGTGGCATATCTCTCTCTGGATGCAGGCTGGTCCTCACCCAGCGCCCACAGCGCCTGTTTCCCCACCACCATACTGGGCATCAGAAAGTAAGACCATGGCAGCTATTGGCTACTCTGATCCAGTATTAAAACCTAAACGGGAACAAATTCCTTCTAGTGTTCCTGATGCTGAAATTACTGAAGCCCTTAACGATGCTATAAGAGAAGGTAATGGCATGTGGGCTGAAGTTGAGGGAGTCATAAATCTTAAACCGACAGTGCCCCCGCCATCTGATGTTAGTGAATATTCAGAAGCACGAAAGCTGTTGGCAGAGCAACAGAAGCTTTTGAAGGAGGAACTACAGCAGTTAGAGAATGACAAAGAAACTGTCAGTAAGCAGAAAGAGGCTTTGGAATTTGAGCTCTCACGTCTTCATCAAGACGAACAGGATCAACCCGAACAGGCTGATCTTTTAAACCCCAATAAAGAACTTGATGAAGTCAAAGTCCCTGATAAGAAATTCAAACAAAAGCCATTGTTGCCTAAGAGTGATAGGCAGACACGATCACGTACTACTGGCAAACCACTGTTGTCCCTCATAGATGAGGAAGATGATGTAGATGGGGTTGGTTTTTCCTTAGTGGCCCAGCAGGGAAATAAAGATATTTTGAGTTTTGTTACAGAGATGGAGGGAGGAAATGGTTATTATGTGTACCTTTGGTCCTCCAATCTGTACGGATGGACCAAGAATAATCAGCCCCAAATGTTGCAGTGGCCCCCAACTGGCTCACTCGACACAGTACATCTTAATACTGCCCGCCTTTGTATTCGTGGCGGTGCGGGTGATCCCGGCTGGGACCTCACCTACATGGAAGCAGGTCTGAGAGTTTGGGAGAAATATGAGGGAAAGGAGCCCAAATCTGGTTTAATGTTTCCTATTATATACACCACTCATGGACAGAAATATGTCCCCTGGAACTTCACGGACATGACAAATATTGTTTCAAGCCTACCTCCATTAAACCGAGGAGGTGGAGCATGGATTCAGAAATTTGAAAGGGTAACGGCTGGATATAGCCTGGCCCTGGGAGATGTGAAGGCTTTGCTTGCTAAAATTCTGGGCAATAATGCCACAAATCAGATTTTCATAGGAGCAGGCCTGCCAGATGTTACTATAGCCGATAATAGGTTTGACGGTGCATCTTTTAATAACTACCGTCCACACCTTTGGGCATCTCTACGGGAAACATACCCTACGCAGCGTAGTATGACCCCCCTTACTACTATGCGGTTCCAACCCGGAGAGGATATTAGTGCATATCTTGCAAAATTCCAAGATTTGTGGGAAGCACAAATGGGCGTTTCATATGACGACCCGAACTTGTCACTCATGTTTTTCCAGACTCTTTGTAATACTCTCCCTCCTACAGTATTAGCAAAACTTAAATCTGTGGTAGGTCTTGAGACCGAGCCATGGCCCAAACAACAGGCCCATATCTTTCACTACATCCGCTCCTTAGAGGAGGACACCCTAAAACCTGAAAAGGACTTTAAGCAAGCTCAGGCCCGTCTTTTGAGCCTTCAGCTTAAAGGATTGCAAGAGAATAAGGAGCTACCGACTCCTACGAAGCCTCAACCCACAGACAATAAAAGCAATGATGAGGAACTCATTAAGAAGCTTAAACAGAAAATTAAGGAACAGCAGGATAAGTTAGATGATTTTGAATATCTGGATTGTTATGATGATGATGTCCCAGACCCCCGTGATGAGGGATGTGATCGATATAGGGAACATGTTTATTATAACGGAGCACCGCGACCCCGTTATTCCCAGCCACGGCGTTGGGATTCCCCTTCCCAGCGAAATAACCGTTCCTCCACCCCTCAGTGTTGGAATTGTGGTGGCTATGGCCATATCCAGTGTACATGCCGGGTCCCACGTAGATCTGAAAATCCTGACAGAAAGCGTTTTCCCTTGTGGGTACCCCCTCAGGGCTCTGGACCCCCTCTACAACAATGACTAAGAATTTATCTTTTACAGGCTAGGCTCACCTATCAGGAACCCATAATAGTGGTATTCTTTAATGATGAGCCCACTGAAATGTTGCTAGACACCGGGGCCACATCCTCTGTGTTAACTGCTTTACCAAAAAACTGTCAGCTTAGCACAAAGAAAATGATTACCACAGGTTTTGATGGTAAACCCCTTACATCTTGCATGACTACACCGGTTTCCCTGAGAATTGGAGACCAACAGGTTTGTCATTCCTTCCTATTCGCCCCTCACTGTCCCGTAAATTTGATGGGAAGAGATTTACTGGTAAAATTGCAGATTACATTCACCTATGGTCCACTGGGAGAGAAAGGTCCTGAAAGGTCACTGCTCCTTAGCCCCTATGGACGGGTTAAGTCACACCCGCCTGTCACGATTCATATTAAGCCTGGTTGCAAACCACCAAAGATTCCACAATATCCGATCCAACCTGATGCCCTGCAAGGATCTCGCCCGGAGATCCAGGAATTGTTGCAGCATGGAATAATTGAACTCAGTAACTCTCAGTATAATACCCCACTGTTCCCTGTAAAAAAGCCCAATGGTAAGTGGCGAATAGTTCATGATTTGCGAGCTCTCAATAGTGTTGTTGAACCCCAGTTCCCGGTTGTTTCCAACCCTGCTACACTGTTAACAGCAACTACTTTGTACAAATATCACACTGTTTTGGACCTGTCCCATGCTTACTTTGGAATTGTGGTCGAACCTGCTTCCCGGTGTTTCCTGGCCTTTACCTTCGAGGGTCAACATTATCAGTGGACCAGGTTACCCCAAGGGTACGTAGAGAGCCCCTCCATTTTCTCTCAAGCACTGGTGGCAGATTTGCAACCATTTCAAGCTGAACTACCCACTGAAGCATCACTTTTGCAATATGTGGATGATCTGTTACTGTCCACTGCTGAAGCAGAAACAAATTTGACCCTCACTCACAAACTTGTGTGTCACCTCAGAAACTGTGATTATCAAATTAATATGGACAAGGCACAGATATGCCAGTCTGAGGTTGCATTCCTGGGTTTCCTGATTGGTGAAGGTGTGCTCTCTTTAACTGACAAGACTAAACAACATTGCTTAGAGCTAAAGATGCCCAAAACTGTTAAGGCATTACGCTCCCTTCTCGGCATGATAAATTTCTGCCGTAAGTGGGTCCCAGGTCACAGTCAATGCACACATCCTTTTCGCAAATATCTGAAAGGGGGAGTAAAAGGGTCTATTGCTATAAATTTGTCAGCTCCTGATCAAACTTTACTTCAATCACTTCTGTCTGATGTGTCAAATTCACCAAGTCTTTGCCTCCCTGACTATTCAAAAGAAATGTTCTTGATTAGTTTCCATGGACATCATACGTGGGCAGCTGTGCTTTACCAAGATCAGATAGTTCCTACTTGTCAGGAACTTTCTCAGTCACTGAGTTAGTGTTACCAGACATTGAAAAAGGGTTGGTGGCTCTCAGTGAGGCAGTCCAAAAGACTTATAACACTTTTCACCCTGTGTCTCTTACAGTGTACTGTACTGGTGATGTGGAGGCTTTGTTAAACAGTAACACTCTCCATTTCACCCCACGGCGTGTAAATCAGGTTTGTGCCACTCTTTTGCGAAGTCACATCCTTCTTAAATCATTTCCTGCAACTCATCCCTTTGGTTATTTACAGAACCTAGTTTCTGTTACTGTGGGTGAGGAGGGAGACAGAACCCCCTCCTTTGCATTCGCTGATAATATTCGGCCCTTTAACGAAATGCCTTCAGACTCTGCAATCTGGTTTACTGATGGTTCAGAGACTTCACTTTGTTCTGGGTTTAGTGCAGTGCACATATCCCCCTCTGGTGATATTTTGGAGATACTACAGTATCAATTGCCCGGTGGTTACAGTGCCCAAGGTGCTGAAATCTGTGCAGTATTGGCTGTTTTGTTACATCAAGAAAATCATAACCTTGTCATCTTTACTGATTCTCATTATGCAACACAGGTACTGACGGCACTCCATAAAAAATGGTCACAGAGAGGTTTCATTACCTCTTCAGCTAGCACAATCACACACCTTGATGAGATATACCAAATCTATGAGTGCCTAGAGAAACGCAGAATTGATAATTTGTTCTTATGCTGTGAATGGGTTCCTGGGCACACCCAAGGGGACTCTTTTCTCCATACAGGAAATGCTTTAGCTGATCAGTTAGCCAAAGAAGTCACCAAAGGTGCACCGCTAACATTACCTGTTACTAGATCTCAGACCTATTCAGTGCCTGACCTCTCTGACTATCAAAAAGATGCCTGTGCTTATGAGATTGGAAATTGGGAGAGACTAGGCTGTACCCAAGTTAAGAAACTCTGGGTGCACCCATCTGGAAAGCTTTGTATCTGTTTTGTAGCACTGAAACGCCTGACAGGTCTCATACATGATGTCTATCATTCTACTGCTGCATATGTTTATGGGATGCTAGAGGATACCTTTTGGTGCCCTCACATGAAGAATCGAATTCAAGACATTGTGGTAAAATGTCCTGTATGTATCTTGAATGTCCAACCTGGAGGTAAACCTCTGGCTAGAGGTCACCTTCCTGTCTTGCATGGCCCTTTTGAATCATGGTACGTGGATTTCACTGATATGATCCACAGATGTGCACAGAAGCGATACCTTTTGGTATGGGTCTGCCCCTGGTCTAAATGGATCGAGGCTTTTCCTTGCAATAAAGAAACTGCCGAGGAAGTGGTAGAAGTTCTGCAAACACAAATCATACCCCGATTTGGGATTCCTAAGGTAATATATTCTGACAATGGTTCTCATTTTCGAAATGCCCTAGTTTCTGCATTCACTCAGCACCTCCCTGTTCAGTGGAAATATGTTTCTGTGTATAAGCCCACTTCTAATGGTCTTGTTGAACGCTGTAATGGCATTTTGAAAACTCAGCTCAGAAAGATTTGTGCTTCTGGTCACATGACCTGGTTACAGGCTTTACCAATGTGTTTGTTTCAGCTACGCCACAGCCCCATCAAGCGGCTGCACCTGACGCCTCATGAAATGGCCACAGGCCGGCGCATGCGCACATCTCCTTTTTCACAGTCTTTGGTCCCGGTACATGATGATCTTTCTTCTTACCTTGCAGGACTCCGGATTGCGCTCCAAGAAATTGCTGACCGTGTGACAAATGCGCAGGCTGCATCCAGTTCACCTTTGTCACTTTGCTTCCCCATAGGGTCCGCAGTGTATAAGAGAAACTGTGTTCGTGCCTCCTGGGACTGCCCTACATTCTCCGGCCCTCACATTGTTACTGCAGCATCCCCTTTCGCTGCTCAATTGAATGATGTGGACACCTGGATACATGTTAGTCATCTGAAAGCTGTCCCAGCTGTCTCATCTGAGTGACCAATCTCATTCCGCCAAAGACTTACACCGCGAGGTTGCTCCGTTGATCAGAATGATTGCTATCTACCCACTCTCCCCTGGGGCGTCCCTGTGCTTACTTCTTTTTATCTCCATTGTAATTGTACTGTTTATTCACTTCTTTCATCCTGATGGAGAATTTGCTTTTTTCCCACGAGTTTATAATCAAACCCTGCTGTGAACTGAACTCTTACTTGAACATTGGACATTTTAGTGATCAATTTCTGTGATATTACTCCTTTTTTTTTTAATACTGTTTGGATTTTTCTCCCCTACAGTCAGATAAGTACCATGTTTCCTTTACCTTTGAGTTTTCTTTTGGGATTTTCAATTGTTCTTGTTCTTTTTATCCGGTGTCTACCTCCGAATGGACAGCAGGCCCTATACCTCCAGGAGCAAAACCAGGTTAATCTGACTATCCAACCGCTGCGGCGGGTACCCCGAGCTGTTCCTGTTGTTTCTCTGAACTCGTGGAAGCAGTCAGTGTTGCAAATTGTTTCTTTATTAAATGTCTCTGATTGTATTATATGTACTCCTTTGCCTAAAGGGGTTGGGTACGCCCCAGTTCTTGTCTCCTCGGTATCGCTCTCTGAAATTATGGGACGTGTGCCATGTTGGGACAATGACGATAGAACCCCTAGTTGTTTTGAACCCATACAATGTAGCCAATCTTGGCGCTCCAAGAATGCTTCTAATGAGCCCATACCAGTCTTTACACCAGAATCTCAGACTTATGTCTACTGTTTAATCTCTAATGCCTCTGTTTCTTTCTCTGCTAGGTGTAACATGTCCTATAATGTGCAAAATGCTTCATGGCATATACGTGCCCATACTACCTTGCCTCTATGGCGTGGTCCCAACTTTACTAACCTCACCCTACTGTACTCACTCTTGCGCTCCCGTGACTTATGGAAAACCACTTCTGCAACTGATTTTGTTGTAGATGCCACATACTGGAATAACAGTTTTAACATTGGTCCCATGAATGCCAACGGCACTGTAATGGTTTCATTAGGTAGAGTGTCGCCCTCCCCTTACCGGTCCTGTTATATGCCTAAGAATTCATTTTACATGAACTCCCCAAATGGTGGTTTTTTGTATTCTGGTTATCATATGACCCATAGGTGGACTCCGTCCTCATCCCTTGAGGCGGTAGTTGGTCACTATTGGTTATGTGGACATACCCTGTATCAAATCATTAACCTTTCTCTTTTGCCATGTGCTTTAGTTAAAACTTCCTCTTTTTCTGCTTTAATCCCTCTCAATGTCACCCATCGTCCTGTTTCCCATTCCTTTCTGCACAGATTAAAGCGTAGTTTCTCTCCTGACTCTAGCCCTTGGGACTCCTCTGTAGCTGAGAATGATGCTATCCAGGCTTCATATCAGTACATCAATTCCACTTATCCCTTGACCAAAACCCGTTTGGATGCCCTTAGTGCAACGGCCTGCATCCCCTTTGCAACCCCTGCCCTTACTGCTGAACTTGGTATGGCTATACGTCGCCTTCAATGTTTACTACATATCCAGATGAAAGCTGTAACTGACTCTATTTCGCGTTTAGCTGAGTCCCTTGAGCAAAATACGCAAATGACTCTGCAGAATAGGCAAGCTCTAGATTTGCTTTTGACTGCTGAAGGCGGAACATGTACTTTTATTAATGCTACCAATTGTTGTACTGTCATCGCTAATCACTCTATTTTTGTTCTTGATGCTATGAATAAGATAAAACACCTTTCTGAATTACATATTAATGATTTTAAGGGTGGGCTCCAGCTTGACAATATTTGGGGTAGTATTTCTTCATGGTTTGCTAGCTTAGGAGGAGGTCTTAAGGCTTTCTTTGTCACACTTTTAAGTATAGCTTGTTTTGCAATTATTGCCTGTTGTACCTTATCTATTTTGCTTGCCTGCTGTAAACGTATGCTAGTGTGAAGCACTAAGACTCTGTATATTGTCTCTAGGGACCAGTATGAGCTCTTACCTTTGCAGGATCCTTCCTTGTCACAAATGGTTGTTATTCATAGTCCCTAAATTTGGGTTTCCTGCCTTTGGCCCTCACCTCAGAAAAAGAAAAACAAATAGAAAAAATTGGGGAATGTTGGGATATCTTGGCATAGGGATAGTTTTGCTCCTTCAGATGCTATCTGTGACTGTAATCATGGCCTGCCTGCAGTTTGCACGATGGAGAAAAGCAAATGTCCTGTGGGCTAAGAAAGTATATGCTACAAGAGAGCTTTTGCGGCCTGCTGTAGTCTGGAGGCCTTGCTTTGAGTAGAAGTACGTGGAGTCAGGCTCAGAGAGAAATAGCAGGCCTGCTCAGTGAATTAATTAGCAGAACACATACTTTCGACCTTGAAGAAGAGGAAAAAGGAAAATGTCATTTAGCACCAGGAGATGGAAAGATCATAAAACAGGCCAAGGAATGCAGGAAAGATATGCTTCACCGAACAGATAAGGAGCACAATTAAGCAAAAAACCTTGAGAGCACCATCTGCAAGGGAGGGTAGCCCTAAGGCATAATTGGCATTATTTATGGGAGGGGGCCTCAGAGAAGGAGTTCTAGCAAAGTTTTCTTTCTTTGCTAGTAACTCTGACTTTTACAGAATGACATCAGACTTCTAGAAGTTTTTGTGACGGAGAATATCTTTATAAGGGGAAGGCTCCACTACTCAGTGGGCAATCTGCTCTCTGATCCTGGACAGAGAGGGGGTTGCCTGTCACAGTCTCAGACAAGAGTCTTTTGCTCTCTGCACTGGTGATTTATTTCGCTTTGGTATACCAATAAAGAAGTTTTGCATCTGAGCAGAAGTTTGTCCTGAGTAATTTGTTGCTAATTGGTAATTGGTGATTTCTAGTAAAAAACAGTTGTTGTGGGATACAGGGCCCCACACCTTCCTTGGCTAAATCAGTTGGCTCTAATCTTACAGAGTTTTTGCAAGATTCACTTGATGTCATCCCCAAGAGGTGTACCTTGGTGGTGACTTTCGGGTCGGAATCACTTAAATTGAAAATTATACATGCTTATTTCAAGTACAAAGAATTGTTGTTTTGTGGGTATAAAATGCAGGTATTTCCAGATGTGGGCAAGGTTACTCAGGCTCGCCGGAAGCAGTTCCTCGAGCTTAGAACTAGAGTGATCGCCTTGGGGGCTTCTTTCTTTTTGAAGTTCCCTTGTCGCTGCTTGGTAACTTATGAAGGTCATGATTATGTTTATATTGATGTAGCCTCTCTTTGTCAGTTTTTAAATGACAGGGAGGGTGTTGGTGGGTTGTAGGGTGTTTAGGTGGGATGGCTTTATATTTAGCTCTCTGTTTTGGAGTTGTTGTTAACTCTTATTTTCTCTTGTAATTTGCTTGTTCCCTTCGGGGTAGAGATGCAGTTTTCTCTCCTTGATGTGTTTCTATAGGGTTATGGTGTTTTTTGTCCTTAAATGTATCCTAATGAGTGGATATTTGTCTTGTATATTATCTTGCATTTGGGAAAATTTAAATAAACAATTTAAAAAAAAATAAACTAAAGATGATTCAGCAATTGAGACCACTGTTATCAAGCTATGACTTTCGGTCTGTCGTTCATGCAATAATCACTCCACACTTTGATTATTGCAACAGCATTTTCCAGGGCCTCTCCAAACAGGCAATAAGCCAGTTACAGATGGCCCAAAATGTGGCTGCCCGAATTATTTGGAAAGTTAATAGAACTGAATATATCATACCTATATTATATAAATTACACTGGCTGCCAATTTATAGCTATATAAAGTACAAATTTCTCATGATCACATCCAAACTTCTAAAGAATATAGGTCCATCATACCTCAACTCTCAACACCCTCTTGTCCCCACAGACTTCCACAAGGCTAACCACTTGATGAGCAACACAGCCTTTATATACACTGCACCCGTGAACTGGAACTCCCTCCCTGATAAGCTCAAATCCAGTAATGATCTCTCCGTATTTCGTAAGGCCCTTAAAACCCATCTCTTCACTGAGCCCTTTGCAACCCACAGGATCAAGTCACCCAACCTTGCCTTCTCGTCCATGCATTCCATTAGAGAAAGTGGAAAAGGAGGAGGAGTAGCCTTATATGTCAAAAGCAATATAAAAGATACTGAAATGCAGGGGGCAAGGGGAAAAGAAGAAGTACTCTGGATTGTGTTGGGAAGAGGAGATGGCACTGTCATCCATACTGGTGTAGTCTACAGACCTCTGACTCAAATCGAAGAAATAGTTAATGAATTGATTATAGATATTGCAAAGATAGCCACAGAGGGGGAAGTGATCATATTGGGTGACTTTAATCTAACCAATATGAATTGGACTACTCCTTTTGCAAATCTGGAAAAAAGTAAAAAAATTGTAGATGCTTTCCAGGATGCGTTACTTAGACAAATGGTGATGAAACCGACCAGGGAAAGCTCAATGCTGGATTTAGTGCTCACAAGCGGAGATAATGTGTTGAATGTCCGAGTGGGTGCCCCTGTGAGAAGCAGCGATCATCACATGGTGCGGTTTGAGATAAAAGCCAAGGTGCAGTCCAATCACAGCAAGCTCAAAGTCCTAAACTTCAAAAACACTGACACCAGTAAAATGGCCAAGTAACTGAAGGAGGAGTTGGCATGGTGGGAGGGGATAAGGTAAGTGGAATTGCAATGGGCTAAAATAAATGTGGCAATAAAAGGGGCAACAGACAAATATGTAAGGAAAGTAAATAAAAACAAGAGGAAAAGGAAACGTATTTGGTTCTCCAAAGAAGTGGCTGCTCAAATAAAGGCAAAAACCACAGCTTTCACAAAATTCAAAAGCTTGCAGAGGAACACAGAAAGGAATACAGGATCAAATTAAAAGAGTAAAAAGATAAATAAGGATAGCAAAAGCAAAGGCAGAGGAAAAGATGGCTAAAGATGTGAAGTGTGGCGACAAAACTTTCTTCAGGTATATTCAGGAGAGGAGGAAAATCAGAGGTGGAATTTCAGGACTCAGAAGTGCTGGGAACAGATTCATGGAAAGTGACATTGAAAAAGCAAAAACTGCTTAACAAATACTTTTGCTCTGTTTTTACTAAAGAAAATCCTGGAGAAGGACCACCTGTGACTCCCAAATATAAAAATGGGAATAAAGTAGATACCACACCATTCACAGAAGATGATGTGTTGGAACAACTTGCAAAACCGAAAGTGGACAAGGCCATGGGACCAGAAGGGATACATCCCAGGATACTGAAAGAGCTCAGAGAGGTTCTTGCAGGGCCATTAAAGGATGTTTTCAACAGATCCTTGGAAATGGGAGTAGTTCCTCAGGACTTAAGAAGGGCGGATGTGGTACCTCTTCACAAAAGTGGTGAAAGGGAAGTAACCGAGGTATCCGGAGGCCCTGCTCGGCCTGAATCCCCCAACCCATTATCGCCCACCCCCACCCCTTGACAAAGCAAGCGGACGTCAAGTGTTGGTGTTAAAGCATGGTCGCAGCTTTTATTAACAGTAAGCAAACCGGCCCAACATGGGCCAACACAGCAATTCAACCATAACAGAGAAGAGCCCCCCCCCCCCCCCAACCCGTCATCCGGATGATGCCCCCCACCAGCCGTATAGCAAAGTGGAGCACCATCCAACCCACCCCCCCCGGCTGCCCCTTCCCGCCCGCCTCGCCATGATAGCAAAGGCCGGCTGAAGGGGCTGCCTAATTCCGGGCGGAGACCCCAACCGGGACGTCTCCCCCCAACCAGCATACCCGGGCCGCTCACAGGAAAGCGGCCTCCAGCTGAAATGATCCGCCGGGTCAACGAGCACCAGCTCGCCACCCCGCTCGCGGGTGCCACCTAACACCCGACAACCCCACCCCCCCCACCAGCTGCGACAAGATCCAACCTACCCCCCACCCCCACTGAAACAAGGGCGGGAGGGCGGGAATCCGCTCCGATCGCGAGCAAGGAGGGAAAGAGGGAATCGCCTACAGGCGTTCCCTCCTTGCTCGCGCTGACTCCGCCCCCCCCCCCGCGACCCTGAGGCCAATCAGTGGGCTCCCGCCGAGGAGCCCGAGAGACTGTCGGGTGCGCGCCTAGCTGCGCGTCACCCCCCCCCCCCGCCCCCCCCCCCCCCCCGACAACGGCCTGCCTCGTGGCCGGGCCCCGGGAACCCGGTTACTGGGCTGCCGCGGGACCGGGGCCCGGCGGCTAAGCCGGCACAAGTGACAAACTACAGGCCAGTGAGCCTTACCTCGGTGGAGGGAAAAGTAATGGAGGTGCTTCTGAAAGAGCGAATAGTGGACTTTCTCAAAACCAACAGGTTGCATGATCCGAGGCAACATGGTTTTATGAAAATACGATCTTGCCAAACAAATCTGATTGAGTTCTTTGACTGGGTGACTAGAGAACTAGATCAGGGACTTGCGATGGATGTCATCTACCTGGATCTCTGCAAAGCCTTTGATTCTGCGGAAGGCCTCCTCTTTTTTCTGTTACCTCATAGGAGGCTTATCAATAAACTCAGTCGTTTGTGGATGGGTCCCAACGTGGTGAACTGGATCAGAAATTGGTTGACAGACAGACGAAAGAAGGTGATAGTAAATGGAGCTCACTCAGATGAACGAAGGGTGATTAGTGGGGTGCCCCAGGGTTTGGTCCTGGGCCTGGCAGTGTTCATTGTAGTTGTTAGTGATATTTCTGAAGGACTGAATGGAAAAGTCTGTCTTTTTGCAGATAACACAAAAATTTGCAACGGAGTGTAATCCCTTGTGGGAGTGGATAACATAAGGAAAGATCTACAAAAGCTGGAAGAATGGTCTAATGCTTGGCAGTTAAAATTTAATGCGAAGTGGTGCAGTGTCATGCACTTGGGAAGCAGAAATCCAAGGGAAATGTACGGGATAGGGGGCGAGAGGTAGGTGTGCACGGACCAGGAGAAGGACCTTGGTGTGATTATTTCTGAGGATCTCAAGGTGGCAAAACAGTGACAAGGTGGTGGCAAAAGCCAGGAGGATGCTGGGTTGCATACAAAGAGGAATTACCAGCAGAAAGGAAGAGGTACTAATGCCACTGTATAAGTCACTGGTGAGGCCTCACTTGGAATACTGTGTTTAGTTTTGGAGACCATATCTTGCAAAGGATGTTAAAAGACTGGAAACTGTTCAGAGGAAGGCCACCAAAATTATTTGGAACCTGCATCAGAAGCCTTATGAGAAGAGACTTGAAGACCTAAATATGTACACTCTGGAGGAGAGGAGGGAAAGGGGAGATATGATTTAGACCTTTAAATACTTAAAGAGAATTAATGAACAAACAAACCTCTTCTAAAGACAGCGAAGCTGTAAAACTAGAGGGCATAACATAAATCTGCAAGGGGGTAAATTATAAGGCAATGTCAGGAAATCCTTTTTCACTGAAAGGGTGATGGATGCTTGGAATGCCCTCCCGATGGAAGTGGTAGGGCAAATACAATGACAGAATTCAAAATGGCTTAGGACAGACACAGTGGATCCCTTTACAGCAACAGGATAAAATGAAAATAAACTGAACTATCTAACTTCTCAACAAATAGGGATGGCCTACACAGAGCAGTGAGTTCACCCCTAAACAAAGACACGGGGAGGGGTGACCTGCAAGGAGCGGCAGGTGCACCTAGTCTTGCCATCTTACTGGGCAGACTAGATGGAACATACTGGTCTTTATCTACCGCCATTTACTATGTTACTATGTAAGCTGACAACCCTTGAGCTTAGTACATATGTTGGGAATGGAATTATTTTTGTAAATATGTTATTTAAATATGCCACTGTAAAAGTTGATATTGAATCAGATAAAAAAATCTGTATATAATGTTGGGAGTGTTGCAGGGAGGAGTGGCCTAGTGGTTGGGGCAAGTTACCTCAGGCCGGAAGGTCAGGGGTTCAAATCCCACTAGAGGACAGCAACCTTGGGCAGGGAGGACTGGGGTTTCTAGTCCCACAGGTGCTCCTTGTGGTCTTGGGCAAGCCACTTAACCCTCCATTGCCCATGTTCCCTGTAAAATAGTTATCTCCATGTTATAATGCCCTGTTCAATGTAATTCCAGTTTGTTCAATGTAAACCGCCTTGATATCATGAAAGGCAGTATATAAGAAATGTTAAATAAATATAATTCTTCCATCTCACTCTGTAATAGTTATGTTCAATGTAAGAGGTTTTGTTGTCTGGAACCTGCTTTGATTACTGGAAAAGGTGGTATAAAAAGCCCTTTAAATAAAATAAAATAAATAAATAATAAAAAATCCAGCAATTCAAGAATAAATGGATCATAGTGGGTTCTGGTAGGTTACGACTCATTACATGGAGACACCCACTCCACCTCGAGATATCCTTTCATAATACCTTCTCTGCCTTGTTAAATGAGGATTCTCCATTAATGTAAACTGAGGTGTGGTCTTAGACAAGAAGATTATTTATTTATTTATTTACATTCTCTTATATACCGCGCTATTCTGCATCAGTGCGGTTTACATTGAACAAACTGAAATTACATTGAACAGGTCATTATAACTTGGAGATAACTATTTTACAGGGAACATGGGCTATGGAGGGTTAAGTGGCTTGCCCAAGACCACAAGGAGCACCTGTGGGACTAGAAACCCCAATCCTTCCGGCCCAAGGTTGCTGTCCTCTAGTGGGATTTGAACCCCCGACCTTCCGGCCTGAAGCACCTTGCCCCAACCACTAGGCCACTCTGAGAAATGCCCCGGGTGTTGTCAAGGTATTTCAAAACAGAAAACTGATAGTACTAGTGATTCCATTATCAGAGGCATTAATTTCAGGAACTCCGTTCCAGGGTCAGAAGGTGAGAAAATGCCTTCCAAAGTCTTCAGCCAGTAAGAATAAGAACCAGCTTGCTAGAGAAGTCCCAAAGGAAGGTAAAGGGTTGAAACACAACAACTGCACTGGCTCCCAATGATGGCAAGAGCTAAATATAAAACAATCATGATCATCTTCAAAATCATTCACCATCTCTCAGCAGACGTACTCCAAAACATTGTAAAAAGGGACATCAGCAATAGACCAAGAAGAACCAACAGCAACATAATTGGCACACCTGTAGGCTATCACAAAACTAAGCAAACAACTTCAAAAAGAGCACCATCACTACTGGCATCCACACTATGGAACTCCCTCCCAACGAGCCTGAGAGAATTAGATGACCTTACAGACTTCCGCAAAGACTTCAAAACATTCTTATTTATTTTATTTATTTTATTTATTTATTTAACAAGTTTTTTATACCGCCTTTTCCTTCAATCAAAGCGGTCACAAGAAATACAAGGTATAAACAAGGGAAACAAACAGTATAGACATGACAACATATGGTAATGTAGGAAAAACAACAAGGGTTAACAAAATAGTGGATTATTTATAAAATATATACAATAGATGATATCTTAGTCATTTGTTGATCCATAGTGCTCAATAAAAAGTAAAGTTTTTAATTGCTTACGAAAGTCACTTAAAACATCAATTGCACGTAAATCAGGGGGGAGAGAGTTCCAAATCAAAGGGGCAGCCAAAGAAATTGCTCGTTGTGATGTACATTTGCGTGATTTAGCGAAGTTTCTTGGGGTATTGAGGGTGTTTGAGGTGGATAATCTTCTAGGTCTGTTGCTGGTATCACGGGATAAGAGGGCATGGAGGCTGGTTGCAGAACTGTTGTGCTTCATTTTGAAGATGTTTATGATTAACTTATACTTTATGCGAAGGGTTATAGGGAGCCAGTGGAGATCTTTAAGGATGGGGGTAATGTGGTCATGATTAGTGGAACCGTTAATTATTCTGGCTGCTGTATTCTGTGCCATTTGAAGAGGTTTGAGAGCATGTTTTGACAGCCCATTGTAGATAGGGTTGCAAAAATCCAGAATGGGGGTAATAAGTGCCTGGCAGACTGTACGAAAGTGTTCATTAGAGATAAGAGGCTTGAGGCGTCTAATTATTTTCATTCGGTAATAAGCGCTTTTAACAGTTTTCTTTATGTGAGATCGCAGGTCTAGCTTCTTATCGAGGGTTACCCCGAGGTATCTTACTTCATCCTTAATTGGAATCTCAGTACTGTTGCATGTGATGTATGGTGGGGGATTAAAGTTGGTGTTTCTAGTGACAATAAGTGCTTCAGTCTTCTTCAAGTTTATTGTAAGGTTGTTATTTGACAGCCAAATGGAAATGCTGGTAATGCAGTTTGAAATCTTGTTGTAGTTTGGGCAGTTGATATCAATCGGAGTGTAGATCATAATATCATCTGCGTAAATTGTGTAGTCTATATGATGAGTTGATATTATGTGACATATTGGTTGGATAAAGAGGTTAAAAAGAAGTGATGAGAGTGCAGATCCCTGCGGTACGCCTTGTTTGATAACTGTATGATGAGAAGTGTTTAGACCGACTTTAACTTGGAACTGTCTACCAATTAGGTAGGACTCAAACCAGTTTAGGACGGTGCCAGTTAGACTGATGCTCTTTAGTCTGGCTAATAGTATTGAATGGTCCACTGAATCAAAGGCCGCTGAAATATCTAAGAAAATCATTAAGGTTCCTCTATTATAGTTGTCTATGGTTTGAGTGATATCATTAAATAAATAAAGTAGCAGCGTCTCAACTCCATGGTTCGGGCAGAAGCCATGCTGATGTATGTCAAGTGGCGCATGCTCATCAATATGGTCTTGGAGCTGTAGTTGTACTACCTTCTCGATAATTTTTGCCAGGAGTGGTAAGCTGGAAATTGGTCTATATGCAGCTGGATTGTTTTTTTCAAGGTTGGTTTTCTTAAGGATAGGCCTTATTGTGGCTAATTTCAGCTGTTCTGGCATGATTCCTTGATTTAGGGAGTTGGTTACGAGGTGGTGTATAAAATTAATGAAGTTTGACTTAGTAGCTTTGACCCAAGGTACTGGGCAAGGATCTGTGGGTGCGGTACTTGTGTTAAGTGCAGCAATGATGTCTGAAAGCTGCTTAGTTGAGGGAATATGAAACTTGTTCCAAATTGTACTTGGTAAAATAAGATTGTTTTTTTCAGATTGTTTTAAAGGTGGAGTCTGGCCTATTTTTTCTCGAAGATAATCCGCAAACACTTGAGGGTTGATCAGGATGTCTTTATCAGAACAAGGTTCATTAACTAGGTATTTTACTATCTCAAAAAGTTCTCTAGGTTTGTTATAAGCTTTCTGGATAGTGTTTGTGTGGTATTCTTTTTTTGATTTGTTGATGAGATCATTATAACTCTTTTGCTGAATTAAATATAAATCCTAAGAGGTGGTAGATTTGGAACGTCTCCATTGGCGTTCTAACTTCCTTAATTCTCTCTTAGCATCGCGTATGTTATTTGAATACTATGGTGCGTGATGTTTCCTTTTGATCTTTTTTGAGTCTGTTATAGCCTTGGCTGCAGTGCTGATGGTGTCATACCAATTGTTTACTTGTTTGTTCAAATCAAGTTCAGCTGAGTTAAGGTGAGGTATTGTGTCTAGTAAGAATTGATCTCTATTGAAGGCTTTGAACCTTCTTGGGGTGAACGTATTAGCTTTTATTTTATCGAGCTTGTCAAACGTGCATTTGAATTCTATTTTAATTCTATGGTGATCTGACCATGGAACTGGGGTAATTATGGGTGATGAGAAGTTGCCATTATTTATGATGTGGTTGGGGGCAAAGATGAGATCTGGCATGGATCCGTATTTGTGGGTGGGAGCGTTTATTAATTGGGTATATTGTAAGGAGTCCATAGCTTGCAAGAAGGTTTCCTTATCTATATTGGAAGAGGAGTTGAGGTTGAAGTCTCCTAGTAAAATTAGAGGTATATGGTGAGAGTTGACTGCACAGACGGTTTCTAAAATGGAGGTTAGCTCTTCAGCTGGGGCATGAGGTGCTCTATATAGTAGGCTGATGGCTAGGTGTTTGTTACCCACTGTGATAGTGCTGGATTCGTCAGAGGAATTAGAAGCTATATTTTTTAGATGTAAAGATTTTTTTGCGATGATCAAAACTCCGCCTCCTCTTCTCTGAGAGCGAGGGTTGTTAAAGGCAGAATATGAAGGTGGGACCAGTTGGTTGAGGAGGACGCTGTCAGTGGGAGTTAGCCAGGATTCAGTGATACATAGGATATCTGGCTGTTGGTCACTGATATGGTCTCTGATTGTGTGAATCTTGTTTCTTACTGACCTTGTGTTCATTAGTTCGATAGAAATTGTATTTGGAGTATAATACCTCTTGTGATGAATCTTTGAATTTGTTTGCTGGTGTTGATTAAAGTCGTTGTATTTGTATAATGATGTTATATGTGAACTTAGTGAGTTGAGGAATATATGGTATATTGGCATGAGAGTAGGTAACCAAATATAAAGGGGTTGTAAAAAAGGATCTCTACCTTGAAGAATGTAGTGTTGAGTGGGTAAAAGAAAGACAGGATGGTAGGCTGGAGTAGCCATAGTAGTTAAGGATAAAAGGAATAAATCTTTAGCACTTAATGTCTGTGTGTGCTATCTTTAAAAGGATATCTACAGTAGGATGAGTAATAACAACATAACCAATTTTTAAAAGAAGGCAATACGAATCTAGCTACTTCATGTGCACATCATGTGTGATTTCTCTGCTAGAGCAAGGTTCACTGTACAGGAATGTTCTACATAGTAACTTTACTCACTTTATCTGTTTCGGTTATTCCGGTCTGATAGTATATCCTCCTTTTGTGCCCCTCCTAAGGGCCACGCCAAAGGGCCCTCTTGCGAGGCCCTCAGGGGCGGGCCCACAAGGCGCGGGCGCGCCTCAGTAGTGGCAGTTGTTTCAGTGTTCAGCTGGGCTCTGATTGGCAGCCTGGATTCTGCTCTGCAATATACTTTAAAGCTAAACAGCTGATGCTCTCCTGTTTTCCCCAATCTCACTCTTGAGCCTCAGTAGTGGCAGTTGTTTCCGTGTTCAGCTGGGCTCTGATTGGCAGCCTGGATTCTGCTCTGCAATATACTTTAAAGCTAAACAGCTGATGCTCTCCTGTTTTCCCCAATCTCACTCTTGAGCCTCAGTAGTGGCAGTTGTTTCCGTGTTCAGCTGGGCTCTGATTGGCAGCCTGGATTCTGCTCTGCAATATACTTTAAAGCTAAACAGCTGATGCTCTCCTGTTTTCCCCAATCTCACTCTTGAGCCTCAGTAGTGGCAGTTGTTTCCGTGTTCAGCTGGGCTCTGATTGGCAGCCTGGATTCTGCTCTGCAATATACTTTAAAGCTAAACAGCTGATGCTCTCCTGTTTTCCCCAATCTCACTCTTGAGCCTCAGTAGTGGCAGTTGTTTCCGTGTTCAGCTGGGCTCTGATTGGCAGCCTGGATTCTGCTCTGCAATATACTTTAAAGCTAAACAGCTGATGCTCTCCTGTTTTCCCCAATCTCACTCTTGAGCCTCAGTAGTGGCAGTTGTTTCAGTGTTCAGCTGGGCTCTGATTGGCAGCCTGGATTCTGCTCTGCAATATACTTTAAAGCTAAACAGCTGATGCTCTCCTGTTTTCCCCAATCTCACTCTTGAGCCTCAGTAGTGGCAGTTGTTTCCGTGTTCAGCTGGGCTCTGATTGGCAGCCTGGATTCTGCTCTGCAATATACTTTAAAGCTAAACAGCTGATGCTCTCCTGTTTTCCCCAATCTCACTCTTGAGCCTCAGTAGTGGCAGTTGTTTCAGTGTTCAGCTGGGCTCTGATTGGCAGCCTGGATTCTGCTCTGCAATATACTTTAAAGCTAAACAGCTGATGCTCTCCTGTTTTCCCCAATCTCACTCTTGAGCCTCAGTAGTGGCAGTTGTTTCCGTGTTCAGCTGGGCTCTGATTGGCAGCCTGGATTCTGCTCTGCAATATACTTTAAAGCTAAACAGCTGATGCTCTCCTGTTTTCCCCAATCTCACTCTTGAGCCTCAGTAGTGGCAGTTGTTTCAGTGTTCAGCTGGGCTCTGATTGGCAGCCTGGATTCTGCTCTGCAATATACTTTAAAGCTAAACAGCTGATGCTTTCCTGTTTGCCCGCAAGTCTCTGTTGAGCCTCAGTAGTGGCAGTTGTTTCAGTGTTCAGCTGGGCTCTGATTGGCAGCCTGGATTCTGCTCTGCAATATACTTTAAAGCTAAACAGCTGATGCTCTCCTGTTTTCCCCAATCTCACTCTTGAGCCTCAGTAGTGGCAGTTTGTTTCAGTGTTCAGCTGGGCTCTGATTGGCAGCCTGGATTCTGCTCTGCAATATACTTTAAAGCTAAACAGCTGATGCTCTCCTGTTTTCCCCAATCTCACTCTTGAGCCTCAGTAGTGGCAGTTGTTTCAGTGTTCAGCTGGGCTCTGATTGGCAGCCTGGATTCTGCTCTGCAATATACTTTAAAGCTAAACAGCTGATGCTCTCCTGTTTTCCCCAATCTCACTCTTGAGCCTCAGTAGTGGCAGTTGTTTCAGTGTTCAGCTGGGCTCTGATTGGCAGCCTGGATTCTGCTCTGCAATATACTTTAAAGCTAAACAGCTGATGCTCTCCTGTTTTCCCCAATCTCACTCTTGAGCCTCAGTAGTGGCAGTTGTTTCAGTGTTCAGCTGGGCTCTGATTGGCAGCCTGGATTCTGCTCTGCAATATACTTTAAAGCTAAACAGCTGATGCTCTCCTGTTTTCCCCAATCTCACTCTTGAGCCTCAGTAGTGGCAGTTGTTTCAGTGTTCAGCTGGGCTCTGATTGGCAGCCTGGATTCTGCTCTGCAATATACTTTAAAGCTAAACAGCTGATGCTCTCCTGTTTTCCCCAATCTCACTCTTGATCCTCAGTAGTGGCAGTTGTTTCAGTGTTCAGCTGAGCATTCAAGCAACATCCCCTACCTAAACAGATGCACTACTTCCTCCGCCAACTAAACACGCACTCATCCTATCCATAAACACAAGTTTATCATACCAAGTTATTAAATAATCTCCTGTTAAAATTTTAACCCTCATTGTACTATCTAAATACTGTTACGTGTACTGTCTAAATGTTTGCTGTTAAGCGTACTGTCCAAATGTTTACATGTAACCTAATGTTAAATGTAACCCTCCAATTGTGATGTGATGTGACCACCTTACTCGGGCCCTGACAGTATCGGGCCCAATGTCAGCTCCCCCGGAGGAGAGTCCATGAGGACAACAGTACTCACGTGGCTCAGGGCCTCTGTCTCCACACGAGGATGCTTGGCAGGCCTCTCTGACTCCGAAGACCCGGGATGGCGCTCGGAGCTATGCGACCTGGCCCTCGAGGAGTCAAGAGCATCCACCGAGGCCGCCCTTGCGGATTTCTTTTTCCTTCGGTGCTCCCTTGAGGGGGACCCCCTTTCAGAGGAGCCACGACGATGTTCGGGGTCAGACTCCCGAGACGTCGAGGCCTCTGACGAAGTCCGGACCGGAACAGATGCAGAGTCTGAAAAGATCCTCTCACGTTGGTGCTGACGGCTCCTCAATGCCTTTGAGGACATTTTGCCACAGGGGCCACAACCCATGGAGTCATGGTCGGGCCCGAGGTACCGGAGGCAGCAGTCATGTGTGTCGGTAAGAGACATAAGTTTCTTACAACAATCACACTTTTTAAAACCGCTGGCAGCAATCGGGGGAAAAAGGGCCCCTGCAAGGTCGAAAGACAGGGCTGCCAGGGAAAAATATAAAAAGGCGCGAACGCAGTCTCTAAGGACAAAAAACGAAAAACTAGGATCCGGGCTCGGCACCGGTGTACCGGGCCCAGGCGGGAAAGGGAACCGGCGTCGAACCGAGGAAAAACACGGCTTAATGCCGAAAAAAATCAACTTTTTCACGGGTGACACGGACACATGTCCGTCGGGCTCCGCAGAAAAAAGAAGACTGAGCAAGATGGTTCCCTTGGGTGGGAAGGGGACCGCGCATGCGTGCTGTATTCCCAAAGGCTTTCTTTGAAAGCTGGGGAAATGCTCCGCATGGGGGCTCTGTCGGCGCCGACGTCACCCATATGTGAGGACTGACTTCCTGTTTGGTCCTGGAGAATTTCTGGATGCTGTACACTAAGAGAGTGGGGATGGGCACACCTCTAATTTTAGACAATTCTTCATTCAGCTGCATTAACTCCCACTTCCTGGCAGACAGCTGCAGACACACAGCTCACGCTATAAACCTCCAGATGGCCTGCCTTAAGGCTAGAGCACACTGAATAATTCCCATTATATCAAATCTATTATTCCTATAAGGAATATCTATGTTTAGTTCAGAGACTCTCCAAAAGTCCCTTAGATGATCACTCAAAGAACAATTTTCAAAAGACATTTAGCTGAGTAAATAATGGTTTGCCTAGAGATAAAAGGACTTTTACTCACATTTAGCAGAAGGTTCCCTGAGGCTGGGGACAGGTTATATTTAGTTAAACTGTCCCCTGTAAGTATTAGCGTATGTGTCTCATATCCCCTCGTGTTAAATGTATCCCCCAATTCTGTTGTGACCACTTTGATTGAAGGATAAGGTGGTATACAAAACTAAATAAATAAATAAGGCAAAATGCAATGTGTGCCTTTGTGTCGGTGCTGACTCAGCAGCTCCTGGGTTTTCTTGCCAGTGTGACTAGAGGTCAGTTAAGTGACTTGCTGAAGGCCACAAGGAGTGCTAGTGGTAACTGAACCCTAGTCTCTTGGTTACCAAGCCAGTGCTCTAACCACTAGTTACTCCTCTACTTGTAGTTATGGTAGGACTCAACAAATCTAGGGTGCCAGGTTATCATGGGGCCTAGAAATTGCACCCTGGCACTGTGGATTTCATGCACTTGAAATCTGTTTCCAACGCCCATGTTGCCCTCCACCATGATCTGCTCTCTGCATACAGCTTGAGCCACATGGTGGAGGAAGTTCAGGCTGATTTCACTGCCACAGTCTCACGAGATCCGCATACCTTCCTCCACCATGCAGAGAGCCAACTGCGGTGGAGGGCAGCGTCGGCACATGACTGGTAAGAGACATCAGGTGATGGCTGCGGTAGGGGGAGGGGCAATGAGAGACACAAACATACATCATGTGCTGGCTGCGAGGAGAGAGACATTGGCTGATGGCTGGGGGACTATGAGAGAAAGACACTGGGTGATGGCTGGGGAACTATGAGAGAAAGACACTGGGTGACGGCTGAGAAAACAGTAAATCAGTCCCTTAAAAAGGAGCTGCAGTACACCTCTTGGGAGCATTCTGATAGAGGTCTCAGAGGCTGGCTCCTAAATGTTTAAGCTGCCTCCTAGATTCCTAGAAAAACTGTTAAGGCCTGAGTTATGCTTTTGCTATTTCTATGTATTTTCCTTGAAAACAGTCAGGGGAAGCATAACCCAGTAGTGAGAGTATCAGACTGAGAACCAGCAAAACCAGGGTTCAACTTCTGCTTTTCCCACACATGCTCTTTGTGACCTTGGGAGAGCTTCTTTGCCCTCTACTGCCTTAGATTGTAAGCCCTCTGGGGCAGGGACCTACCCTTGGTATCTAATTTTGGAAATAACTTGAGCTTGGATTTGGAAAGCCAAATAACTAAATCTAAAAACAGACTAGGCACGTTATTTCCAAAAGCAAGCATACCATCAGATCAATCAGGCATAAATCTCTCTGTGCGCTCATTCTTTTCCTCGGAGGCGTGCACTGTTGAGGTTTAGTCATTTCATTTCATTGTTTGCTGAAATCTATGGACCCTATTTTCAAAACGACTGATATTCAAATGCCACAGTGATCAGCTATGGTGCTTAAATATCGGCGTGATATTCAGTGGCAACCTCTGGATACGAGCTGAAACGGAATATCCAGACTGAGCGGCACTATCCAGAGAGCACGATTTTCAGTCAGCACTCGGAGAGCACCTTGGTCCTGCTTTTCATGCGGCCTAAATTATCCAGATAAATGCCGGCTGAAAATCACACTCTCCGGATAAATGTCAGCACCGCCCTTGCTCCCACTAACCGGATAGTGCCAGGTCTGCCTGTGGAGATATTCAGAGGATCTATCCACATAATATCTCGCTCCACACTCCTATCCATAAAGCCTCCCATTGGCTGTCCAGATAAGGGTTTTGAATTTCAGCCTCTATGAAAATCACACTCTCCGGATAAATGCCGGTACCGCCCTTGCTCCACTAGGAGTGGCCTAGTGGTTGGGGCAATGTACTTCAGGCCAGAAGGTCAGGGGTTCAAATCCCACTAGAGGATAGCAACCTTGGGCTGAAAGGACTGGAGTTTCTAGTCCCACAGGTGCTCCTTGTGGTCTTGGGCAAGCCACTTAACCCTCCATTGCCCATGTTACCTGTAAAATAGTTATCTCCAAATTATAATACCCTGTTCAATATAATGTTCCATGTAAACCACACTGATGTCAAATAGCACAGTATATAAGAGAAATAAAAAAAATAAACAGATGGTGCCAGGTTTGCCTGTGGAGATATGTAGAGGTTCTATCCATTTAATATCTTGCTCCACACTCCTATCCATAAAGCCTCCCACTGGCCATCCCGATAAGGGTTTTGAATATCAGCCTTTATGAAGGTAATTTTATAAGCTGTGCTTAGGTTAACACACATTTTACATGTGTATTTAATATCTGTTTTATAAAGTTAAGTACGCGCATCCTTGACTTTATAATAAACAGGGGTGTAGGTAGCAGGAAGCATGAGTAGTATAATGGGTACACTACTTGTCAAACTGATTGACAGGTGAGATAAGGATGGCGGGAGCCAATCAGCGTTCACTTCCGGTCTATGTCCCGCCTTAGGCCACGCCCCCTCCCATAGAAGTGAATGGCGTGTTAGCCCCGCCCACTCCCACCCACAAAATGTTGACAGGTACCAATCAGCGCCCACTTCCGGTGTATGTCCCGCCTTAGGCCATGCCCCCTCCCATAGAAGTGAATGGTGAGTTAGCCCCGCCCAGCCCCGCCCACTCCCACCCCCAAAATGTTGACAGGTACCAATCAGCGCCCACTTCCGGTGTATGTCCCGCCTTAGGCCACACCCCCTCCCATAAAAGTGAATGGTGAGTTAGCCCCGCCCAGTCCCACCCCCAGGCGTGGCCACCGCCCCCCACTTGACACACCCCTGCCCCCGCCCCAAGGATGACATCATCCAATCAGCATACACTTCCGGGGGTGTGTCACACCCACGCCACGCCACGCCCCACAATATGGCATTAGCCAATCAGCACCCACTTCCGGGTTTGTGCTATGCCCACAGCCTCCCACCGTCCTCCACGCCCCCTGCCTACATCATCGGAAATGACATCACCGGAAACAGGGCGTCATCAGAAGAGAGACTGTCCCTTTTTTGCTGACATCAGCGGAAACAGTATGGCTGACTCCGGAAATGACAGTATGGTTGACTCCGGAAATGTGTTTTTGCTTCTGCTTAATACTGAAAAACAAAAATGCTTTTCTCTCTCTCTCTCTCCCACACAGACTCAGTTGTTTTTTTCTCACACAAAAACTGATTCCTAGCACAGAGAGACAGGCAAGCTAGAATCTTTTTTCTTTCCAAATGCAATTAGCACATCTTTGTTAGAGGGATCACCCTCTCACCCTCCACCCCGCCCCTGCCTACCTCATCGGAAATGGACTGTCCCTTTTTGCTGACATCAGCGGGGAGCAGTGTGACTGACTCCAGAAATGTGTTTTTTGCTTCTGGTTAATGTTTACACCTGCAAAAAAAGCAGGAACCCTGGAAAAATAAAATGCTTTTCTCTCTCCCACTGCCCCAGTTCTTATTTCTCACAAAAAGATTCACGGCACAGTGAGACACAATTTTCTTTACAAATGCAATTACAAATGCAATTGTTAGAGAAACTAGTGCTGTCCATGTGATAGCATTTTACTTTTAAGACCTCACTGTTAGAAGTATTCTGACAGACCTGTAGAGTTCAGACTGAAATACAGAGAGACCTGAGTTCAAATCCCCCTAATACAGCAATTTTTTTTTTGAGAGAGCCGAGTTCAAATCCAAATACAGCTACTTTTTAGTGGCTTTGAAAAAACCAATACAGAGAGACAAGCCTGGACATGTCTCTCTAGGGTGTGGTAACACGTGATTGGTTGAAACAAGAGGTCTGTTCTGAGCATGCTCCTGCTGTAAGGGGAACATTTTAACACAGAGTTTCAGAAAGGAAAAAATGGCTCTTTTTGGAACACCAAGCAGAATTTCCAACAGGGCACACAACATTAATTACTTCCTTAAGGATCATGATGCCGTTGCAGAGGGGTATCCACCGATTGAAAATCCATTTGAACTACAGGAGAGTCTGGCAGATCCTGAGCAAGAAATAGCAGCTTTTGTGGATTATCCAGATGCCCAAATATTTTTCAACTCTCAAAAACCCTACGATTCTGACACAGAACTTGGCTTAACATCTGACAACACAATGGACCCGGAGGATATAGAATTATATCACGCCACTGTAGATGCAGAAACAAACTGTTTATTGGAAGACCTAGGATCAGCAGAGGTAAGAGAAGTTTTTTTATTTAGAAAAGTGTTATAGAAGAAACAGCAGTTCACACTGACATTATTTTGTTTTTTTTGTAGGGATGTGACGAATCTCTGCTCCTACAGGGGCACATACAGGCTGCCAATCTACGCTGTTTGTGCTTTCTCTGTACATATCAAAGGGAGGCATTTGATGTCATAGCCAGTCAAAGGGACTACACAAAACCTGATGAAATAAACACATTTAAATCTGTTATACAAACAACGGTGGCCTGTATTATCAAGAAATGCTGGCAGGGCGTTATGCATAGAGACTGTGCAGCGTGTGTAATACATGCTCTAGGCTAAAGACACCATGACTGTTTAAAGTGGGGACGCAATGAAATACATCAGAAAATCCATAAAACTTGTAACAGGTTGTGTCTAGGACCTATTTTAAATGTTGCCATGATTGCGGGTCATAAAATGAAAGCAACTGTCCTAGTTTATGAAAATTTGAATTTTTTGTTTGAACTCATCAGAGATTTTAACAACAGTAGAAATCCAGGACAACTGCTCAATATTTTGCTTAATTCTGTGGCAGACAGCGAAATAGAAATAGTGGAAGGCTTAATCTGTGACAGAGATTATAGATCGTTCTTTAAAAAACACCAAGTTCTGTAAAAATTGACTTTTTATGAAAATGTATGTATTTCCAGAATCTATTAGTTGAACATACAGATGAACAAAAATTATATGTATGCCTTTTATTTTTTTTAAAACTTGTATTGCTCAAATGAATTTCACAAGATGAAAACATTTTATTTGAAATAAAATATTTTGAACCTATGTGTGGTGTGTTTTAGGAATGATTAGTTAATTAAACCTACAATGGTTTGTCTGGAAAAGAAAATGGGGCCTCCAGGTGTGTCCTAAACAATAGGCCATAAGATAAGAATGTGCAGAACTGTCGTATAACTAAAATCCACTTAAGACGTCTGGGAAATGGGTGGGAATGTGTATTAGCCACATACACAGATATATAGCATCTATTACACTGTACTGTCTGCGAAAAAAAAGGCATTGTGAATTAGCCAGGTCGTATGATAAGCTTATGAGATCCAGTACATTTCAGCAGCCAGAAAAGATCACACAGTCTCTATAGCTTGTATCATCTGCAACTTTTTCTTCAGACATGGTGAGTAGATGTGAGTCTTACTTTTTTAAAAATATTGTTGGCTATGTAATGTTTCTGTCTCTTATGATTGTCTTTAAAAAATAGGAGCAGAAAAAGGGGGTTACAAATAAACTTTCTCTTACAAAAAGAAGGCGGCAAAGAAATTTAAAAGGTATGTCCTGTGGTGTTTTAATTTTCCAACAGCTATGCTCTTTATAATGTGTTTCAGAGGACAGCCTCAACCTGTAATCTTTTTTATTTTAGACCAAGAAGATGTTACAAAACAAGATGGCCAGTCTAACCAACAGACGGTACCTTACAGAAAGCCAAAAGACAAGCAGAATCGTGAGTATTCCAGTTTTATCCAGCACCTAGATTTTAAGGTCTCTGTAAAAGTATTAGCCCCTACGTTTTCTTTTTCAGACCGAGAAAATGTTAGAAAATCAGCGGCTATGGGAGAGAAGTCTAACAGAAAAAGATCACACAGCGATAGTTTTTCTGACGGTGAATCTACACACACCGGTACAGAAGAGCAAACAGCTCCATACCGAAAACCAAAAGATAAGCAGAATAGCGAGTATTCCGGTTTTATCCAGCACATAGATTTTAAGGTCGCTGTAAAAGAAAAAAAGTATTAGCCCCTACATTTTCTTTTTCAGACCGAGTAAATGTTAGAAAATCAGCAGCTGTGGGAGAGAAGTCTAACAGGAAAAGATCACGCAGCGATAGTTTTTCTGACGGTGAATCTACACACGCCGGTACAGAATACAGAGGGCGTGGTGAAAGCCGTGTCTTTGATCACAGTGTTTCAGAGGACAGCGCAAATAATCAGGCCTCGCTGAAGAATCAGAACCAGTTAGCTATGTTCAGTTTGTGAAAAGGTGGGATCGTAAATTGGACAAGTTTAATGGTGTAATTTATTCAGAGGAATTTCGGTTTATTAATTTAGACATGATAACATCATTATCTGAGGCTCAATTCGCCATTCGGCAAGGTATTCAACATATTCTGGATGAGGTTAGCAGCAGGGTTTCACCCGGTGATTATGTACAGGTGCATCTACACTCATCTCTTTTCCACAATTCCTTGTATTCTGGTAAGTTAAACCCCGAAGCATTAGACGCTGACGATTTC
This sequence comes from Ichthyophis bannanicus, assembly GCA_033557465.1. Taxonomy (NCBI): domain Eukaryota; kingdom Metazoa; phylum Chordata; class Amphibia; order Gymnophiona; family Ichthyophiidae; genus Ichthyophis; species Ichthyophis bannanicus. The sequence continues at coordinate 49,526,417 of CM066031.1, forward strand.
TTAAATCAGATCGCTAAACTCCTTCAGAGTTACAGAGAAATCCAGGTTTGTGATATATTCCGTGTTGTTGTACTTGTCATAAGAAATCGGGGTGGGGGTGCTCGTAGGATCTTAAAGACTATACCGTTTAGCCATATTATTCATAAGAAAAGGATGTATTTGATAGAATTGAACAACACTGATAATAGCCTGTGTTTTGCAGGTAGCCTCACAGCCCTCATGTCACAGGTAAAAATGACAGATGTCGAATTGTTAGAAGGTGCTAAAAAACTACATAATGAATTGGGGTGGCCGGTACATAGAAAAGTCATGCTCGATGATGTAGCAATATTTGAACAGCATTTAAAGATAAACATACGCGTTGTGCTTTACACAAAATCATGGGTTTGTTTTAAGACATCAGACAGACCTGTGTTCCCTAAGACTGTGTTCTTGTTGCTACACGATGACCATTTCTATGGTATAACCGATGTCAAAAAATTCTATGGGGAGCGCAACTTCTGTAGTTACTGTCAGAAACCGTACAGTCACGATCATAATTGCACATTATGGTGCCGTCTTTGTGTGTCAAGTGGGGGGCGGTGGCCACGCCTGGGGGTGGGACTGGGTGGGGCTAACTCACCATTCACTTCTATGGGAGGGGCGTGGCCTAAGGCGGGACATACACCGGAAGTGGGCGCTGATTGGTACCTGTCAACATTTTGGGGGCGGGAGTGGGCGGGGCTGGGCGGGGCTAACTCACCATTCACTTCTATGGGAGGGGGCATGGCCTAAGGCGGGACATACACTGGAAGTGGGCGCTGATTGGTACATGTCAACATTTTGGGGGCGGCAGGGGGCGGGAGTGGGCGGGGCTAACACGCCATTCACTTCTATGGGAGGGGGCGTGGCCTAAGGCGGGACATAGACTGGAAGTGAACGCTGATTGGCTCCCGCCATCCTTATCTCACCTGTCAATCAGTTTGACAAGTAGTGTACCCATTATACTACTAGCATGTGTCAGATCTAGGCACAAGCACATGCACCAGACCTACGGCTACTATAAACGTTTGCATGTATTTTACGTGCATACGTGTGCGACTACACGCTCTGCCTACATTCCGCCCAAGATCTATTCATCTGAACGCCCACAGTGAAAGTGTGCGCCATCGGCCTTACACGCATACTTAAAAAATAGCGACCGGCTATAGTGCACGTATAACGGCCCATATACACACAGAAGTCATTGCAAATACGGGACTTATGCGCGTCCTTGGCATATTACTTTCCATGGCTCCTTATAAAATTATAATAAACCAAATTGTCGGTGCTAAAATGAAAGAACATGAAATAAAACAAACACAAGAAAAAAGAACAAAACCAAATTAAGCAAATATTTCTGTGCACCACAGTTCAAAAACTGATGCAAAGCTCGGGGGTAAAAGCTCCTGCGAGCTTTGCACCATGACGAGTAGTTTGCAAAATTGCCCCATAATTCAACTCTGACCTCTGAAGTTAAGACTATGGGGTATGTTTACTAAACCGGGCTAACGTTTAACCCGGGCTATCTGCAACTAGGTCCCATTGAATAATATGGAACCTAGTGGCAGATAGCCCGGGTTAACTGTTAGCCCGGTTTAGTAAACATACCCCTATATGATAAAAGCAGGAAATGGGGGGAGTGGGATTCTCAAGGGACAAACAGCACTTCTGGAAAGATTTACCTGTCTACAAATCCAATGAATCTACACAACATAAAATTAGCAGAGAGGTGAACCTGCAGTCAGAAAGGAAGCACAAGTCTCTCTCTGTAGTACGCTGCTGGTCCCCTTTCAATATCTTAAAAAGGATATAGCGATTTTAGAAAAGGTTCAGAGAAGAGCCACCAAAATGGTAAAGGGGATGGAAGGATACTCCTATGAAGAAAGGCTAAAATGTTTAGGGCTCTTTAACCTGGAAAAGAGACGGCTGAGGGGAGATATGATAGAAGTCTATAAATTAATGAACGGAGTGGAACGGGTAAACGTAGATCGATTGTTTACGTTATCAGAATATAGAAAGACTAGGGGACATGCAATGAAGCTACAGGGTAAACTATTTAAGACTAATAAAAGAAAATATTTTTTCACTCAACGTGTAATCAAACTCTGGAATTTGTTACCGGAGGATGTAGTAAAGGCTGTTAGTGTAGCTGGGTTTAAAAAAGGTTTGGACAAGTTCCTGGAGGAAAGGTCCATAAACCATTATTAAGAAGTGACCGAAGATATCAATGCTTGACCCAGTACAAGCATTGTGGAACTTGTGTCTCTTGGGGAAACTGCTAGGTACATATGACCTAGATTGGCCACTGTTGGAAAAAGAATACTGGGCTTGAAGGACCTTGGTCTGACCCAGTATGGCATATCTTATGTTCTTATGTTACGGAAAGAGACTGGGAACACTGCAGCTAAATATCTACTTACCCCATACAGAAGGCATTTAAAACATTTCAGCATATGGCATCTAATAATGGACTAGAATTACCCAGTGCTGTCAGAGTTTCATAATTCTCCTTCATGGTCTCCTTGTAAAGCTCCTTCTGCCATTCTGTTAACATCTCCCACTCGTCCTCACAGAAATAGACAGCGACGTCCTCAAATGTCACAGGGACCTGGAATAAGGAGAGGAAGTCGCTCAGCACCCACCGTCTCAAGCACATGATCACCTCTAAAGACTCAAGTACTCCGGCCCTCCAGCAGCTCTCCCGGCAGGGATCGAGTGGGCCGGAGCACCAAGACCATCCCCACCAACGAACACTGCCCAATCGGGGCAACCGGCCAAGCAGCTTTAAAAGAGGCGCCGATCGGGCGCGCCCGCGCCTGGCGGGCCCGTGCCTGAGGGCCTCGCCAGAGGGCCCTATGGCGTGGCCCTTAGGCGTGGACCGCGGTCGCAGCTATCCTCTGATGTCCGTCTTCAGCCTCAGAGACCTCCTGACCCGCATTAATGCTCAACAAGCACAGTTTATCAAGGAGTGCTATGTCTAGCCAACAAAATGATAACATTGTATTTCTTTGATTAGATACCTCACCTCATAATGCAAACAATCAGCTTTATCGAATTGCATTGTACTTTCTAAATGACTCACCACCCTAACAATTAGCTAGCCATTCTTAGGTTCTGTTCCTGACTTTTGCACCTTTTGTGTAGCCTGATAGTCAGAACTATTGTACCGGTCTCAGATAACTTGCTAGTATCCTACTCAGATAACTCACTAGTAGCCTACTCAGATAACTTACTAATAGCCCACAGAATTCTCTCCTGCACTCTAGCCTTTTCTCTGTCTTAGACTTCAGCGTCTAGTGTTATCAAGATGGGGTCCCCTATCGCCACCTTAGTTGGCGCTTACTTCCTCTTCACTATTTGGCTCCCAAACTCTCTAGCCCTAGCCCTGGAATACAATAAGATCCCAATCCTACACAGCCAAGGGAGGAGATGGGCAGGTACATCCCAACACAACACTAAATGGGACTCTCGGGCACACCACCCCCATCTATTGCACATTACGCTCCAACACTTTATGAAAGCTAAACAGGATAAAAGCCTCTACCCACAAAGTCTAAAATGTGCTCTCATCAATGCCCACTCAATTCGTAAGAAGTGGCCAGTTATTGCTGATACAATATCCCTCCACAACCTCGATATTCTCATGGTTACCGAAACATGGCTATCTCCTGAAGACAATGTCATACTCAACCAACTCCTCCCCTTAAATTTCACAATATTTACTAGTCATAGACAAAACAAAAGTGGAGGTGGAGTGCTCATCCTCACTAGGTCAGACCTACATTTCAAAAAGGATGATTCCACCAGCACCAACTACCTGGAGACAGTCTCCATTTCCAACAAGTGTTGCTCTATAAACCTGCTGTATAGAGCTCCTTCAGCCTCCCTGGATGATCTCCCATCTATAATAAACCTCGCGTCCAACATCCAGAATCCTAATATCCCAAGTTGGATCCTAGGTGATTTTAACTTGCCAGTGCTTCAATAAAGGCCGATGATTGGTTTTCTTGAAGCTCTAGAGATCCTAGGATACAAACAACTAGTTAATGAACCCACTCATGTGAAGGGAAATACTCTTGACCTTGTATTTGCCACGCAGACAGTTTATGACCAATTCCACAATACTGTGACGTCCATAACTACCATGCCATGGTCAGACTAAAAACTCATCATCTTCCAGATTCCCACCCATGACATCCAAGCAAAGAACAACAGAGTTCCATGCAATACCTCTAGACTACCTGCTCGAAGCTTCCATCCATTCAATAGAGATCTTATCCTCGACGGAACGTGCTCACTCTTGAACGAGACCTCCCTAGACCTTGAAGAACTGATCTCCTGCTGTAACAAAAGTCTCAATGCGATAGCACTTCGACCTCCAACTAACAGGACAACAAGGAGGAGAACCACAGCCCCATGGTTCACAGAGGAGCTAAGATCATCAGTCTCCTGTCTACGGAAGCTCGAGAAATGCTGGCGTCAGTCTCACTCCAGTGAAGACCATTCAGCTTACATCTACCAACTAACTATCCACCGCAATGCTATAACAGAGAAGATGAAGTAGCACCACACAGACACTCTGAAGCGTTCATTAAACAAACCTCATGATCTGTTTAACTTAGTCAAGTCTCTTTCTAAGGAACCAGCCCCCAAACATAAATGTGAAATCCATCCCCAGGAGTTTGCCGTTTACCTGCAATCTAAGATATGCCAGACAAATAAACCTTCAATTGAGGTTTCCTCCACTGACCAAGAGTGCCTAACACCCCTAACTTCCTTTGCTACCCCAGCCAAGAAACGCATCGAAGACTCGATCATGACCCTCAATACTACTACTGCGCAAACTGATCCTTGCCCAGCCTTCTGGATAAAGGAACTGCACAGTGACTTCAGCACAATAATAACCAGGATAATGAACCTTTCCTTCAAAACCGGTTCTTTCCCCTCCGCCCTCAAGCACACATCTATCAGACCGCTGCTTAAAAATAGCAAGCTGGATCCCCAAAAGGTAGACTCTTATAGACCCATTTCAAGTATACCGTTCCTCGCAAAGTTAATTGAAAAAGAGGTGCAAAGGCAGTTACAAGACCACATCGACGCTGCTGCTCCACTGGACCCATGCCAGCATGGATTCAGGGAGTCACATGGAGTGGAAACTCTCCTTACCACCATTTTCAATAATATAATTACTGTTGTAGACAACACCCGTCAGGGGTGCGCACTCATTTTCTTAGACATTGCCGCAGCCTTGGACTCGGTAAGTCATGAGCTTCTCCTAGTGCAACTAAAAGAGAAAGGTATCAATGGAACAGCACTTGAATTGTGCAGATCTTATTTGTCCGGAAGATGGCAGCACGTTTGATCTGGTGGAGCAACATCTGAACCATTTCATCAAGGCCAGGGAGTTCCACAAGGATCCTCCCTTTTGGCCTTGATGTTCAACATATACATGCAACCCATTTGCAATATCATCCGGTCTTTCAATGTCAGTTGCATGTTCTACGCTGACAATGTTCTGCTCTATATGACATTCTCCATTGATAAATTGGACCTCTCCCCTCTGACCAATTGCTTCAATGCCATATCGGAATGGCTCCTGTCACAAAACCTAAGAATTCAACATAAGCAGACGGAGGTGCTCTTCATTACGAGGAACCTGAATTTCAGCCCTCCACAATATTTGAAGGTGAACGATGCCGACCTACAAGCAAAACTCACAATACGGTACCTGGGTGTTATACTAGATCAAAATCTTGACATGAAGGCACATATAGCTAACACTGTAAGAGCTATATATTACAAGATCCGCTCACTCAGACATCTACGCCCATTGCTTGAACCAGGGGACTTCCGTACAATTTACCAGGCTCTGATCATACCTCATTTTCATTTCGCCAATGCCATTTTACAAGGCCTCCCCCAATCCACCTTAAATCCTCTACAGCTTGCAATGAATAGCGCAGCGAGGGTTCTTCTTGGTGCATCCCGGAGAGACCATGTGATGCCCCTTCTGAAGCAGTTACACTGGCTCCCTATACACGCCAGGACCGTCTTCAAGACTATATTATTGACTTTCAAAGCGGTCAATAGTCTTTCCTCCTCCTCACTAACCGACCTCATCCAAGCCATTACCTCGAATAGATCAAGAAGATCCACAGCAATAAATACGCTAATGATTCCAAAAGAACTAACAAGATGCACAGCAACGACAGCAAATAGAGCTTTCAGACTCTGTGCCCCAAGACTCTGGAATGCTTTACCAACTAACATCAGAGCAATCACTAACCTAGCCCAGTTTAGAAAGGCCCTCAAACACTACCTTTTCCTTAAATACTTCCCAGAGAAGAATGAATCACATCACCACACAAATTCTCAGCTACACTAACACTCCTGTGGAGCCAGGAGAACACACTTAGCTAGGTGTCCTGGATCATCTAATTACATGTTACATTATATGGTGAATCTAATGTGTAAATAGTTTCTCCTATGTATTCCAATTTTGCTGTTCCTGTTATTTGTAAACTCTCCCTTGTTATTCAAGTTTGCTGTCTGGTTATTTGTAAACTCAGACTCATGTTATCCTGTCTGATTTTTCTGTTCCATGTAAACCGCGCTGATGCAGAATAGTGCGGTATATAAGAAATTGTAATAATAAATAAATAATAACAAGGATCTGCCCTGCCCACATTTGGGGAGACCCTAGGCATCAGTGGGAATGTTAATTCCAAGGAACGACACTTCATACACAGTGACAGCTTCCTGTAAATGTGAAATCCTCCAGCGTCTTCTTTCTACAATGACACTTTTTGGTTCTTAGTTTTATCTTGGAAGTGTCTAAAGTCTTTGCAATTTTAGATACTCCAGGGCCAGATTTAGAGCAGGGAAAGCGGGGAAGATGCCCAAGTGCCATGTGACCAAGAACCCTGGGCCGAGTCTAGCATCAGGGAAGGAGAAGGAGAGTAAGAATGTGCATGAACAGGAAGAGGAAAGTTCCCATCCCCCTGTGCCAATCTCCTGCCTGCCCTCAGTGTGAGGTAAGTGCTCACCCCAGAACTAGCCCGCAGCCTTCCCAGCCATTACCGACACACTCAGGCCATTATTACAGTTTGCATCAAACAAAAAGGTGGAAAACAAAATTGTAGGAGGGACCTTTACCTCTGGAAGTAGGGGGCAGCACGGAGATGCCGTTTATGTGCCCTCATAGGGTGCCACCCACACTAGAACCAGTCATGACAGAAACAAACGTACTAACATGGTAAATGATGCCAGATATGTTTGTATTTATTAGGATTTACTATACCACCTTTTACTAATTATACAAAGCAGTTTACAACATAAAACAGGAGAAACAGAAGTACAATCAAAGTGACAGGACAGTAGAGTACAAAGGCAAGCTGAAGTATTCCACAGAATCAGCCAACAGAGTAACCATTCAATGAGAGGAGACAGTCATATTTACTGTAAAAAGTCATCCAGACGGTGGCAGCCCAAGGAAGCCCCCCTCAGCAGGCGCATGTGTCCTTAAAGATCAAACACCATTTGAAACAAGTAGGTTTTCAGGTCCGCTTTGAAGCGAGGGAGGGAAGTTTGGAGACAGAGGTCAGCAGGAAGGGAATTCCGTAATGACGGGGCAAGAACAAAGAAGGCAGAATGCCGTGTGACCTCACACCGAGCTCGGGAAACAAAGTCTGTTTCCAAGCATGCAGGTGTGACGGAAGGGCTCTACCATAACTCCGCCTAATTACCACCCCTAACTTCACTCCAGCTGTACCCAAGCAGTGCCCCACAGGTAGAGATCTTTTCTGTTTGCTGACAAGGAAGGTCCCTACCGCCACTGTGGCTTTTCTTCTGCTGTGGGGGATGGGATCCCCATGAGCAGACTGCTGCCCGAGGACCACGATCTTTGTAAAGACCCTTTCTATCTGCCCATGTTCCTTGCGATCAGACAGGAAGAGTGTTTTCAATGATCGCGGGCGGCAGGCAGTAGGCTGCCCGCAGGGATCCCATCTCCCCATGGTCAGAAGAAGTGAAGCTGTGATTGCAGCAAAGATCTTCCTGTCTGCCCACAGGGATCCGCTCTCCCACGAGCAGACAGGAGGGATCTGTGATGCAATTGCAGTGCTTTTCTGCCCATGGGGGATGGGATCCCTGCAGGCAGCCTGCTGCTTGCGAGTCTTCATCTGCCCACTGGAGACTGGATCCCCGCATGCTGAAGTAGGGGAATGCCTGAACACAGAGCAGAGTTTTGGTGGGGCCACGGCCCCTGTGCTCCCCCCCCCTTTTCTGACACCTCTGCATGCATGGATCGGAGTGACCAGTTGCCCTGATTGGTTGTTTCCATCTACACTGCTCTAGCTGAAATTATACGCCACCTGATATTCAAATAGGCTGACACTGAAAAGCCGCAGCGGTCAGCCTCACTGCTGAAATATAATAATCTTGATCCTCAGCAGCAGTATCCTAATAGAGGCTGCCTCTGAATATCCAAGACTGAGTGGTTGCTATCCGGATAAGTGGTTATTTTCATTTGGCGATTATCCAGATAACAATTTAGGTCTACTTTTAAGTGTACTAAATGTACTCCTAGGGGAATTTTGCACGAGCATTAAAAATTATGTGCTGAAATTTTGAAAATTCTGAGCATGGTATTTTGTTGTCTGATCATTTTATTTTTCTAAGCAGGTTATTCCTGATCTCCTTTCCACTTCCTTTTGTTGGTCTTTTCTTAAATCCTTCTCCAGGACCTCGTCTCCTATTTTCTGTTTCTTCTCTCTCCCTTTCTTCACTTCTTTCTCAATATCTATCACTGATATTAAACTTTGATTCATCTTGTTTCTCTCCATTGTTCTCATCTGCCTTTCTGTTTACCTAAAGTCAGATTTTACTCCTCCTTCTCCCCTCCTCCAGTTCAATATCTTCATCTCTCACTTATGAGCTTTCCATCTCCCACTCTCACTTTCCTAGTCCTCACATTTCCCACTCTCATTTCTCCCCCATCATCACCCCCATCTCCCAGCCCCAGCATCTGCCCCCTTCTTCCATCCCAAGAATCTGCTGGCATGAACCTCCAGCACACTTCTCCTAGTCTCAGCATCCATCAGCATGAGCTCTTTTCTCCCTCTTTCTTTTAACATGATGCCCCCTTTTCCCATCCCACCGTCCACCTCCCATCCAGCATCTCCCCCTCACCCCACCATGATCCAGCATCTCCTCCTCTCCCTCCCCTATACCCATCTCACCCAGCATCTCTGTTTCTCTCTCCCCTGTCCTGCCCCCCTCCCCCAGGTCCAGAAAGTCTTCTCTGCTCTCCTTCTGCTCCAGCATGATGCATCCCCCCCCCCCTTATTTCCCACTTGGCCAGTACTGCTCATCAAACCTTTCTTTTTCCCATGGTAGTGAGATGACTGTAATAATAATAAAAAAACAACCCAGTGATAATGCATGCCTGCAACTTGCATCATCTGAGGAGACTCCCAACCCTGTGATCTTCAAAGCTCTTCTGCATCCCACTTCTGTGGCAACAGGAAGCGTATGTTGGGGGTGGGCCATGGAAGAGCTTTGAAGATCTCAGGGAATAGGAGGCTTTGTAGATTGCACAGGTTACAGGCATGCAATATTGTTGGGTTTTTTAATTGTTGAGGTCACCTCGCCATCACGTGAGAAAAAAAGCTTTGTGGGGAGGCACCAGCCAAGGGGGCAATAGGAAAGAGAGAAAGAGATGCTGGTTGGAAGGTGGCAGAACCAGACTGTACAGTGTATGGTTGTAAACAGAGACTGTACACACGGCTTAAAAACCAGAATGTCCAGTTGAAAGCCAGGTGGTTGGTCACCCTAACAAAACCCTTCCTACCTAGCCACCACCCTCTCTATTGTACTTAATTCAATGCTGGTTATTCTAAGAATTTCCTAGTTCTTCGTCTGTTTTTTATAATTCTTTCTTCCTTTCTCTAAGTTAAACTCCTTTTTAATGTACTAACTTGAAACTAACTGTAAACCACCTTAACTATTAGATAAAGCAGTATATAAAAACAGCTAAATAAAATAAAATAAATAAATCCATCAATCCAAAAACTTACCAAATGCTTTGTAGAGATAACAGAATGGCTCACAAACCACAACCTCAAGATCAACCTCACGAAAACCAAAGCTATGTATGTAACAAAAACCAGAGCTTTACCCACCCACCATCAATTAAGATACAAGACACAAATATAACAGTTAAAAACAAAATAAAATACCTCTGAGTTCTTATTGACCGTACCCTCAACATGACATCCCATATAAAATACATATCAAAAAGATCTTCTATAAACTCAAAATGCTGAAACAACTTCGCCCACTACTCTACTTCAACGACTTCAAATCTGTAGTTCAAGCAATCATCACGTCCCATTTTGACTTTGCCAACATCACCCTACAGGGCATAACAAAACTAACCTTAAGACAACTCCAATTAGCGCAACACACTGTAGCCAGGATAACGATGAATATCAGTCCAACAGAACACATAACACCCATGCTATACGACCTCCACTGGCTCCCCATACAAAGCCACATAAACTACGAAATACTTGTCACTACCTTCAAATTAATCAATGATATCACCCCCTCACACCTTTCCACGCTCATTCAAAAAGAAACCAACTGCCGCTCTCAACAAAATTGCAACAAAAACAGAATCTCTATACCACCAAACTTCAGGAAATCAACGAAGTCAACCAACAATAAAGCATTTTCCCACAATAACCCCATCCTCTGGAATGAGCTCCCAGATCACATAAGAGAAAAGATCTCAAAACATTCCGAAAATAACAAAAACCCATCTATTTTCCCTCCACTTTCGAACCCAAACCAAAAACAACTGTTCAAATCCCCAACACATCAACTCCATCCAGCTCACCACCCCACCACACACTAAATCATGAAAGGAAATGTTATACACTATATGAATGAAGTAAAGCCTTTAGTACAAAACCCTACAATTAGGAGAACACAAATTATCCCTTCTAACTCACAAAAGAAAACCTCATGAACACCATCACTAAACTAAATACCACAACTTCCCACCTTGACCCCTGCCCAGTCCATTGACTGAAAACTGCTTTAACAGTAGTTTCATCATTCATCCTCCCAATGATCAACCTCTCCCTCAAGCAAGGATACTTGCCACCAACACTCAAACACACACATATTCGCCCAATATTAAAAAATAATAGCCTTGACAAAACCTCCCCCAACTCATAAAGACCCATCTCTAGTATACCATTTTTGGCAAAACTTACTGAAAAAGTGGTCCAAACGCAACTCCAGGACCACATCGAAACATTAGCCCCTCATGATGACCAGCAATATGGTTTCTGACCGCACCATGGTGTGGAAATACTTCTCACGGTACTAATGGATACCTTAACACAAGGAATAGATGATACAAAACAAGCATTTATCCTCCTATTCTTAGACATCACGGCTGCATTTGATAGTGTAAATCACCTTTTAATGTTATCAAGGCTCCAGCAGATAGGCTTAACAGCAACAGTCTTTAAATGGTTTGCTTCATACCTAAACGATAGAACTCAAACTGTACAAATCAACCAGCAGACCTCGGAAACTTACAAGCAGGTGCAAGGACTCCCCCAAGAGTCTGCCCTCTCTGCCCTCCTCTTTAATATGTATCTGCAGCCCATCTGTTCAATCTTCACAAAACATCGCGCAAATTACATTTACACGGATGACATAATGATATACATCCCATTCAAATTACCAAACCTGCCCACTCAACAGCTCACAGACTGTGTTAATGAGGTTTCACGATGGCTTATGTCCCATAACCTACACATCAATCAATCAAAACCCAAAGTTTTATTTGTTACCAGAAACCAAAACTTCATACCACCGTCAACAATCTGGCTCCAGGACTCTGACATTTTAGTAAAGAAGGTAGTGAAATACCTAGGAGTCACCATAGACCAAACCCTAAGCATGCAAACACACATCAAGAATACAGTCACTAAAATACACTACAAACTCAAACTCCTAAAGCAGCTCCGACCCCTAATCCACCTACAGAACTTTATATCTGTAATACACGTGCTTATCATGCCTCACCTTGACTTCGCCAATACAATTCTTCAGGGAACATCCAAACACTCAATCAGAAGGCTCCAACTAGTGCAAAACGTTGCAGCCAGAACCATCATGAACATCAGCACCATCGAGCACATCACGACTACCCTCTACGAGCCACACTGGCTACCCATTCAAAGTAGAATAAAATATAAAATACTAGTAACAACCTTTAAAATTATCAACAACTTAGCACCCTCATTCCTTCATACGCTCATCAACATGGAAAAACTCAGCAGAAGCCAAAGGAGTAAAAATAATAACAAACTAGCATTTCCAAAGGATTTTAGAAAAAGCAAGAAAATGATACTTGCACTTTGCACCGAACCTCTGGAATGAGCTACCTGCCGAGCTCAGAGAGGTCAAGGAACTCAAAACATTCCACAAAAACCTTAAAACGCATCTATTTATGCTACATTTTAGCCCACAAACTCCCTCACACAAAAGAACAGAAAACAATTCATCACAATCTCACATCAGTCAGTCTCAGCAGACAATTTCCTCTTCAGCCTGATTGCCTCTCGCATTGCACGTATAGCTATATCCCCTGTATATAGTCGTTCTAAATGATCTTGTGGATCATGCATTGTAAATAGTTCCAACAGCATTAAAATAAGTGATTGCGTACTTACAGTACAACTCTCATTTTTGTTTCATGTAAATAGTGCCTGACACTTGGTAAACCGTTCTTATTGATGCGGTACAATGGTTATTGATGTTCCATGTAAACCGAACTAGGCACTCGGTAAACTGTTCCAAACGTTTTAATGTAAATAGTTCCAACAATTTTTAATGTAAATGAATGAGTACATGTTTGTACAATTCATATTGTTGTTCCTTGTAAACCGTGCTTGATACTTGGGAAAACAAAGTATATAAATATATGCTAAATAAAATAAATAAATAAAAACTGAAACCTGGCTATGTCATACCAAAATGAGCAAGCAGAATACAGAAAACTACTCATAATTCTAAATAGTTCAATACAGAGATGCTCAAAGAGAGATATCAAGCACTCTCTATCATGCTACATATTAATGTAAATAAAGAAGAAAATGTTCCATGTAATTGTATATAGTTAAGAAAAAATCTTTCTATGTGATTGAATATTTACTTGTTCTGTGATATTCAAATTGTTGTACAAAGTAAACCACTTTTGATCCACCAGAAAAATGTGGTATAAAAATTTACAATAAATAAATAAAATAAAAAGAAATAATGAGAGCAATAACCGAGGCAGGCGGACCCGGCGCTTCGGGCCTCACCCTACCCCCCCCCCAATCCACATGAACCCCACCCACACCCCCATCCCACAAAAGACATCACACCATAACTTCATGGAACACAACTGGTCGCAGCTTTTATTAGCCATAAACAATTAAACAAACCAACAATAAACTTGCTAACCCCCAATTAGCGGCACCCGGCTGCACCAGCCATACCTTAGCAAAGTGCCTCCACCGCTAATGCAATAACTTGCCACCCGGCAAGTTACCATACCCCTCTCCCCGACTTCGCCATGCTAAGCAAAAGTCGGCCGAGGTTTTGACCAGGTCAGGGGCACCCCGCCCCCGCCCAAGTGTAGCCTGCTGCTCCGGACCCCGGAAACCTCCGGGATCCCGCCCCCCCCCCCAGCTGCAACACCCCATACGCCCACTGTCTAAGGACAGGGAGGGAGGGAGGGACGCCAGCACCTGGAACGCAGCCTCCGCACCGACTGGCCACGCGGAGGCTGCCCAGCCAGTACTCCCCCCCTCCCCCCCAACAACCGCGGCAATGACTGGCTCCCGTGCGGCCGCGACCGACGGGAGCCAATCAATTCGAAAGATGCACGCACGTGCCCCATCCGGGCCGCGCGCACAGGGTCCCCGCACCGGGCCGCACGCCCGGTTAATGTCGGCCGCCGGGACCCTGCCCGCGGCCTTGGGATAACCGAGGCAGGTGGACCCGGCGCTTCGGGCCTCACCCTACCCCCCCCCCCAATCCACAAGAACCCCACCCACACCCCCCATCCCACAAAAGACATCACACCATAACTTCATGGAACACAACTGGTCGCAGCTTTTATTAGCCATAAACAATTAAACAAACCAACAATAAACTTGCTAACCCCCAATTAGCGGCACCCGGCTGCACCAGCCATACCTTAGCAAAGTGCCTGCCACCGCTAATGCAATAACTTGCCACCCGGCAAGTTACCATACCCCTCTCCCCGACTTCGCCATGCTAAGCAAAAGTCAGCCGAGGTTTTGACCGGGTCAGGGGCACCCCGCCCCCGCCCAAGTGTAGCCTGCTGCTCCGGACCCCGGAAACCTCCGGGATCCCGCCACCGGCACATAACACTGTTCATGTGCCGCCTCCCCCCCCCGGCCCCAAGCTGCGACCAGCGTGCATCAGTGCCAGACATATATTCCAAGGCCTCCTGCCAGTCGTTAAGAAGAAGGTCCATGCCAACTGGCGACAAATGAACCCCATCAGCCCGATAGAGCCCCGAACACCCGATGTCCACCCAGTCATGCAGGATCTGATAACTGCCCCTCTCACAGACCCAATGACCAATCTGGCGATTGATCTTGGTCAAGCCCCTGGACCAACGACGCTGGTCCCAGCAAGCCAGCCTTGGAATGATGTCTGACCACAGTACAATAACACCGGGAAACATCCGAAACACCAGTCCCAGATCATCTTGCACTGCCCGGATCAGTTGCATGCAGGACCAGGACATCAGGTCATTGCCGCCCAGATGCACCAACAGGGCGGCCGGCCACCGCGACGTCCTCCCGAGGCGCTGTAGCAAAGGCAGCAATTGCGGCCACCGCAAGCCTCGCACGCCCAGCCATGTCACAGTCACCACCGATGGGTCCAGTCGCAAATTTGCGCTGATAGGGCGGTCCGCCAAACGCCGACCCGCCCAATGGACGAAAGAGTGGCCAGCAACCCAACATACACCAGGTCCGACACCCCCATCTGAAAAAGAAATAGACAGTTAAAGCCCCAACCCACAAACCCCTGCTCCTACAGCCGGACATACCCCTTAAAAGCCGAAGAACGCCACCTCCCAATGTCCTGAATCACGTGCCCCGGCAATCCAGCTGCTGCTGCGCTAGTGGCAGCCCCAATCCGAAAGGAGTGCGGAGCAAAACGCAGCGGGTCCTCACCCACCACGGACAACGCCAGGCGCAGCACCGCAGAAACCTGAAAACGGGTTAAAACCCGAGAATCCGCGTGCATGAAAAAACTGACCGCACCCCCCGGATGCACCGCTAAATACTGTCGCAACGCCCGCACTGGGCAAGTCCGCGGCTTCGCCCAGCCACACCCACAAACCTTTCCCAAGCAGATCTGTTTTGGACCTAGCCAAAAGGATCCACACCCTCCCCCCTTCCACACGAACGTGACGCGCCTGCAGCCCCCCAACGCCGCCCCCCTGGCCAGAGCCCGCAACCAATTCCCCGATGCGAAATGCCCCAAAAAAGGCTAGGCAAAAAACCGCCCGGAACAGGGAAGCCTCATACGTGGATGAAGCCACCTGCCCCAAGGCCCCGCAAACCCGTACCAGGAGCCCATGCGTGATGGGCAACCGTGAGTCACGCGGCGTAGGCTGCGCACGCTCCCAACCCTGCAAAAGCCGTCGCGTTAAAACTCCCCCAGCTGTGGAACCCCAACCCACCGCGCTCGCAAAAAAGTTAAACCCCGCCAAATGCGCACGCACCGCCGACCGAGAAAACCCGGCGCCTTTGGCAACCACAATGTATTGACCCATCAAGCCCTCCGGAACCCCACCCGACTGCCACCCGCAAGTGAACAAAAAGGCGACCACCCGGTCACACCCCCGCCGGTACGCAGACCAGGTCCCCGCCGACACGGAGTTCCGCAGCAGATTTAGCATCTCTCGAGGCCAATGATCCACAAGTTCTCTGGGACCACAGATCCGTCCTTGTCCGCTTCGGGGGCCAGCGCCCGGAACCGCTCCCACTGAAAACGAGAAAGAGCATCAGCAATCTCGTTAGTGCACACTGGTATATGCCGTGCCCGCACTGCCACATTCAACTGTAAACAGGCTAAGACGACTTCCCGCATCAAGCCAGCCACCTTCAAGCACCGCGGAGAGTAGCGGTTAACCACACTGACGACAGCCTCATTATCACACCAACAAAGCACCCTCCGGTTCCGAAGGCGCTCCAGCCAGAGCGCCAAAACCACACAAATCGGAAAGAGCTCCAAAAAGGTGATATTCCTAGTCAAACCCGCCGCGCGCCAAGACTCCGGCCATCGATCCACGCACCAGACCCCGCCGAAATACACACCCAAACCCGCCGCCCCCCCCCCCCCCCCCCGCCGCATCAGTGTACAACTGCAAGGCATCACTGGACACCTCAGACTCCAGCAAAACAGAAGTCCCATTGAAGTCCTCCAAAAAATGGCCCCATACCCTCAAATCAGCCCGCATCGTCTCCGTCACCCTAATCCAGTGGTGGGGCTTCCGCACCCCGACCGTCGCACAGGCCAACCTCCGGGAAAACACCCGCCCCATTGGAATCGTCCTGCACGCATAATTTAAGGACCCCAACAGGGACTGCAACTCCCTCAAGGAAACCTTGTGGGCCGACAACACATGGGTTACCGAGATCCGCAAGCGAGCAACTTTGTTGAGGCAAGCGCGCCACCATGTCCACCGAATCCAACTCCACACCCAAAAAGGTCAGCCGCATAGTCGGACCCTCGGTCTTCCCGTCCGCCCCGAACTCCTGTGCCAGCCGCACAAACGCTGATAACATCTCCTGACATTCCCCTGAGTGAGCTGCTCCCACAAACAAAAAATCGTCCAGGTAATGCACTACAGACGACAGGCCGGATGCGCGAACCAGCACCCACTGCAGGAAGGTACTAAACATCTCGAAATAAGCGCAAGAGGCCGAACAGCCAAACGGCATGCACTTGTCAAAATAATACCCCCCTTGAAAGCAAAACCCCAATAAGTGGAAAGAGGACGGGTGGACGGGTAACAAACGAAAGGCCGATTCAATGTCCACCTTTGCAAGTAAGGCCGACCGACCGGCCCCCCGCACCAGCAAAGCCGCCTTATCGAAGGACGCATAGCGGACCATACAAAACTGACGCGGGATAGCATCGTTCACGGAAGCCCCGATCGGACAGGACAAATTATGAATCAACCGGAATTTTCCCGGCTCCTTCTTGGGAACAATACCCAAAGGCGAAATCACCATGTTAGGAAAGGGGGGCTCCAAGAAGGGGCCTGCCACCCTCCCCAACCGCAATTCCCCCAACAATTTGCCCTGGACAACCTCCGCCCAACGACGGACTGAAGGGGAGTTCCTAGCAGACGGCGCCGACACCACACCACGCACCGGGATAACGAAACTGTTCTTAAACCCAAATCCCAGAATCACCGCCTCGCGCCTCCGGGGATAGCGGCTCAACCACCCCAAGAAGGCATCCACCCGAATCGGGGAGGGGGCGCGCCCGTGACACTCAGTGCCCTTTAGGGGCGGGACCGGCAGAGCCAGCGGCGCCCTTCTTAAGGCACTTGACAGCGGAGTGGGGACCTCTGCACAAGGAACAGGCGTGCTGGAATTTGCAATCGGGAAAAAGGGCACGTGGAGCGGTTGAAACGCCAGCACACGTCACCGCTCCAGACCGAGCCTGCCTTTGGAGGCACCCCGGCCACCCCCCCTCGAAAGGGACACACCGCCCACACCACCGGCACCCTACCTAGCTGACATCTGGGTCAGCCACAGGTTAATGTCATGCGTGCCCCACGAAAGCGATCGGCTCTCCTCCATCCTGTCCCTGAACTTTTCATCGTAATTCAACCAAGACCATCCATCGTGTGTCTGAGACGCCTCCAGGATGGAATCGGCGTACGCTAGCAACATGCCGTACTGCGCCAGATCGTGCTGGCCCCACACACTGGCCAACCGCAAAAGGAACGCATCCAGTTAACCACATTACGCGCCACCTTCCTAATCCGACCCGCCTTTTCATCGTCCTTCCTCTTCTTCCGACTTTCGCCAGAACGCTTCCTCCCTTCTAACAAGCAGAAGATATCAATGTAGCGCCGCTTCCGAATTTTACGCCGCAGCTTACGCGGCACCCCCACCCACAATTCCGGCAAAGAAACCACCGAAGAGGCCCCCCCACCCACACCGAGGCCCGCCCCACACTACCTTACCTGCCGAACCGCCTCCTCTCCCGACCACCCAGACGAACCAAAGAGGAAGAAGACGAGGACGAGTCCGAGCTGCGATGCCGCCGGCGCTTCTTACGCGAACCACCCCCCACCTTCCCCCCTTGCGACCGCACCCCCACCTCACCCCCCTCCCCAATGAACTCACCCGACTCGGCCGGCGCAGCAGCCGGCTCACCAGCCACCGGACAGTCCTCACCACCAGCTGGCGCCCTCGTGCCGACTCCGCCGCCACTCCATGCTGCATCTCCGCTCCAGCCGAAGGAGTCAGCCAGCTCTCACCGCCAGCAGCACCCGAAGGCCATGTGGGCTGCGCCATAACCTGCCCCTGCGGAGACAAAAAAGGGAAAACAGGGGGGGCAACAGACACCGGCCAGGCCGGAGACCAAGGACCTCCCCAACCCGCTCGAGATGTACCCTACCCCCAGAAGCCCACTGCTCCCAAGGGGAAGAACCCCCCGGCGTGCCAAAGCCACCGGGACCCGGGAACCACCCTGCGGCCCCACCGCAGCCAGCAACCCACGGTGCCCCATCGGGCCATAACCCTCCCTCCTGGCCCAGTGCCCCAAAATTGCCCCCACCCCCCACAACCCCCCCTGCTCCACCCACAACACCCCCCGCCCTTATGCTCCCTGCCACTCCTGCCACACCCCGGAGCCCCTCACCCACCCCCAGGGATCCACTGGGGGGGTGTAAACCCCTACCGCCTCCCCCCCTCCCCCCCGGCTGCGGAGCCCGTTTCTTTCCTTTTTGGCCCCGCGCAGCACCTCCCTGGCCCCCTTGCCCCCCCCCCACCCCCATCCACACCCCCACTCACAGGCCTGGGCAACCCCCTACCCCTCCCAGCCCCCCATGAGACCGAGACCCCCGCCCCAACCCTTGCAGGTGCCAAACCCCTGGCCCTCGCCCGGCCACGCGAAGCAGGCATCCTGGGCAGTGCCAGGAAGCCCTCAGGGCAGCAAACACAGCCGCAGGACCGGCTGTGCAAAGAACTAAGGCAGCTAAGCTCCCAGAGCCCTAACCCGCAAGGGCCACGACCACCGGAGGAAAAACGGCAACCGGCCCGAATGCCCCCACCAGAGCTCGACTGTAAATTGGCTCCCCCCTGCCCCGACACACGACACCAGGGGAACTCAAAGGCCGGCGATCCTCCGGGGGAACTCAAAGGCCCGCGATCCACAGCACGCTCAGCACGCCGGCACCTGGAACGCAGCTTCCGCACCGACTGGCCACGCAGAGGCTGCCCAGCCAGTACTCCCCCCCTCACCCCCCAACAACCGTGGCAAAGATTGGCTCCCATGCGGCCGCGACCGACGGGAGCCAATCAATTCGAAAGATGCGCGCGCGCGCCCCACCCAGGCCGCGCACAGGGTTCCCACGCCAGGCCGTGCGCCCGGTTAATGTCGGCCGCCAGGATCCTGCCCGCGGCCTCGGAATTTCCAGAAACCATTTGTCCTGGTAAATGCCCACCCCACTGTGATTAAAAGTGCATGCTAATCTTTCTTTTCATTTGTGGAGCTGTCAGCACCTATTGTTTTGCTTTAATGAAGCTGCCCTTTACTGCCCACGGAATCTATCACTCTAGGCAACCGGCTAATTCACCTAATGGTTAAGTAGGCCCTAGGGGTAGGATACAAGTTATTGTAACTCAAGGTTGCTTTTAAATTGTAAAACACTCTGACACCCAAAGGGAAGAATGAAATGTCAAACAACTAATTCAAACTTTTATTAAACTCAGTGCATGTAAAAGGTTTCTTTCCGCTGTGTATCATTTGATGCCTTTTGAGAACCGATGACCGATTGAAACTTTTATTACACAGAAAGCATATAAAAGGTTTCTTTCCGTTATGTATCATTTGATGTCTTTTCAGTTCTGATGACTGATTAAAACTTTTATTACACTCAGTGCATGAAAAAGATTTCTTTCCGTTATGTATCATTTGATGTCTTTTCAGATGTGATGACTGATTAAAACTTTTATCACACTCAGTGCATGTAAAAGGTTTCTTTCCGCTGTGTATCATTTGATGCCTTTTCAGAACTGATGACCGATTGAAACTTTTATTACACAGAGAGCATGTAAAAGGTTTCTTTCCGTTATGTATCATTTGATGTCTTTTCAGATGTGATGACTGATTAAAACTTTTATTACACTCAGTGAATGTAAAAGGTTTCTTTCTGCTGTGTATCATTTGATGCCTTTTGAGAACTGATGACCGATTGAAACTGTTATTACACTCAGTGCATGTAAAGGGTTTCTTTCCGTTATGTATCATTTGATGTATTTTCAGATGTGATGACTGATTAAAACTTTTATCACACTCAGTGCATGTAAAAGGTTTCTTTCCGTTATGTATCATTTGATGTCTTTTCAGATTTGATGGCTGATTAAAACTTTTATTACACTCAGTGCATTGAAAGGGTTTCTTTCCGCTGTGTATCATTTGATGCCTTTTGAGAACCGATGACCGATTGAAACTTTTATTACACAGAGAGCATGTAAAAGGTTTCTTTCCGTTATGTATCATTTGATGTCTTTTCAATTCTGATGACTGATTAAAACTTTTATTACACTCAGTGCATGTAAAAGGCTTCTTTCCGTTATGTATCATTTGATGTCTTTTCAGTTCTGATGACTGATTAAAACTTTTATTACACTCAGTGCATGTAAATGGTTTCTTTCTGCTGTGTATCATTTGGTGCCTTTTGAGAACCGATGACTGATTGAAACTTTTATTACACTGAGTGCTTATAAAAGGTTTCTTTCTGTTATGTATCATTTGATGTCTTTTCAGTTCTGATGAACAATTAAAACTTTTATTACACTCAGTGCATGTAAAGGGTTCCTTTCTGCTGTGTATCATCTGATGCCTTTTCAGCTGTGATGACCAATTGAGACTTTTATTATACTCAGAACATGTAAAATATTTCTTTCTCCTGTGGATAAGTTGGTGGATTTTTAGTTGTGTCAGAGAGCATGAAAAACATCTCTCCCTAATGAAGGTTTTCTGGTGCAATAGTAACTGATATTTCCTTTTAAAGCTTTTTCCACAGGCATCACACAGAAAGAATTTCTTCCCTTTCCTCTCTTCTTGGTGGAGTTCAGAAGTCATTTGGTCACTGTTACTATTCTGAAAAGTTCTCTCTACTCTCAGGTGTCTCTGGGGCTCAGGGATGTCTGTGAGCTCCCTGTCACTTCTCTCACACTCAGTGACTCCGTCCGGTGAGTCTCCTACAGGATCTCTCTGTTCCTTCTGCAATTCCAGCTGCTGATTCCTTGTGTTGCTCCTTTCGGTCCTCCAAGAAATGTCCCTGAAAATATTTCCTGAATTTCTGGGGATTTCTACTCTTTCTTCAAGATGTTCTTTTTTATTTTCTTCTTTCTTCTCTTCCTGGATGGTCTCAGTAACTGCTGGATATAAACAAAATATATTAACCATAACATTCAGCCCCACTGTTCGCGTTACAGAATCAGGCCCATACTGAACATACATAAAAATATCAAATATCATCAATTTTTTGTGCTGCTTCATCCACTGTTGAAGTCAGTATTCTATTGAGTTTTCTTATGGTTACTGATTAACATTTAGGTTCTATAAATGATTCTCAGAACTTGATTTGAGAATACTTTATAGCTGATTTATACTTTGCTTGCTTATTTATTTATTTAAACGTGTTTTTATGCTGCCTTTCTACCATTCAAGGTTGTTTACATTTAACAGAGATTTAGCAGGGCTGTGGTGGACCTGAGCTGTACATAGAACTAAACATTGCAACAGTAGAACAACATAACATAGAACAAATCATAGTAACAGTAGAACAGTATATAAACAGTAGATATTGTTCTCAACTATTTACAGTATATTATGAGTCAATAATAGTATTCATAGTTCTTGGCTATTCACATTGGGGTCATTCTGAGGCACAGATAGCAGGGATCCATCCCCACTATTCGTGCTGGCTCCTGCCCCTGTTTAACGTCCCTGCCGGTTGTGCGGGGAAGTTAGATGGGGTGGGGAAGAGGCAGCACAGGCGCAGAGAGTGGACAGTCGCCAGTCCTGGATGTACAGGGCCGATTCTGATGTCGGCCTTATATGTACAGGGCTGGCGAATTGGCCGGGGAAGTTATTCTAATTAGTCTAGGAGCTAAAATGCCACATAGAAAGACAGCTAAGCTGAACCAACCATTCCTCCCCATAAAACGTAGACCATCTCTACATGTAAATAGTTCGCTCCCCTCACATAATGTATCTCGTATAATCCCTGTTTAATGTAAAACAATTCCTCTGTTATATTGTTTGATGTAAACTGCTTTGGATAAAGGCGGTATAGAAAAACTGTTAAATAAATAAAATAAAATTAAATTAAATTAAATTAAATAAATAAATACATATTCTACCTCCGAGGTGCAATTGTAGCAGCGAAGTGCATGCAATAAATAATACCAGGACTCATTTGCAGGGTCCAAGCCAATTTATTGTGCACAGGCCCAGACAGGATCGTGTCCTAAAGAGACTGAGCAAAGTACAGGAGCAAATTCCTTATATACATTTTTTACACTTTGGTAGAGGCATTCTATTGGTCCCAACGCCCCCTGCACCTATCCAATCGGGGACCCTCTCTGGGTCTCCCTCCCTGTTCCCCCTTCTCAAACTGTTCTAACAAAGGCACAGTCTTCGATGTAGTTACATTTCTACTTCAAGGACATTTCTAGCTCAGAGAATGCAAGGTCAAATGTAAGCATAAAGAAATGGTTCAAACTTCCTAATAAGCATATTTTCTAACTCTGGTTCTTTTTCAGCAGTAATCCTAGGTGGGTGTTGGAAACCAGGCCTAGTGTTCAGGCTATAGGCTATAGCCTACCACAGAATAACTCCCCTAGGTGGTTTTTTTTTGTGGTGTCAGTGTGCGGAAGGGGTTGGGGAGGTAAAGGTAATGCCCCGCAGCCTGACCCAGGCCTTAGGAGGCCGGATTGGGGATCGGGCTGCGGGGAATTATCTTTGTTGGGCCGCAGCCAGCATCGCGGCTTTTAAATGGAGCCGCGGTGCTATGGCAACGGGATGCCATGGTGCCACAGCTAAATTAAAAAGCCCTGGCTGAGTTAGCCAGACTATCACTGTACGTGCAGGTTGGGACTGAATCACACTCCCGGCCTGCACGTACAGGCCTGTTTGCAATTCTGATCCCACAGGGTTAGATGTGCCCCGTCGGATCAGAATCGTGAACTCCTTTGCACGTCCAGGTCTGCTCGGATGTACAAAGGAGTCGTATGTTGTGATCAGAATCGGGCCCATTGTGATAGGTTGACATAATAGCATTGGATTGTGTTAACAGTTCCAAATATGGTTTGTATTCTTCTAAGAAGATTAGCGTCTTAAGTTTTTTAAGAATTCTTTTGTTTCAGTGCATGCTCATAGCTTTGATGGTACAGAATGTGGGTGCAAATAATGATAGTGCACAGCTGCATATAGATTGCTTACTCTTTAGCTTCCGGGGGGTGGGGGGGGGGAATTGCGAGTAGGTTGATGGAATTATTTCTTCTTTAACTTTTGAGAGCAGGTTCTGGAGGCTGTTGGCTGAGTCATTGTGTACGATTTTGAAAATTGTGGTAAGTGCCTTGAACTTGATTCTGTGTAGTTTCTCGAAATGGGTTAGTTTTGCGCATACTATGGCAGTCGTGAACCTCACTTCTAAGCCAGGGTATGTGAAGTATGATCTTAGTTTCACAAATTTACTACTAATGCTCAGCATAATACTTGCAACGTGCCAAACAGAGCCTCCTGCTGGAGTTCATAAGATGTAACATGTATGGGTAGTTTGTCAAGATGCGCTTGGAAATTCTTCTTTATCAGGTCTGTGGCTCCCAGGACAAAGGGAAATATTTCTGTATCTTTCTGCCACATTTTCTTGGATTCTGACTGCATTTTTTGGTACTTCAGGATCTTCTGCCTCTCCACGCGATTCACAGACTAATCACTCGGTACCGACACTTCTATTATCAATGCCATTCTGATATTCTTCTCCCTTAGCACTATGTCAGGTCTCCTGCAATTCAGTTTCTTATCCATCGGAATGGGAATATTCCAGGTGATCGTAACCTCTTCATTCTCTGTATTCACTCAGAGTCATGATCCCAGTGCTTTTCAGGGATCATGACTCAGCCACACGCAGAGATACCCACAACAAACCACCATCCCAACTTACACAGTAACTGGACTACCTTCAAAGAAACCACCATAGAAGAAACATCATCCATCATCTCCCACCTAAACACCACCACCTCTCCACTGGACCCCTGCCCCGCTGACTGGATAAAGAAATCCAAAGACGAACTAAGCACGCCATTGACCCATATCCTCAAAGAATCCTTTGCCCAAGGTCACATGCCAGACACCCTCAAAACTACAATCATCCGACCATCCTTAAAAAAGCCTAACCTGGATCCCCTTGACCCGGCCTCATACAGACCGATAGCAAGCCTACCTTTCACTGCCAAGATAATTGAAAAGATCGTCCAGCAGCAACGTCAAGAACATCTGGACACCAACAACATACTCGACCCACAACAACAAGGCTTCCGCCCACTACATGGAGTGGAGACCCTCATGACTACACTGATGAACACCCTCATCATAGGAACACAAGAAAAGCACTCTGGATATGCCATGATCTTCCTCGATATATCTGCAGCTTTTGACACCATCTCCCACAACATCCTCATACGCAGACTACAGACAATTGGGATCAAAGACACCGTACTTAACTGGTTTCAATCTTATCTAACAAATAGACAACAACTAATCCGTACCAGCACCGCGACCTCGCCCCCCTTCCAGCAATACCAAGGAGTCCCTCAAGGATCAACTCTCTCAGCCATGCTCTTCAACATTTACCTCCAGTCACTCTGCTCAGTCATACGCTCTCACAACATCAGCTTCCACATATATGCTGATGATATCATGCTCTACGCCCCTATTACAACCACAAACCCAACGAACCCACATCTATCAGCATGCTTCTCTGAGGTATCCAATTGGTTACAAGAAAATAACCTATCCATCAACATAAAGAAAACTGAAGCCCTCATAGTGACAAAAGACCCTGACTTCACGCCACCTACACACCTCAACATAGGAACCACAAGCATTCAAATACAGCCACAAATAAGATATCTGGGCATTATCATTGACCAAGCCCTCACCTTAAAGCAACAAATTGCCAAAACCTCTGGAATAATATTCCACAAAGCAAAATTAGTGCAACGTCTCAGACCACTTCTCGAGCATCAAGACTTCTGGACAATAATGCAAGCTATGACACTCCCGCATCTGGACTACTGCAATGTACTCTACCATGGCCTTCCAGCCACACAGACCAACCCCCTCCGAACAGCATTGAACACCACGGCAAGAATCATTCAGAAAGCAAAGAAACCGACCACATCACCCCAATTCTGAAGGACCTACACATACTTCCATTCGAAGCAAGGACTAAATACAAATCCATCCTACTCACCCACAAAGCCATCCACCAAACACAGAACACCCAGCTTCGCACCCTGCTGTCTCGACCAGTACATGGCAAAACTACTAGACAAACCTCCAACAACTCCCTCACCGTCCCTCACAAAAGAACTAAATGCTCTCAATGGACATGCAATCGAGCCTTTGAACTCTATGCTCCATCCCTATGGAACTCTCTACCGAGCCAGCTCAGAAACAATGCTGATCCACTATCCTTCAGAAAACAGCTAAAAACCACCTTATTCCATGAATACTTCAATATGACTCCCACCAAAAAGTGCACCAACCTCTGATCTGCCCACCGTGATCCACTGATCCAAAGCTGTACTAACCTGTCCATGTCCTAAGTCCGTCTCATATCAAAATCATCAATGTTGTCTCCCTGGTGATGGTCCCACCCTTATACTTAATTTCCCCTCCCTTGAATGTAACGCCGCTTTGACCCGGTGAAAAGCGGGATATAAATACAGTTAAATAAATAAATAAATAGTGATGTTGTAGTGTTTATAGAGTTTCCAGTGGAGGAGGCATGCTACTTTGTTGTGCCTTTCTGTATTGAAATTTTCCACCATCAGAACTTCACAGCCTGCTATTAGGTGAGTCACCATTTCCAGCTCTTGCTGTGATGGGAAGCCAGTGTAGCTGGATCAGTATAGGAGTTATATGGGCTCAGCGAGGGGCTCCGTAGATTATTCATGTAGTTGTGTTCTGTGCCATCTATAAAGGGTGGAGAATAGCTTTTGGAGACCATGGTAAATGATGTTAGAGTAATCTAATACTGGAGTAATCATAGCTTCTGAAATTTTTGAGGTCTTTTGTTGGGCGGATGTGTAATGGGAGGGAGTTCCAGATGCTTGGTGCAGCATAGGCGAATGCTCTGGAGATGGTGGTTTGCTTTGTTTTGCAGAGGGAAGGTGGGATTGTTAAAGAGTGGGTGGCATTCCCCCTGCGTGTTCTGTTGTTTGTTGGGGTGTGGAAGAGGGTTGAGAGAAAAGAGGGAGCAACATTGTTGATGAGTTTGAATGATGTTACAAGTAGTTTGTATCTGATCCGGCTTTCTATTGGGAGCCAGTGTAGGGTATATATGAGGGGTGTGACATGGTCAGTTAGTCTGGCTTTGCAGGTGATCTTGGCTGTGATATTTTGCATTCATTGGAGTATGTCTAGACTTTTTGTCGGTAGACCCTGCAACAGGCTATTGCATTATTCAAAGTGGGAGTTGATGATGGATTGAATGACCGCTCTGAAGTCGTTATCTTCAAGGAGAGGTCTTAATTCTTGTATGGATTTTAATTTGTATAGGATTATTCTGGCTGTTCATTTCAAATGGGGCACCATGCTGAGGGAGGTATCTAGGATTACACCGAGGTATTTAACTTCTTGCTTGACTGGGATTGTGGTGTTGTTGATGGTGATGGCCTGGGGTAGGGTTGAGTCTTGGTTTGTTGATGGTCAGGTTGTGTGCGTTGAACCATTTGCTTCCGTGAAGCATTTCTGCAGGTATGAGAGATCTGGAAGGAGGAGGGTGATGGGGTGAAGAGCATTACATCATCATTGTAGATTCTGTATTGTATCTTGTGGACCTTAAATATTTGACATAGTGGTTGGATAAATATATTAAAGAGGAGGGCTGAGAGGCTTGAGCCCTGAGGTACTCCAGTTTGTTGGGTGAAGGGGTTAGATGATTTGGTCCCACATCTTACTTGCTGTTTACGGGATTCAAGATAGGATTGGAACCAGATGAACATGATGCCAATTTCTGAGAATTTCTGCAGCAGTCGGTGGTGTGGTATACAGTTAAATGCAAAGGGTGAGATCAAGGAATATAAGGATAAAGCTGTTGTTGGTGTCTTGTGAGGAGAGTATCTGGTAGAGAGGTAAGGAGGATTTTAACCCCATGTTATTGTCTGAATCCATGTTGATAGGGGTCAAGGGGCACATGGTTTGGAAGCTGTGCGAGAACAATCCTTCAGTTAGCTTCGTTATTAAATGGAATACTTGAAATAGGTCTGTATAAACTTGGGAATGTAGGGTCCAGATCTGGTATTGATTTGCAACATTGTTGAAGGTAAACTTTATTCTCACACATTTCACACATATTCAGCCAGGTATGATGTTTGCTTATAACAACTTGCTATAATATTTATTTATACTTTTTTTCAAGGGGTTAGGATTGAGGATCCTTTTATCGAAGTATGCTACGCAGTTAGTGCGGGTTTTCGAGTGTGAAAAGTGCACGCTGAAGCCTGCAATAACTGATAGTGAGGGCCCAACACAGTGCAAACAAATTTCCGTGTTGTGAGTTGCATATTGGGGGGTAAAGGGGTAGCGAAGGGATAGCTAATGTGCAAACAAAACTATAGCAGTCAAGGATGAAGTGCGGTACCTGGGCCTTACCTTGAACAGAGCTCTGAACCTAAAATCTCACATTACCAAAACTGCGGCAATAGCCTACCACCGATTGAGGATCATCAGAAAACTCAAACCAATCCTTAATCAAGACCACTTCAGCACAGTTTGCCAAGCAGTCATCACCCCACTGCTAGACTATAGAAACTCGTTATATCAAGGCTTCCCCCAACAGACTATTCACCCACTTCAAATGGTGCAGAACACTGCAGCATGAATCATCATGGGCACTGCAAGATCTGAACACATCACCCCCCGTCTTACAACAGATACACTGGCTCCCGATAATTGCAAGGACAAAATTCAAAACAATCCTGAACATCTTCAAAATCTTCCACCACCGCTCAGCAGATGCGCTCCAGAATATAATAACCAGAGATGTCAGCAACAGACCAAGAAGAACCAACAATGGCAACAGGATCAGCACACTCACAGGCTATCACAAGACTAAGCAAGCAACATCTAAGAGAGCTCCCTCGCTACTGGCGCCTGCATTGTGGAACTTCCTCCCTATGGACTTAAGGACCCTAAACGACACCAAAGACTTCCGCAAGGCACTCAAGACCCTTCTCTTTACTGAGGCCTATGAGCAATCACCTTAACTGCCAACCACTAGATACCACCAATTGGCCCAACAGCTACCTACACCACTTGCCCCCAACGACCCATTCCCATTTAGACCTATAAGCACATAGTATTTAAATGTATCTCTGTTAAATGTATCCCTCCAATTGTGTTGTGACCACTTTGATTGAAGGATAAGGTGGTATACAAAACTGTCTAAATAAATAAATAAACATTGTGTGCTAACTGTCTTGGCCAAAACTAAACCACCTCAAAATTGCAAATGAAGATACCTCCGCTCCATCCATATGCCAAGCAAACGAAACATAGTCCAAGGAACCTAAACACTTGAGCAACATAGTTGCTTGGCGTATGGATGGAGCGGAGGTATCTTCACTTGCAATTTTGAGGTGGTTTAGTTTTGGCCAAGACATCCTTGAATGGACTTCAGCGTTGGGACTGCTGTTAATGCTGTGACCGTTGGCCTCACTATTGATTCCTGCTGCCTCCTGGTTGAAGTGCTCCGGCCTCAAGCTAAGTGACTTTGGTTAATCCCTTCATGGTTACTCTACACTTTCAGTTGGTGTTAGTGGGTTGATATCCCTCTAATCCTTTATTAGGGTTGGACCCCTAATTTAAATTAAAAGAGAAAAACGGAACAGCACACAACGAGAGGGGGTTTCCCCTCATGGTGTGAGTTCCAACAAAAAATATTGTGTGTTATGGTGTTTCCCCTTTTGGTGTGACTATCCATATAGGTAGCAGCGCTGAATATACAGAGAGTTCCAGCGTGGTCTCTGTACTACTGTTTAGGATAGGCCTGCTATTCATCAGAAGAAAAACAAGCAGCGGAGAAGCAAAATTAGCAGTGAAACTTTATTAAGCCCGACACGGTCATGTTTTGTCGTATCGTGCCCAACCTATGCCACAACAAATAAGCTGATGCAATAGCCTCTTTAATCTATCTAGAGATGGAAGCCATAGAAGCTGCCTCCCCCTCATGTGGTCCTCCAAATAAAACAAACAAGCAATCCAACTTCCATAACAGAGCTGTCCCCTTCAAATAACACCATAACGCCCAGCACACATCCAGGAGGCATAACTGCAGATCTGAGACCTCCTCGGACACCTCCGAGAGTTCTGGCAGTGTAACTGGCTGGTTCAAATGAAAAACCAAGAATACTTTAGGCAAAAACAATGGAAATGGACACAGTACCACCTTCACCTTTGAGTTGGAGAGAAAAGGCTTCCAACATGACAGTGTTTGGAGCTCCGAGATTTTCCTGGCAGAGCAAATAGCAACCAGGAATACCGTTTTAAGCATCAGGTCCTTCAGCATGCAGGACCACAGAGGCTCAAAAGGCTCTTCTGCCATTGTTAATAAGACCAAATTGAGGTCCCAAGCAGGCCTGGTTTACCACTCTTAAAATATGCACTACGTCCAGATGAGAACCTAAGGACACTCCTTGCATCCTGCCATGGTAACAAGTAATAGCCATCACCTGCACCCCTAAGGCTCCGCAAGCCAGACCCTTCATACTCTTCTCCAGGGCGGACTGCATAAAGGCTAGCACTTCGGGCACCAACACCAACAAAGGTCGGCATTGTCGTTCTGCACACCAGACTTCAAAAATGTGCCACACTGGATATATGACAACGATGTGGAGTTCTTGCAGTCCTTCAATAAGGTCAAAATCACAAGCACTGAGTAGCCACGCTTCCTCACCCTAGCCTTTTCAAGAGCCATGCCATAAGTAAGAATAGATCCACTTTAGGCATTTGGACTGGCACCTGGGTTAACAGGTTGTCCTGGAACAGGCGCCATAGCCAATAAACTGTCAGCTGGACCATTTCTGTATACCATGGCCACCTCAGCTAATTGGTGGCAATGAGAATGACTTGCCCCCGATGTACTTCCATTCTCTGCACTACATGCCCAATGAGCACCCACAGGGGAAAGAGAGTAGTCCATCCGTGGGCCAGCACTGCACTAGAGCATTCGGGCCTTCCAATATTCTCTCTTTCCTCCTGTTAAAGAATCAGTTCGCCAGCACAGACTTACACGGAGCAGCACGTATAACCCTACACAAAGGCATAAAGGGGGATATCTTACACGGAGCAGCAGGTATAACTCTACACAAAGGCATAGAGGGGATAACTTACATGGAGCAGCGGGTATAACCCTACACAAAGACATAGAGGGGATAACTTACACGGAGTAGCAGGTATAACCCTACACAAAGGCATAGAGGGGATAACTTACACGGAGTAGCAGGTATAACCCTACACAAAAGCATAGAGGGGATAACTTACATGGAGCAGCGGGTATAACCCTACACAAAGACATAGAGGGGATAACTTGCACGGAGCAGCAGGTATAACCCTACACAAAGGCATAAAGGGGGATAACTTACATGGAGCAGTGGGTATAACCCTACACAAAGGCATAAAGGGGATAAGTTACACGGAGCAGCAGGTATAACCCTACACAAAGGCATAGAAGGGGATAACTTACATGAAGCAGCAGGTATAACCCTACACAAAGGCATAAAGGGGATAAGTTACATGGAGCAGCAGGTATAACCCTACACAAAGGCATAGAGGGGATAACTTACACGGAGCAGCAGGTATAACCCTACACCAAGGCATAGAAGGGGATAACTTGCACAGAGCAGCAGGTATAACCCTACACAAAGGCATAGAAGGGGATAACTTACATGAAGCAGCAGGTATAACCCTACACAAAGGCATAGAGGGGATAACTTACATGGAGCAGCGGGTATAACCCTACACAAAGGCATAGAGGGGATAAGTTACACGGAGCAGCAGGTATAACCCTACACAAAGGCATAGAGGGGATAACTTACATGGAGCAGCAGGTATAACCCTACACAAAGGCATAAAGGGGATAAGTTACATGGAGCAGCAGGTATAACCCTACACAAAGGCATAGAAGGGGATAACTTACATGAAGCAGCAGGTATAACCCTACACAAAGGCATAGAGGGGATAACTTACATGGAGCAGCGGGTATAACCCTACACAAAGGCATAGAGGGGATAACTTACACGGAGCAGCATCTATAACCCTACACAAAGGCATAGAGGGGATAACTTACATGGAGCAGCGGGTATAACCCTACACAAAGGCATAGAGGGGATAACTTACATGGAGCAGCAGGTATAACCCTACACAAAGGCATAGAAGGGGATAACTTACATGAAGCAGCATCTATAACCCTACACAAAGGAATAAAGGGGAATAACTTACACAGAGTAGCAGGTATAACCCTACACAAAGGCATGGGGGTAACCAGCATGGAGCAGTGGGTACAACCCTAAACAAAGACAGAGGGGGTAACCTGTACGGAGCAGTGGGTACAACCCTAGCCACCTTTCTGGGTAGAGTATTATGGACCATATTGGTCTTTTTCTGCCATTATTTTATATGGTGGCTAGAGGGGTCGGACGTCCTGAGTGGACATCCAAATCCCTGTAGCTGTCTGGACCCGATTCCTGGGCAGAGAGCTCTGGGATGGGAGGGGGTGAGCAGGGAGAGGAGATAGGGCAGGCCGGAGGTAGGACCTTGACCCGGACGTACAGAGCCAATTCTGGCCATGGCCCTGTACGTCCAGGCTGGATGACATGGACGGGTGACTTATTCCACCTCGGGAGTGGAATAAGTTAACCTGAGCTCAGCAATCTGAGGCTGCAGACCCCCATAAAAGTAGGGAAGGCAAAGGAGAATCCCCACAGCCTGACCCCAGCAGGCCTGTTCAAGGGTCGGGCTGTGGGACAACGGGCCATTCTGGGTCTGGGGGTGGGACACCATGGCACCTGGCTCCATGCAGGAGCCATAGCAGAGTTGGACAGGGAGGGGGCGGGGCATCCAAAGGGCCTGAAATGGGGAGCCTCCTGCCTGTCTAGGCCCTGTGCACCCAATTCTGATCCCGCAGGGCCATCTAGCCCTGCGGGATCAGAATCAAGTGCAGATCAGGCTCGTCCAGATTTTGGAAGTCCGGACGGGTCCCTTTCTGAATGGGGATCCATGTTACTGTGTTAGCATCTTACTTCACATAAAATGTCATTATTTATTTCTAGAGACTCACATAGAAAATTCGCTCACAGCTTCTCTAATGCCAGGGGAAGGCAGCCGTGACATTTGTCCTTATATGTTTAATCTTCTTAGTTTAGAAGTTAATGTATTTAAAGTAAAGGGATTAACATGGACATTAGTCAGCAGTTGCCCAGGGATGGGATATGTTGGTGGGAGAGAGCAGGAAGAGGTAAGATCTGAGTCCTGCTGCTTACCAGGAGACAGAGCATCACTGCTGCTGGGCTCCGAGAGCCTGTGCCAAGGAGAGGAAACCAGAACCCAGATTTAACTCTACATCCTGCACCTATAATTCTGGGCCAACATATAGTAGCTTCATGCCGTCCTGCTCCAAGTCCAGGAGTGATAATGTTTCAATAACCCTCTGACTCCATCCTTCTGTTTCTTATACACAGAAGGAAGGAAAAACACTAATGACAAAATCCTGTAGGAATCAGAAGCCTCCAGCCAGCCTCTTTCCCTCCTTGCTATAGAGATGAAGCGGAGCCCTCAGGCTGCCCAGGAGTCCTCTGTCCTCCCTAAGCTGTCACTCACCTCTCCAGGAGCTTTTCAGTCTTCTGTCCCTGGGGTCCTGTTGGTCCCTGACACATGGACATTCCTCCTGCTCAATCTTTGATATAAGAGAAGGTTTCTCACATGAAGAGCCTGTTCCAAGTCAAAAAGAATCACGTCAGTTTTCCTCTAAATTAAGAAAACACATTTTTTAGCTAAATATTCATATGGAGCGAATTTGAACAGCTTGATGCTCATTCTGAATGACTGCTGATGAAATGTTACTGATGTCAGTACATACAGAAGAGGTTGGAGCAGAGTCCCCCAGGACTTTTCTGTTCTTATGGGATATTTTTGACTGGTTTTGTGCACAGTGGGGTTCTTTCTTTAGCTCTGCAAGATTCTGGAGTGCCTTGTTTCCAATATTAAGAAGGCTTGTAGTGATTGTAAGTCGCTCTGATGCCCTTCAGCCTGGGCGGTACATCAAGAAATTGCATAAACATAAATATCAGTTATGGGGGGAGGGGGTCTGTTTAAGAGGTGTCTCTGTATCACTGGTCATATTCCAGAAGAGCCCATGTACTGCTGGCTTTTCAGATCTCTTCTGAGAGTGGAGGCAGATTTTCCGGATGCTTTACATTAGGGGTGGGGAGGGGTACACCTCTAATTTTAGACAATTCATCATTCAGCTGCAGACGCACAGCACACAATATAAACCTCCAGATGGCCTGCTTTAGGGCTACAGCCCCACAGCTATTACACTGAATAATTCCCATTATATCAAATCTATTATTTCTATAAGGAATATCTATGTTTAGTTCAGAGAATCTCCAAAAGTCCCTTAGATGATCACTCAGAGGACAATTTTCAAAAGACATTTAGCTGAGTAAATAATGGTTTGCCTAGAGATAAAAGGACTTTTACTCACATTTAGCAGAAGCTTCCCTGAGGCTGGGGACAGGTTATATTTAGTTATGGCAAAATGCAACGTGTGCCTTTGTGTCGGTGCTGACTCAGCAGCTCCTCAGTTTTCTTGGCAGTGTGACCAGAGGTCAGTTAAGTAACTTGCTGAAGGCCACAAGGAGTGTTAGTGGTAACTGAACACTAGTCTCTTCGTTACCAAGCTAGTCTCTAACCACTAGGTTACTGCTCCACTTGTAGTTATGGCAGTACTCAAGAAATCTAGGGTGCCAGGTTGTCATGGTGCCTAGAAATTGCACCCTGGCACTGGGGATTTCATGCACTTGAAATCTGTTTCCATCGCTGATATTGCCCTCCACCATGATCTGCTCTCTGCATATAGCTTGAGCCACGCGGTGGAGGAAGTTCAGGCTGATTTCACTGCCTCAAGTCTCACGAGATCCGCATTCCTTCCTCTACCATGCAGAGAGCCAACTGAGGTGGAGGGCAGCGTCGGCACATGACTGGTAAGAGACATCATGTGATGGCTGCGGTAGGGGGAGGGGCAACGAGAGAGACATTGGCTGATGGCTGGGAGGGCAATGAGAGAGAGAGAGATACACACACACTGGGTGATGGCTGGGGGACTATGAGAGAAAGACACTGGGTGACAGCTGAGAAAACAATAAATCAGTCCCTTAAAAAGGAGCTGCAGAACACCTCTTGGGAGCACTGTGATAGAGGTCTCGGAGGCTGGCTCCTAAATGTTTAAGCTGCCTCCTAGATTTCTAGAAAAATTGTTAGGGCCTGAGTTATCCTTTTGCTATTTTTATATATTTTCCTTGAAAACAGTCAAGGGAAGCGTAATCCAGTGGTGAGAGTATCAGACTGAGAACCAGCAAAACCAGGGTTCAACTTCTGCTTTTCCCACACATGCTCTTTGTGGCCTTTGGAGAGCCTCTTTGCCCTCTACTGCCTTAGATTGTAAGCCCTCTGGGGCAGGGACCTACCCTTGGTATCTAATTTTGGAAGTAACTTGAGCTTGGATTTGGAAAGCCAAATAACTAAATCTAAAAAACAGACTAGTCACGTTATTTCCAAAAGCAAGCATACCATCAGATCAATCAGGCCTAAATCTCTCTGTGCGCTCATTCTTTTCCTCGGAGGCATGTACTGTTGAGGTTTAGTCATTCATTTCATTGTTTGCTGAAATCTATGGACCCTATTTTCAAAACGACTGATATTCAAATGACACAGCGATCAGCTATGACGCTTAAATAGCGGCGTGATATTCAGGGGCAACCTCTGGATACGAGCTGAAACTGAATATGCAGACTGAGTGGCACTATCCAGAGAGCACGATTTTCAGTCAGCACTTATCGGAGAGCACTTTGGTCCTGCTTTTCATGCGGCCTAAGTTATCCAGATAAATGCAGGCTGAAAATCACACTCTCCGGATACATGCCGGCACCGCTCTTGCTCCCACTAACCGGATAGTGCCGGCACTGCCCTTGATCCCACTAACCGGATAGTGCCGGCACCGCCCTTGCTCCCACTAACCAGAGAGCGCCGGCACCGCCCTTGCACCCACTAACCGGAGAGTGCCGGCATCGCCCTTGCTCCCATTAACCGGAGAGCACCGGCACCGGCCTTGCTCCCACTAACCGGATAATGCTGGCATTGCCATTGTTCCCACTAACCGGAGAGCGCCGGCACCGGCCTTGCTCCCACTTATCGGAGTTTGTTAAATAAATAAATAAATAAATAGTGTGGTATATAAGAAATGTTAAATAAATAAATAAATAAAATAAATTTCTGTGCACCACAGTTCAAAAACTGATGCAAAGCTCAGGGGTAAAGTTCCTGCGAGCTTTGCACCATTGCGAGTAGTTTTCAAAATTGCCCCATAATTCAACTCTGACCTCTGAAGTTAAGACTATATGATTAAAGCAGGAAATGGGGGGAGTGGGATTCTCAAGGGACAAACAGCACTTCTGGAAAGATTTACCTGTCTACAAATCCAATTAATCTACACAACATAAAATTAGCAGCGAGGTGAGCCTGCAGTCAGAAAGGAAGCACAAGTCTCTCTCTGTAGTGCGCTGCTGGTCCCCTTTCAATATCTGATGATGGTTACGGAAAGAGACTGGGAACACGGCAGCTAAATATCTACTTACCCCATACAGAAGGCATTTAAAACATTTCAGCATACGGCATCTAATAATGGACTAGAATTACCCAGTGCTGTCAGAGTTTCATAATTCTCCTTCATGGTCTCCCTGTAAAGCTCCTTCTGCCATTCTGCTAACATCTCCCACTCGTCCTCACAGAAATAGACAGCGACGTCCTCAAATGTCACAGGGACCTGGAATAAGGAGAGGAACTCGCTCAGCACCCACCGCCTCAGGCACATGATCACCTCTAAAGACTCAAGATATTAACAAGGATCTGCCCTGCCCACATTTGGGGAGACCCTTGACATCAGTGGGAATGTTAATTCCAAGGAAGAACACTTTATACACAGTGACAGCTTCCTGTAAATGTGAAATCCTCCAGCGTCTTCTTTCTACAATGACACTTTTTGGTTCTTAGTTTTATCTCGGAAGTGTCCAAAGTCTTTGTGATTTTAGATACTCCAGGGCCAGATTTAGAACAGGTATCATAAGGAAAGGGATGGAGAATAAAACAAAGGATATTATAATGCCTCTGTATCACTCCATGGTACGACCGCACCTTGAATATTGTGTGCAATTCTGGTCACCGTATCTTAAAAAGGACATAGCGTTATTAGAAAAAGTACAGAGAAGAGCCACCAAATTGGTGAAGGGGATGGAAGGTTACTCCTATGAAGAGAGGCTAAAAAGGTTAGGGCTCTTTAACCTGGAAAAGAGACGGCTGAGTGGAGATATGATAGAGGTCTATAAATTAATGAATGGAGTGGAACGGATAAACGTGGATCAATTGTTTATGCTATCAGAATATAGAAAGACTAGGGGACATGTAATGAAGCTACAGGGTAAACTATTTAAGACAAATAAGAGAAAATATTTTTTCACTCAACGTGTAATCAAACTCTGGAATCTGTTACCGGAGGATGTAGTAAGGGCTGTTAGTATAGCTGGGTTTAAAAAAGGTTTGGACAAGTTCCTGGAGGAAAGGTCCATAAACCACTATTAAAAAGGGACCCAGGATAATCATTGCTTGACCCAGTACAAGCATTGTGGAACCTGTGTCTTTTGGGGATATTGCTAGGTACGTATGACCTAGACTGGCCACTGTTGGAAACAGGATACTGGGCTTGATGGACCTCGGTCTGACCCAGTATGGCATGTCCTATGTTCTTATGTAAAGCAGGGCAGCTGCCCAAGTGCCATGTGACTAAGAGCCCTGAGCCGAGTCTGGCATCAGGGAAGGGGAAGGAGAGCAAGAATGTGCATGAACAGGAAGAGGAAAGTTCCCATCGCCCTGTGCCAATCTCCTACCTGCCCTCAGTGTGAGGAAAGTGCTCACCTCAGAACTAGCCCGCAGCCTCCCCAGCCATTACCGACACACTTAGGCCATTATTACAGTTTGCATCAAACAAAAAGGTGGAAAACAAAATTGTAGAAGGGACCTTTACCTCTGGAAGTAGGGGGCAGCACTGAGATGCCATCGATGTGCCCTCATAGGGTGCCACCCACACTAGAGCCAGTCATAATAGAAACAAGTGTAATAACATGGTAAATGATGCCAGATATGTTTGTGTTTATTAGGATTTACTATACCGCCTTTTACTAATTATACAAAGCGGTTTACAACATAAAAGAGGAGAAATAGAACGTACAATCAAAGTGACAGGACAGTAGAGTACAAAGGCGAGTTGAAGTATTCCACAGAATCAGCCAACAAAGTAACCATTCAATGAGAGGAGACAGTCATCCAGGCGGCGGCAGCCCAAGGGAGCCCACACAGCAGGAGCATGTGTTCTTAAAGATCAAACACCAGTTGAAACAAGTAGGTTTTCAGGTCCGCTTTGAAGCGAGTGAGGGAAGTTTGGAGACAGAAATCATCAGGAAGGGAATTCCGTAATGACGGGGCAAGAACAAAGAAGGCAGAATGCCGTGTGATCTCATACCGGGCTCGGGAAGCAAAGTCCGTTTCCATGCATGCAGGGGTGACGGAAGGGCTTTTTCTTTGGTGGGGCCCAGGCCCCGCCCCAAACTCCACCATAACTCCGCCTAACTTCACTCCAGCTCCACCCAAGCAGCGCCCCACAGGTAGAGACCCTTCCTGTTTGCAGACAAGGAGGGTCCTTGCCACCATTGTGGTTTTTCTTCTGCTGTGGGGGATGGGATCCCCGCGAGCAGACTGCTGCCCGACTACCACGATCATTGTAAAGATCCTTCCTGTCTACCCGTGTTCCTTGTGATCAGACAGGAAGTGTGTTTTCAATGATCGCGGGCGGCAGACAGTAAGCTGCCCGCAGGGATCCCATCCCCCATGGTCAGAAGAGAAGCTGCGATTGCAGCAAAGATCTTCCTATCTGCCCGCAGGGATCCGCTCTCCCACGAGCAGACAGGAGGGATCTGTGATGCAATCGCAGTGCTCTTCTGCACATGGGGGATGGGATCCCCACAGGCAGCTGCTGCTTGCGAATCTTCCCCTACTTCTGCCCACAGGAGACTGGATCCCCGCATGCTAAAGTAGGGGAACTCCTGAATACAGAGCAGAGTTTTGGTGGGGCCACGGCCCCTGTGCTCCCCCCCCTATACGACACCTCTGCATGCATGGATTGGAGTGACCAGTTGCCCTGATTGGGTGTTTTCATCTACACTGCAGTAGCTGAAATTATTACACTCCCATCGCTGTATGCTTGTCCTCCTGCAGGGTATTACTTACCTAAGTAAGTCTTATTTTTTTCCTCTTTGTCCTCTACCATTTTAAGCAGATGAGCAGACAGGTTCCCAGACTTAAACCAAAATCCTGTCCCTCATCCATTTCTTTTACCCAGCCTCCAAACTTGCATCTGTCCGAAGCATCCTTATGTTTTGGTACAAGTGTTTCTGGTAGGTTAGGACTTTCCAAATCTATTCTGGAGATACTGTAAAGAAGTAATTAGACCTTACCTACTAATTAGTATTCCTGAAGGAACTCCAGTCTAGTCCCTTTCTTCTGGGTTGTGTTCCTCTTCTAGCAGCATTGGAGACTGAGTACGTCATTCTTTGATCCCTCAGGATATATAACCACTGGCACCACCCACCAGCTTCAGTATCCTGTTAACAAAGCAGACCTAACGGAGAGACAACTAAACAAACATGAATAACTATAACTTTAACCAGAATTACACTCTTCCCCCCCTCCCAGGAAGGGACGACCCATCCCCCCTACGAAGAGGAGGCTTTCCTGACCCATGGCCTTCCCATACCGAATGCCAAGTCAATTTCCATTGTGATATCAGTGCCTGGTAACTGCCTCTTCCACCTCGGCACCAAAACTGAAAGAAGAACACCTCTGCCAAACCAACCAGCCCTCTGAACTTCTTCTTTGTCTTCGGCCCGGAACACTTCTCTTTATCACTTTGGGCGGGAACAGG
Organism: Ichthyophis bannanicus; assembly: GCA_033557465.1. Lineage (NCBI taxonomy): Eukaryota > Metazoa > Chordata > Amphibia > Gymnophiona > Ichthyophiidae > Ichthyophis > Ichthyophis bannanicus. The sequence goes on from CM066031.1 coordinate 49,566,342, forward strand.
GACTAGACTGGAGATCCTTCAGGAATACTAAATAGCAGGTAAGGTCTAATTACTTCTTACTAAGCGTCTCGCCAGTCTAGTCCCTTTCTTCTGGGATGTAACAGAGCAGTTCAATAATGGGAGGGGCCTGCCAAACAGGACCGAAGTACCGCTCTCCCAAAATCAGCATCCGCTGCCGCCTGAACATCCAATTGGTAGTGCTTGGCAAAGGTATGCAACGAGGACCACGTAGCCGCCCTACATATTTCTGAAGGATGAACCAAGCTATGCTCCGCCCAAGAGGTAGCCTGAGCCCGAGTGGAATGAGCCCGGAACTCCAACAGAATCTGCCGACCTTTCAGGATATAAGCGCAAGCAATGGCCTCCTTGATCCACCTTGAAATTGAAGCTTTGGCTGCCACTTCTCCTCTGCACGGTCCCCAAAAACCACAAACAATCTCTGAGACTTGCGGAACTCCTCCATATGCTTCAGGTAATGCCTCAACATCCTACGCACATCCAACTTCCGTAGACGGGCATCACTCACCTCTTCTTGCCCTACCCTGCCAAAGGATATAAGAAAAACGGACTGATTCACATGGAATGGGGAAATCACCTTGGGCAAGAACGAAGGAACCGTCCTCAACACCACCTTATCCTTGCAGAAAACGAGGAAAGGTGGAGAGCAGGACAGAGCTTGTAACTCCGACACTCGTCTGGCCGAACAGATGGCCACCAGAAAAAACATCTTGAGAGTCAAGTCCTTTAATGAAGCAAGGCGCACTGGCTCATAAGGTTCTCCCGCCAGGTTAAGATCCCAAGGCGGGACGATCACCCTATTTTGTGGTCTCAAACGTCTCACTGCTTTTAGGAAACAAATTACATCTGGATGCTTGCCTAACAGCTTTCCCAAAACCTTACCTCTGTAACAGGAAATAACTGCTAGCTGAACTCGCAAGGAACTGGCAGCCAGACCCTTCTGAAAACCATCCTGCAAAAACTCCAATACCTCTGGGACGGAGGCTTTTAACAGCCCCAACTGTAACACCAATTCTCAAATATTCGCCACACTCTCACATACGCAATACAGATTGATCGCTTGCGCACCTTCAGCAAGGCCGAGATCACTGCCCCGGAATATCCTTTCTTGCGCAGCCTTGCCCTTTCAATAGCCAGGCCATAAGCAAGAACCGATCCACCTGCAGTATTCTCACTGGACCCTAAGTGAGAAGGTCCTCCCTTACTGAAGCCGCCACGGCCTGTCCGCCAACAGACGCATTAGGTTGGCATACCATGGTCTCCTTGGCTAATCCGGAGCTATCAGCAGCACCAAACCCCGATGTGCCTCTATCCTTTGCAGAACTCCGCCTATAAGCGCCCACGGAAGAAACACATACAGCAACCCCTCTGCGGGCCACCTCTGAACTAGGGCATCCAGGCCCTCTGACATTCTCTCCTTCCATCTGCTGAAGAATAGGTTGGCTTTGGCCGACTCCCAGTGCGCCATCAGGTCCATAACCGGCTGTCCCCACCTGCATTCCAGCTGATGGAAGACTTCCTGGCAGAGTACCCACTCGTCATGATCCACCTTGTGCCTGCTGAGGTAGTCGGCTCTAACACTTTCTACTCTTTATTTATTTATTTAGACAGTTTTGTATACCGCCTTATCCTTCAATCAAAGCGATCACAACACAAGTGGGGGATACATTTAACACGCGGGGATATGAGACACATACACTAATACTTACAGGGAACATGGGCAATGGAGGGTTAAGTGGCTTGCCCAAGACCACAAAGAGCACCTGTGGGACTAGAAACCCCAGTCCTTCCAGCCCAAGGTTGCTGTCCTCTAGTGGGATTTGAACCCCCGACCTTCCGGCCTGAAGTACCGTGCCCCAACCACTAGGCTACTCCTCCCTATGGCCACATGTTGAGCTGACAGGGCCGACAGATGAGCCTCGGCCCATTCTAAGAGGATTCCCGCTTCTTCTTCCAACAACGGGCTGCTGGTTCCTCCCTACCTGTTGATGTAAGCCACCGCTGTCACGTTGTCTGAAAGAACTCGCACTGCCCTTCCGCGAATCCAACACTGGAATGCTTTGAGAGCTAAGGTCACTGCCCTCAACTCTAACCTGTTGATGGGTTCCAAGGATTCCTGAGCACTCCATAGCCCCTGGGCAAACCGCCCCTTTTAGTGGGCTCCCCAGCCGGACAGGCTCGCATCCATCGTTACCTGAACCCACTGCGGAGGTTCGAGGGGCATTCCGCTCTCTAGAGTCCCTGGGTTGAGCCACCACTGGAGAGCCTTCTTGGTTTCTGAGGAACATGGAAGCGTCACTGACAAGGGCTGATGCTGATGAAACCAATGCCGTAGAAGAGACTTCTGCAACGGGCGCATATGTGACCTGGCCCAGGGAACCAGATCTAATGTCGCTGCCATGGTCCCCAATACCTGCAGGTAGTGCCATGCCAACAGTGCCTTCCGATCCACAAACTCTCTTATCAGCTGACGCAGGCCTTCCACTCTCTGAGCTGGCAAGAAGACCTTGCCTATCCCCGTATCGAATCTTGCTCCTAGATACTCGAGCACCTGAGTAGGAACCAACCTGCTCTTTGCCAGATTGATTACCCACCCCAAGCTTCGGAGGAACTCGACCACTCTGGCCGTCGTCTTCAAACTCTCGTCCCTGGACTTGGCCCTGATCAACCAATCGTCCAGGTAAGGATGAACAAGAATCCCTTCTTTGCATAAAGCCGCCACTACCACCACCATCACCTTGGTGAAAGTACGTGGCACTGTTGCCAGACCGAATGGTAGCGCTTGGAATTGAAAGTGTCCCATCGGTATGTTTATGTTTATGTTTATTAGCTTGATTGACCGCCCTTCAGTGATAAGCAGAGCAGTTTACAATAAAATAAAGGTACCGCGAAGCGCAGAAACTGCTGATGAGACTCCCTGATGGGAATATGCAGATATGCCTCTGTGAGGTCTAGAGACGTTAGGAATTCCCCCTGCCGGACCGCCACAATTTTTTTTTTATTTTTATTTAGACAGTTTTTGTATACCGCCTGTCAGACGGCTGCCTGGGTGAGAATCTTCACAGTCTTGGCAAGTGCATATATCTATATGATTTGCAAGGGATTGTGGGCAATGCAGTTCATTCACACCAGACACAGCTGCTGACAATAATTTAGTTGTGCTCAAGTGTAAGACCAATAAGATATTTATTTATGGGGTTATTTCTCCCAACACAGATATGCTTGGTAGCACATAAATCAGGTTACTTGCTTTCAGTGTTAAACTTGAAAAAACAAAATCAGGAAAACAACATTTTAACTTATCAGGCAATCAAAGCAAAAGAAATAAGACCTGGTTGGCAACAAACTGGTCTTTTCTGTAGGCTTTAGCTAATATTCTCTTAGCAAAGTATCAAACAAACCAAAAGCCACAAAGAAAGAAAAAAACTGTTCTTTTCAGGTAAACTTCTTATATCTTCAGAAGTGATTCTCTCAGTGCTCACAAGCAATTAGATAAGGCTCAATTGCTAGCAGTTATCCAGCTGAAACCCCTTAGCTGGCCTGCTTTCTACTGCGTGGTTAGAAATCCTACACATGAGCTTTTCTGAGCAGATTAAAGAACAAGTTTGTATTTCTTTGTGATGGTTGCTGTACTTTATAACAGAAAATCACCAAAGGAGTTTAGACAGAGAGCAGTCCATGTAAACAGATTCTTCATCTGCTATCACCCCCTCTTCTTCAACAAGCATGGGTTCAATATCATGGATTGGCACAGATGAATCTCCCAATGGAGCACTTTCAGGAGAATACTTGTTTCCCTGCTGTCTTTCAAGGTTATAGCTAGGGCATAGATCAGTGTTCATACCTGAGCTTCCATTGCTGTTAGAGTTCCTCTCTATATAGCCTGGCCAGTATGTAGTCCAGTTCTTATGTCCAGCCTTCCAATCCCTATCCCTGGACACTGGATCTCTCTTCACATACCTTCTGGCACGGGTCTTAGGGTCCCTTCCACGTGCAGCCGTCTCCCTCACAGGTACCGTCTGGAGATTCCTAGCTCTGCAGCACCATTCCTCTGGCTTTCCCCAGTCCAATGGTGTATGCTGGCCCTTGGAATGCCTCCCAGTATACGTACTGCTCTGGACTCTTCTAGACCTCTCAAAGGCTTTTCTTCTCTTTCTTCCAACGGGTTTCTTTCCCTCTCTGTCCATCCGGTTTGGCTTCTGCTTCTGATGATCCTCCTGACGATGAAGATGATCAAGCTCAAGCTGATTCTCAGGATAAGGATAATTCTCTGTAGAATAAACTCTACCTTTATTCTGCTTAGATGAGTGCTCCTCCCTAACACAGCGCAGCTGTGCTGAATCAGGCCCTGCCCTTTGAGATGAGTGCTTAGGGATTACCTCATAGCCCTCCTGATTGAACACACGTTTCCCCACTTCAGCTCCTCTAATGGCTGTTGGAAACCTGGTGCATTCTGGGACTGGTAGTCTTTTATGGGAAAATTCTGTTTTCTTATTTCTACCAGAACTGACAGGTTGCTTGTTCAGAGTCACTTCACCTTTTCTATAGCTCCTTCCTGAGCTATGATAAGCTTCCTTATCACACGCCTTATCCTTCAATCAAAGCGGTCACAACACAAGTGGGGGATACATTTAACACGTGGGGATATGAGACACATACACTAATACTTACAGGGAACATGTGCACTGGAGGGTTAAGTGGCTTGCCCAAGACCACAAGGAGCATCTGTGGGACTAGAAACCCCAGTCCTTCCGGCCCAAGGTTGCTGTCCTCTAGTGGGATTTGAACCCCTGACCTTCCAGCCTGAAGTACCTTGCCCCAACCACTAGGCTACTCCTCCCTCCCTCTGACTTTAGAGTTTTCATCCGGAAATGGGGAACCCGCAGACACCGATTGACCCTTTTTAGGTCCAGAATTGGTCTTAGGGAGCCCTCTTTCTTTGGGATTACAAAATAGATGGAGTATCGACCTGAACCGCATTGGTCTTTCGGGACCGGGACCACCGCTTTCAAGGCCAACAGCCTTGACAATGTTTCCTGCACCGCCGCTCGCTTGGCCTGAGACTTGCACGGCAATGGGACGAAAGAAGGGATAACTGGTCTTGCAAACCCTAAGGCATAACCATCCCGCACTACCTCCAAGACCCACCGGTTGGATGTAACTCGGGGCCAGATGGGAAGGAACTGCTGCAACCGACCTCCTACCGGCAGCACCTCCTCCAGAGCCCCTGCAGTTTCACTGAGCCTTTCTGTGGACGGAGGCGGAAGGAGAGGTTCCAAAACCTCTTCCCGCTTCCCGAAACCCCCGGAAGCCTTGTCCCCTCGAAGCAAACTGACCCCTCTGAAAGGAGGTCTGCCGAGCTGGACGAAACTTGCGGGAGTCCCTCTGCTGAAAACGTCCCGGGCCCGCAAAGCGACCCTGCTTAGGCCTATCCTCAGGCAGTCTGCCCCCTTTCGACTCCCCTAACTCCTTCACCAACTTGTCCAACTCCTCCCCAAATAGAAGTTTACCCCTAAAAGGGAGTCTACCAAGCCGGGCTTTGGACGACCTGTCTGCTGCCCAATTGTGAAGCCAAAAGGTACCTCCGAGCTGCCACCACAGATGACATATTTTTGGACAGAGACTGAATAAGATCATATTGACTGTCCACCAGATAGGCCGCTCCGGACTCCATTTTAGCGGCCTCTCCCTGCAGCCCAGTCGAAGGATCCTCTGCCACCCTCAGCTGCTGAGACCACCTCAGGCAAGCCCGGGCCACCCAGGCCCCGCACGCTGACGCCTGAAGTGCCAAAGCACTAATGTCAAAGGCTTGCTTCAACAACGCATCCAGCTTTTTGTCTTGGGCATCTTTTAAGGCTGTACTGCCTTCAACCGGAATCGTAGTCTTCTTGGTTACTGCGGATACAGCCGCATCCACTCTCGGAGATTTAAACAATTCCTTATCTGCTTCGGGCAGAGGGTACAAGCGCGACATCGACCATACGCCCCTCAACCCTGCCTCCGGCTGATCCCACTCTTCCTGGATCATTTGCCGCACCACCTTATGGACCGGAAATACCCTCTGGGATTTCCTTACCGCCTGGATTAAGGGATCTTCCAACTCCTCTTCTTGATCAGGCACCCCCACCATGTTAAGCACCTTCAGGGACTCTCCAATTAAGGCCGGCAGCTCTTCTCATCGGAAGACCCTTACAACTCTTGCCTGCTTCTCAGGGATCTCTCCCTCCTCAAGCTCTTCTCCTTCTTCCCCCTCTTGCTCGGACATCTCCCTTTCCAGAGTTTCCGAATCAGGGGAAAGAGGGTCCTCCTCTTCCAGGGTTCTGGCCCGCTTGGATGGAACCACTGTCTCCACCAGTGGCTTGGCCTGTGCCTCACGCTTTCGAGTGCGCCCACAAACTCCCTGCTGGCGCAAACAAAAGGCTTTATGCAACAACAAAACAAACTCCGGGGAAAACCCTTCCCTCTGGCTTACCTCTCCCAAGGAGGTCCCCGGTTGTGGTTGAGACACCACTTGCTGCTCCAAATTCAAAGAGAGAGCAAAACTTTCCCCCAGGAGTCCTTCCAGGGGTTCCACAGACGCCTGAGAAGCCCCAGCCTCCGGGTCTGGAGAACTGCCAGCCTCAAGCCCCTGCTCCGCTGAGGCCGCTTCCATGGCGCAGCCACTACAGACTCCTGCTTCAGAAACTGAACTTTTGCGGGCTCCACAAAGCAGACACTGAGGCCTGGCTGGCATCGTGCTCCAGTAACAAAAACTAAAACAGTTCTCTTTCAAAAACTAAAACAGTTCTCTTTCTTTCAACAGTTGAAATACACTGCCTTTTATTGTTCTATGTAAACCGTTTTGATTTGTAGAAAGACGGTATATAAAACATGTTAAATAAATAAATAAATATATATATTTTTTTTTTAAACAGAAAACTAGACTATCTATCCTAAGTCTATACTATATATACATATACATATATATATATATATATATATATACATACATACACATATACATACACACACATATAGAGAATACCTATCTATCCATATCTCTATCTATCTATATCTATATACATACATAGGACCCCATATATAAAGCCTGCCCTTTAAAATCAGCAGCGCCATCGGGCGCAGGAAGCAGAGACGCTCTCCAGCCAGCTCCAGCTGCTCTCCTCCTCCGAGGATCGAGCCCTCATCACCAGCTGAGGCGGGAACCACCATCTTGCTCGGCAGCCCAATCGGGGCCCGAGCCTGCCCTTTAAAATTAGCAGCGCCATCGGGCGCAGGAAGCAGAGACGCTCTCCAGCCAGCTCCAGCTGCTCTCCTCCTCCGAGGATCGAGCCCTCATCACCAGCTGAGGCGGGAACCACCATCTTGCTCGGCAGCCCAATCGGGGCCCGAGCCTGCCCTTTAAAATCAGCAGCGCCATCGGGCGCAGGAAGCAGAGACGCTCTCCAGCCAGCTCCAGCTGCTCTCCTCCTCCGAGGATCGAGCCCTCATCACCAGCTGAGGCGGGAACCACCATCTTGCTCGGCAGCCCAATCGGGGCCCGAGCCTGCCCTTTAAAATCAGCAGCGCCATCGGGCGCAGGAAGCAGAGACGCTCTCCAGCCAGCTCCAGCTGCTCTCCTCCTCCGAGGATCGAGCCCTCATCACCAGCTGAGGCGGGAACCACCATCTTGCTCGGCAGCCCAATCGGGGCCCGAGCCTGCCCTTTAAAATCAGCAGCGCCATCGGGCGCAGGAAGCAGAGACGCTCTCCAGCAAGCTCCAGCTGCTCTCCTCCTCCGAGGATCGAGCCCTCATCACCAGCTGAGGCGGGAACCATCATCTTGCTCGGCAGCCCAATCGGGGCCCGAGCCTGCCCTTTAAAATCAGCAGCGCCATCGGGCGCAGGAAGCAGAGACGCTCTCCAGCCAGCTCCAGCTGCTCTCCTCCTCCGAGGATCGAGCCCTCATCACCAGCTGAGGCAGGAACCACCATCTTGCTCGGCAGCCCAATCGGGGCCCGAGCCTGCCCTTTAAAATCAGCAGCGCCATCGGGCGCAGGAAGCAGAGACGCTCTCCAGCAAGCTCCAGCTGCTCTCCTCCTCCGAGGATCGAGCCCTCATCACCAGCTGAGGCGGGAACCATCATCTTGCTCGGCAGCCCAATCGGGACCCGAGCCTGCCCTTTAAAATCAGCAGCGCCATCGGGCGCAGGAAGCAGAGACGCTCTCCAGCCAGCTCCAGCTGCTCTCCTCCTCCGAGGATCGAGCCCTCATCACCAGCTGAGGCGGGAACCACCATCTTGCTCGTCAGCCCAATCGGGGCCCGAGCCTGCCCTTTAAAATCAGCAGCGCCATCGGGCGCGCCCGCGCCTGAGGGCCTCGCCAGAGGGCCCTTTGGCATGGCCCTTAGGCGTGGACCAGGAAAGTGAGACCGGGCAGCCACCACTGGTCAACAGCAGCTCCCACCTCCTTATCGACTCTCCCCAGTCCTGGGAGTGAGCCTCCAGAGGCAGAAGGAGCAGCGGTAACAACGCACTACAACACGAACCGCAGCGCCACCTAAGTGAAATACTCCAACCAGCCGGCGCATCTATAATACTCCAACTAGGGACACGATCTTAACCTCCGAGGTACTGAACATATTATTACATTTCATTACCAGTCTGTTCCCTCGTGGTAGCATGTATTTAGCTTTCAACTTGTCTTAGTTCGATCTCTTCATCTCATGACTGCATCATTGTTGCACAGTGCTACTGTTTAGTCTTTTAAGAGTACCAACACCTACTGCCATTATTTGCTTACTTACTGTGTATGTATTACTCTCCCCCCCATTACTATATGTATGCAGGTGCAATCGTATGACCTCATTACCCACTGCACTAGGCTCCTTATCAGTACTTTACTCCTCCTCCCACTATTGCTGTGTACATTTTTGTGAGAGTTGCACCATCACCATATCACAATTACACACTCCCATACACGCAATATGGCTTCTCACTCTCTGGCTATTAGCCTGTATCTCCTTACGCATTGGCTGGGAACCTCCAATGCACTCTCTCAATCTCAGAACCATATCCCCATCTTGAGCAACTTGGGTAAAAGATGGTCTGGACCCCACCCAGGAAGCGACACTTACACGCGCCGCTCCCACCTCATACACATCCCACTCCCACAATCCAAGACACCCAACCATGAGAAACTCAAGTACTGCCAAAACCTAAAATGTGCCATGATAAATTCGCGTTCCATACGCAAAAAATGGCCCGTGGTCCTAGACATGATATCCCTTTACGACCTGGACCTTCTCATGATCACGGAAACCTGGCTATCTTCAGAGGATAACGTCCTCCTCAATCAACTCCTACCACCCAACTTCTCTATTCATATAAGACACAGAGAAACCAAAAGAGGAGGAGGAGTACTAATACTCACCAAATCAGACCTCCATTTCCATATCACTGAATCATCTAGTACAAGCAACCTGGACTCCCTTTCCAGCAAAAACCAGCAATGCACCATCAATCTAGTATACAGAACACCATCCTCATCTCCTGAGGACCTCCCCACAATTATTGACCTTGCCGCTAATGCCCACAACCCTAACTCACCAATCTGGATTATGGGTGACTTTAATCTCCCTTCACTTCATCAAAGCCATGCAACTGCATTCCTCGAAGCCATTGAGGACCTGGGATTTAAACAGATCATCAACAAACCCACACATATAAAGGGAAATACTCTAGACATGGTGTTCGCTCCTCTGTCAGCCCTCGAGCAAGACCACAACCCAATGATGTCTGTTATTGACGTACCCTGGTCAGACCATAAACTTATCACTTTCCAGATACCCACCAGAGATAGCCAGTGGCCTGGCAACCGAAAGTTCAACAGCACAACGCGCACTTCAACAAGAAACTTCCGCACATTCAACAAAGAGTTAATCCTCTCTCAAACACACTCCCTCCTTAGCAAAACCACTTCTGATCCTGAAGAACTAGTCTCCTCCTGGAACTTCAACCTCAATGCCATCTCACAACGTCCACAGTCCAATAACATATCCAGGAGAATAAGAAGTGCTGCCCCAGGGGGGCGGAGCCTGATGTCCAGCGGGTAGGACGCTTTGCGTTGAAGCTCCCGAGAGGCCTACTTAGAATCCTGACTTAATACCTATACAAACTTACTATTTTGCTCCGAGCTGACCGGGGTACCTCGGGGGGGATGGCGGCCCATAAACCAGCGCGCTTGGACTTCGGGTCTCCTTCCTTTTCTCACGGAAAACGCTCCAAAACAGAGGTGTCCTCTCCACAGAAGATGGTCCCATTTCGTGAAAACCCCAAAATGCACCTGGAGATTTTGGAGGAAATACGCGGCGTGAAGGAATTGGTGCAGTCCAATGGAGAAGCGCTTCGAGCCATGCGAGAAGACTTTGGAGTGCTCCAGGACCGACTTGAAAGTCTTTCATTACGGCAGGACAACATGGCGGGGGTCCTCGACTCGCACGAGGCGCGCTTGGGCAAACTGGATAAGGCTGAGCGCCAGATACAGAATCTTCAAAAGGAGTTAGAAGATAGTAATAATCGAGCCCGTCGCAACAATGTGAGGCTCCTCGGAATGCCGGAGGGGGTGGAAGCAGGAGATATAAGAGAATTCTTGCTCAAAACTCTTCCCTCCTTGCTGAAGATCACTTTTCACAGAGAACTGGAAATCGATCGAGCACACTGTGTTCCTGCCCACATGGCGCCCAACCGCACGACCCCCCGGCCTATTATCTTTAGCTTGCTACGCTATCAACAAGTGGAACAAATTTTACATGTTGCCCGAGCGAATCATCATTTGGAATTTGAAGGTCGTAAGATCTCCTTCTTTCCTGATTTGGCAAAGCCTACCGTTGACCGTCGGAAGAAACTCCTTGCTTTTCGCCCTCGACTTCAACAGCTACAGGCTCGCTTTGGCCTGTTGTATCCGGCAAAGCTCCGAGTGACTCTCCACAACCAAACCAGGACGTTCGAAGATCCTGATCTACTATCAACATTTTTAGACTCCAAAGAAGCAGAGCAGATGCGCTAATCCCAAATCTTGGACTCTTATCTGCCGGCTCTATCCGCCATTTTGAAGGGCCCGATGTGGCGGTCATAGCCAAGCACAGAAATAGCCTGGACTTTCTTTCTTTCTCCATATGACTTTTGTTCTTTTGGTCTCCTATCCCTTCATGATATGTGCCTCGGTCGGATTCGGAGCACGCACAGTCCTACAGGTTATGTGTTTTTTCAATTTCGGCCTTCTCTGGGGTTTCTCCCCGCAGACACATGGTCGCCAGTAATTTTGGGGTTTTGCTTCTCCTCTACCGTACTGCGGTTTTCTTTGTTAATGTGGGGCGCTTCATTGTATTGTATTAGCTTATTTTCTGTGTCATGTGTACAGCCAGATACAGTCAGCTTGAGGGACATAGTGAAATTATGTGTGCTATCATGCTCAGAATTTTTAACTTTTCTGAATGGCCTTATGTAAAATCTTATCATTCACCGTCAACGGCATTAATGGTCCACTCAAAGGAAAGAAAATCCTTAGCTGTCTTAGCCATGAGTATGTTGATTTAGTGTTTCTTCAGGAAACGCATTTAAACTCTGCTGAAATACTGCAACTCAATGCTAAGCCTCATATGGTAGCTGTCTATTCTCCCACCGTTTACAAATGGTACGAGATAACCATTCTGGTTAAGAAGTATTTGCACGCTACAGTACCTGATATTAGCGCTGACAAGGAGGGTAGATGGGCCTGTGTATACCTAGAGGTTGGAGATAGTGAATTCACGTGTATTTGCATTATGCCCCGAATGTGGACAACCCTGCTTACTATGCAAGTATTGCGCAGTTGGCCTTGGCCTCTGCCAGTGCTCCATTAATACTTGGTGGCGATTTTACTCAGTGTTCCCTCAATCTGTTCTTCTCAAACACGGTGCTCGTTGGTTGGAAGATCCAGTACCGAGTTGACCTGTGTGGCTAGATATAGAAGCGGGCCTTTGCAACCGATTCCTCTTACCTTTCTCCCTGGTATGACTCTCCCATTAGACTCCCACTATCCACCAATGCTTTTAGACACTTTAGGTGCCTTTAATACTCTTATGTAATTTTTAGACTCCCGACTCTGGTCAGTGCAACTTCAGCATCGCCTTCGGAGCACTAGAATACTCCCGCCATCGGCATTCCCTACATAAGGTTGATTGGAGACTTTCCGATCTCTCGGTAGTTCACCGGGTGTAGCATCCAATTTTATTAAACCTTATGTAATGCTATACCTAGAGATACCCCTATAGCGCAGAAAGTATGGGAGAGAGAATTACATGTGACTTTGACCTCGGAGCAATGGAGCCTTATCCGGAGTAGAGGGACACGGGTTCCCGATCCGCCTCATTCACTCAGAACCTCTTCTTTCTAGCCCACCGGTGTTTTTTACACTCCTCACAGATTAGACAAATGGAACACTACTCAGGGCACTGGTTGCTGGACACGTCCTACGGCCATTGGTTCATTGCTTCATGTTATGCATGAATATCCCGCACTACAGTATCACTGGCGTCGGGTCTGGGGTCGTATTTAGTCTATCTTGCACTCTCAGGAGCCCCCCTTTCTTGGAGGATAGTGGGACTTCGCCTAGTTGCGGGGATCCCCTCTCTCCCAAAAATGGCTTATCTCCTTTCGAACTTTATGCTTGGCATTGCTATTTCCCTAATTAAGTAATACTGAAAACTAGCTCCCACTTGAGCCCCATGAATGGTGGAATCATGTCTGTCCTTACAGTAAATATGAACAAATACCTCGACTGTTCGCTTCCTCCATTCAGACTCCTTTTCATTGGTCTCAATGGAAGATGCTCAATGACTATGTACATTTTGCTAAATGCTCTCATCTGACTGTCTAACTTTGTATATATCTCTGTTCCATGATCATGCTGTATTGTAGATACTCTTTTGATCGTTTGATGTATAATCACTGTTAATTGGAAGCGCTCACATCCTGATATAATCGGGTAGAGAAGAAGCATTGGGGTGGGGGGTAATGGGTTTACTTTTCCTTATTGTATACTTGTTTTGTCTCTTTTGGTGTGTTGTTTCTTTTGTTTGTTGCAAAATGAAAATAAATGTTTAAAAAAAAAAAAAGAAGTGCTGCCCCATGGTTCTCCCAAGAGCTGAGAGCTTCTCTAACACAACTACGCAGACGAGAAAAAGTGGCGCCGATCGCACTCCACAGAAGATTTGACCACCTACCAACTCCACCTATCAATGCACAGAGAAGCAATCTCAATGAAAATGAAACAACACCACACTGACACTCTGAAGAGATCTCTGAACAAACCACGGGATCTTTTCAACTTGGTCCAAGCCCTTTCAAAGGAGCCATATCCTGAACAACACGTGGATATCCAACCACAAAAATTCGCTGACTACCTCCAATCAAAGATCATACAGACCGACAAAATCTCAATAGCCTCATTTCAAACACCTACCAGCTTAACCCCCTTGCTCAAGTTCTCCACGCCATCCCGAAAAAGCATTGAAGATACAATAGCCTCTCTCAATACCTCCACAGCGCAAACTGACCCTTGCCCAGCATTTTGGATTAAGGAGTTACGCAAGGAGTTCAGCCCATTCATCGCAAAGCTAATAAACCTTTCTTTCACTACTGGTTCTTTCCCCACAACACTCAAACAAACCTCAATCAGGCCCTTATTGAAGAACCCCAAACTTGATCCCCAAAGGGTCGATTCTTACAGACCAAAAGCTAGTATTCCCCTACTAGCAAAGATAATTGAGAAAGAGGTCCAAAGGCAAATTCAGGATCATATAGACTCCACAGCTCCTTTAGATCACTGCCAACACGGGTTCAGAGAGTATCATGGAGTCGAGACCCTTCTCACATTCCTATTCAACAACATAATCACAGGCATTGATGACATCAGACAAGGCTTTGTGCTCATCTTTTTAGACATTGCTGCGGCCTTTGACTCGGTACATCATGAGCTTCTCCTTGGGCGGCTGAAAGAAAAGGGAATCTGCAATACTGCGCTTGATTGGTGCAAGTCCTACCTAGATGGTAGGTGGCAATACGTTAAATCTGGTTCAGAAGAATCAAAACAATTCCATCAAACACAAGGTGTGCCTCAAGGATCCTCATTGTCATCTCTACTGTTCAACATATATATGCAGCCCATCTGCAATATCATTAGATCATTTAACGTGAGCTGTCTGATATATGCGGATGACATCCTCTTATATATGCCTTTCTCGACTGTTCAAATGGACCTTACACCACTTGTAGAATGCTTCAATGCAATATCAGACTGGCTACAATCACAAAACCTCCGTATCCAGCACAAGAAAACGGAGGTACTGTTCATCTCAAGAGACCCTGACTTTATTCCACCATCCCATGTAAGAGTCAAGGAAGCGGAACTACAAACCAAAGAAACAATAAAATACCTGGGGGTCACCTTAGACCAACATCTGGACATGAAATTTCATATAAGCAACATAGTCAAAGCTGTATATTTCAAAATCCGTTCACTCAGGCATCTGCGCTCCCTACTGGACCCAGATGATTTCCGGACCATATACCAAGCACTGATCCTGCCGCATTTTGACTTTGCCAATTCCATTTTACAAGGTCTCCCTCAATCCACACTACACCCGTTACAACTGGACATGAATGCTGCAGCAAGGATCCTCCATGGAGCATCCAGAAGTGACCATGTGACTCCTATTCTAAAACAGCTTCATTGGCTACCAATACACGGAAGGATTATCTTCAAAACTTTACTTCTCTCTTTCAAGGCCATCAAGCGCCTCTCCTCCACTGCACTTACTGAGCTTATCCATACCGTGCCACCCAACAGATCCAGGAGATCAACAGCCCTAAATCTACTAATAACACCGAAGACTTTGACTAAATGCAATTGTACAACGGCAAACAGGGCCTTCAGTCTTTACGTCCCCAAATGCTGGAATGCATTACCACCTGACATTCGAGCTATTGCAGACCTAAGTAAATTCAGGAAGGCAATCAAGTTTCACCTCTTCCGCCAATTCTACCCAGCCAGCAATGGAATCTAAATAACCCCACCTAAGAAACACCCATTCTTAGTCTTATTACAGTCCCAACCTCCTTCCTGCAGATCAGACACATACCGTCTTAAAGTAAGCATTGTGTTGCATATAGCTCATTGCAACTAATATTTCATGTATATAGTCCAACCCTGTTATTGAATTTATCCCTCATGTATATAGTTCAACCCTGTTATCCAAGTTGGTACTCCTGTCCTATGTAAAACCAAACAGTTTGTGTTTAGGTTGTTTTTGTTATATTGTAAACCGCGCTGATACCGAATAGTGCGGTATATAAACAACTGTAATAAAATAAATAAATAAATATATATATATATATATATATATAAATAAGCATACAAGCACACATACACAGGCCCAGTAAATCAGAGCCTATTCCCAAAAAACAAACTTCCTGCCATGGGAAACTGGCACCGATGGCCTCCTCTCCATGAGCTGCACGGCTCTCTGCTCCTCCCCCCCCCCCCCGCCCCGGCGCTCAAAAGACATGCGAAAGGGAAAACGGCCTGGACTCGCTTTCGCTGGGCCCCGCTGCCACGGTCCTTGTCGGCGCATGAGGCTGTGCCGCTCGCTTCTGAACCGGCCCCTCTTACCTCGCGGCTGTCCCCGCTTGTTTCCCTGCCGCTCCGAGGTGTGCCGGAAGAGCAAGCGGGAGCCTAATGCCTTCCCGCCCTCGTGCTCAGCCGTATCCCAGGCTTCTGCAATGAGGCGGGAGGCAGCTCAGCGGTGCTGAATCGCTAAGAGACCCCGTGGAAAAACCTCGCCAGTCTCTTCTTTTTGTTTTGTTTTTTTCAATGCCTCGGGCCTTGTTCCTCCCAGGCAAGCCTCCTCTTGCACCAATCCCCCGACTGAGAAGGGAGGAGGGGGGCATCTCTTCTTCCTATCACCGCTTCAGCCACTAATAAAAATTAAAGCAAAAGAAAGAACTAAAGGTAAAGCAAATCAAACCAAAAGGAAATGGACATTAACTAAATCCCCTAAAACTAAAGTCTCTCCAGTAAGCCTTCCCTGGCTTAATACTCCTAGCTGCATTGGAGACTGAGTATACTGGAGCTGGTGGGTGGCGCCAGTGGTTATATATCGTGAGGGATCAAAGAATGACGTACTCAGTCTCCAGTGCTGCTAGAAGAGGAGCACAACCCAGAAGAAAGGGACTAGACTGGAGAGACGCTTAGGAATAATATGACCTCTCCTTGCAGGGAACTGTGGTGCAGACTGCTGGATACGGCAGTGGGACTCAGCTCCCACACAGTCACTTCTGTACGGCATGAAGGGGACCAGCAGCAATAACCTAATAACTGAATAATCCGTGCCCCCCTCTCCCCCAGTATACAGCATTGCCACACCTCTCACCCAGGACATAAGAACATAAGATATGCCATACTGGGTCAGACCAAGGTCCATCAAGCCCAGTATCCTGTTTCCAACAGTGGCCAATCTAGGTCACAAGTACCTAGCAGTTTCCCCAAAACACACAGGTTCCACAAAGCCCCACAATGGTCCTGTATATGCATACCTACAGAAAGACAGATGTGCAGACACATAGTATACAGAGAGCAGCTGCTGGGTTTGTTCCTTCAGTTGTTACCCTTTAATTTTGCCTGGTACTGGAGGATGAAGTCCGAGTTCCATTTGTGGGTCACCCACAGCTTCAGCGCATATTCCAGTAATACTTAAAAAGGAAGTCACCAAAGGCATCTAATCCTTGAGAATGGATGCCCAGTTTGGTGAACCACACACATACACGATCTACAGATTCAAAGACCCCAGGCTCCAGGAAACAGTGTCCTGGGATCCCAAGCCAGGTGAAAAGAGTGAGAGTACCCTGGGACCAAGATCCCCCAAATCCCCTATTCACTAAACAACCCCTCACCCTACCCAAAGACATACACCCACTCACTAACCAACCCTCAACCACCAAGTATCCCTATCCATTCACTACACAAACCCCATTCGAATACATCCATCACCCACTCACCTACCTAAGTATATTTGTAAAAAGAGATCAGTTCAGCTGACGTCAATGACTTAGCTTACATCCCCTACTATTTTTCAGTAGGTGGAGATTGTGTGTGTGTACATAGGTAAGTATGTTCAGGGTGGTGGTGCTGATAGGGGTGGGGTGTGAACTCTCTGGTATCAGGGTTCCCCTGGCTCAGACCTCCAGGGGCATTTGGAACTGAAACACAGAACCTCTGAAGTTTAAAATTGATGGAAAGTTTAACTATTGGTCCATTTTAGTGTATTTTCTGCTTTACTTCTGTTTTAGCACAGATTTCTTTACTTTAGTGATTTCTGCATAGCATTAGTTTATTACACTGTAAATAATTAACGTGGCAGTAAACAAATCTGTGATAAAAGTCTAACACAGATTGATTATATCAGCCTGAGAGTGAGTCTAATCTGGTGCTTGGTGCAACTCCTCCCCCTCACCCAGCAGGAGGTGCTGGGTACAATGTGTCTGTACTGCACAAAGCTGAGCCCAGGAATCCCACAGCCTGCAAGCAGCCCATTAATCCCCACACTAGGGCTCACACTGCAGGCAGGAAGGAGAGGCATGCAGGTTTAAGAGGCACTGCTGGGGTCTCTTATTGCTGTGAGGAGGTGCTAAGAGCAGAGCCCAGGTGCTGGGGTAGACTTCAACCTCAGGCAGCTTGATTCTTCCCAGATCAGCTAGAGGGCACAGTGGGTGGGAAACGCTGGCTAGTGTTCAGTAAATGTGGCTGGATGGTAGACCTGGGAATAATGTGCTGTCTGCCTTTGTTTCTGCCCGTTGTGAACTATTAGTGTATGTGAACACTGTTGGACCCCCACTGGCTGCCTGAACTCCCTTTTTAACACACATTCATGGCCTCAAGGGAAGGAAGGTGAGGGAGACCCATTCTACCCACATCTGGAACAATCTCCTCCTGTAAGTTGCTGGCGAAATGCCCCAGTCCTTGAGTGAAAGCTGCCCTACCTGTGAAGGCTCTGCCTCAGCCATTCTCTCTCCTGCTTTTCTGGGAAGGATTCGCTCTTCCTTCTCTCTCTCTCTCTTTCCAGGGATGAGGCTTCAGGCTCTGCTTCTTTCTCAATGGCGGATGCTTGCAGAGAAGCTGCAGGGAGGGGGACAGGAAATGTTCAGGGTCAAGAGAGAGGAAGGGGAGGAGGGATCTAGACTGAGAACCTGAAAGACTAGAAGAGAAACGCCTGTGCTCAGGATCTCAGGATCCTGTGCTCAGGATCTCATGCAGGCAGCCATCTTCAGAGTGGCAACAAGCTGCTGAGCTGCAGGATGTCCGGCTTTATGCTTCTCTTCCTCCAGATACTTTCAAGGTCCTCTGATAGCCCTGCTAAATGAAAGCATGAAAATAACAAATTGCTCATAGATGTTTAATTCAAATGCAAACATAAAGGGTTTTCTTGTTCCACTGACAAAGAAAGGTGCTTGCCCGTTAGCTGGAGCCCTTGCAGCTAGCAGTATAGTGGTAAGCATAGCTGCCGTCCAAGCAGTAGACCAGCTTCCATTCCTGCCAATGCAGCCTTCCATCCTCCTGCCTTTCTTTGCCATTCACATCCGCTCCCTTTCTTAGCATCCTCTCCTCCCCTATTGTTAGCTTTCTTGCCAGAGGGTGTAAGGGTGTTGGGACCACTTGGCAATAGTGATCATAGTATGATCATGTTTGATTTAATTAGTGGAGGACAGATAGTAAAAGCATCCACAGTACTACCTTTTAACTTTCAAAAGGGAGACTATGATAGAATGAGGAATATAGTTAGGAAAAAACTAAAAGGAGCGGTTCCAAAGGTCAAAGACTTACAGCAAGCTTGGGTGTTATTTAAAAATACTATCCTCGAAGCCCAGACCAGCTGTATTCCACGCATTAAGAAAAGTGGAAGAAAGTCCAAAAAACTGCCAGCATGGTTTAAAGGTGAGGTCAGAGAGGCTGTTGCTGCCAAAAAAGCAACCTTCAGGAAATGGAAAAAAGAGCCAAATGATGAAAACTGGAAACAGCACAAGCACTGGCAAGTTAAATGCAAAGCATTGATAAGGCAGGCAAAGCGGGAATTTGAGAAGAAACTTGCTACGG
Organism: Ichthyophis bannanicus; assembly: GCA_033557465.1. Classification (NCBI taxonomy): domain Eukaryota; kingdom Metazoa; phylum Chordata; class Amphibia; order Gymnophiona; family Ichthyophiidae; genus Ichthyophis; species Ichthyophis bannanicus. The sequence continues at coordinate 49,585,522 of CM066031.1, forward strand.
AAGCAAAAACACAAAATAAAGACTTTTTCAAGTACATTCGTAGCAAAAGGCCTGTGAGAGAGTCAATTGGACCATTAGATGATAGAGGGGTAAAAGGGGCAGTAAGAGGAAACAAGGCTATAGCAGAGAGACTGAATGAATTCTTTGCTTCGGTCTTTATGAGGAAGATGTAGGGATGTTACCCAAGACCGAAGTGGTATTTAAAGGTGATACTGCAGAGGAATTGAGAGAAATATCGCTACACCGGGAAGATATATTACAACTATTTGATAAACTGAATAGTAGCAAATCACCTGGACCGGATGGTATACATCCCAGAGTGTTGAAAGAACTGAAATATGAGATTGCAGACCTGCTATAGGTAATCTGTGAACTTTCATTAAAATCATCTGTAATACCTGAAGATTGGAGGGTCGCCAACGTAACACCAATTTTTAAAAAGGGTTCCAGGGGTGACCCAGGAAATTACAGACCGGTGAGCCTGACGTCAGTACCAGGGAAAATGGTAGAAACCATCATAAAGAACAAAATTACACAGCATGTAGATAGTCATGGCCTAATGGGAGACAGCCAACATGGCTTTAGACAAGGAAGATCTTGTCTTACTAATCTGATACGTTTTTTTGAAGGTGTGCATAAACAGGTAGACAAAGGTGAGTCGGTTGATATAGTGTATCTGGACTTTCAGAAAGCTTTTGACAAAGTCCCCCATCAGAGACTTTTGGCGAAGCTAAAAAGTCATGGGATAGGAGGCAGTGTACTATTGTGGATCGGGAACTGGTTAAAAGATAGAAAGCAGAGGGTAGGGCTAAATGGCCAATATTCCCAATGGAAAAAGGTGAATAGTGGAGTACCCCAGGGATCTGTACTGGGTCCGCTGCTTTTTGACATATTCATAAATGACCTGGAAAAGGGAATAACTAGTGAGGTTATCAAATTTGCAGATGACACAAAACTGTTTAAAGTTGTTAAAACCCAAGAGGATTGTGGAAAACTGCAGGAGGATCTGGATAAATTGGAAGACTGGGCATCCAAATGGCAGATGAAATTTAATGTGGACAAGTGCAAAGTTATGCACCTAGGAAAGAACAACCCACACTATAGTTACACGATGCAAGGCTCCACATTAGAAACCACCACCCAGGAAAAAGATTTAAGAGTCATCGTGGATAACATGTTAAAACCCTCCGCCCAGTGTGCAGCGGCGGCCAAGAAAGCAAATAGAATGCTAGGTATCATAAGGAAAGGGATGGAGAACAAAACAAAGGATATTATAATGCCTCTGTATTGCTCCATGGTACGACCGCACCTTGAATATTGTGTGCAATTCTGGTCACCGTATCTTAAAAAGGACATAGCGTTATTAGAAAAAGTACAGAGAAGAGCCACCAAATTGGTGAAGGGGATGGAAGGCTACTCCTATGAAGAGAGGCTAAGAAGGTTAGGGCTCTTTAGCCTGGAGAAGAGACGGCTGAGGGGAGATATGATAGAGGTCTATAAATTAATGAATGGAGTAGAACGGATAAACGTGGATCAATTGTTTACGCTATCAGAGTATAGAAAGACTAGGGGACATGTAATGAAGCTACAGGGTAAACTATTTAAGACAAATAAGAGAAAATATTTCTTCACTCAACGTGTAATCAAACTCTGGAATCTGTTACCGGAGGATGTAGTAAGGGCTGTTAGTATAGCTGGGTTTAAAAAAGGTTTGGACAAGTTCCTGGAGGAAAGGTCCATAAACCACTATTAAAAAGGGACCCAGGATATCAATTCTTGACCCAGTACAAGCATTGTGGAACCTGTGTCTTTTGGGGATATTGCTAGGTACGTATGACCTAGATTGGCCACTGTTGGAAACAGGATACTGGGCTTGATGGACCTCGGTCTGACCCAGTATGGCATGTCTTATGTTCTTAACTGTTTCAAATGGCAGCAACTAGAGACACAGAAGATGGTGATTCATAAGAGACACACTGGTGGCTATGGATGGGAATCTTATTCATTTGTACAGAGCTCTAGCATTAGCAGTTTTCTGCCTTCGCCACCTGGATAAGGTTGCCAACTGGCTCCAGATGCGCCCGACAGGTTCAATGCAGTCCTGGTTTTACCTCATTGCATGCAGGGATATATAGTTCTGATTTCTCCATTACACTCCATAAGAAAAGGAAAACAAGAAGTCACTGCATGCAATGGGGTAAACCCATGACTGGATCAAGCCTGTCGGGCGCATCTGGAGCCAGTTGGCAACCCTACACCTGGACTCCTTCTCCACTGAGCCTCCTCACCTTCTTTTCAAGAGGCAGTTAATGTATTTTTCCAAGTCATCCTGCTAGACCAGTCCAGACAAATGGGTTAAGTCCCCCTGCCAGCAGAGAGAAACAGAGAAATATGACGACAGAAAAAAGACCACATGGCCTAACTAGTCTGCCCTTCTGAGATGGGAAAAAGGGGATAGCATGCCAGAATAAAATAGATGGTATGCTGACTCAGACATTTCGCGTCCACATAATTGTTTTGTAACTGACATTTTTTTTTCTGGTTTTTTTTTATTAAGTTTTGATCTAAATGATGCAGAATATAAAGGGGTTTTTTTGAAAAAAATTTATTTCTAAGAAACAATATTTACTGTTGCCATATGGCAAATATGGTCCTGAATGGCTGAAAATTAAAAACAGTCTTGGCATCAGTTTCATTTACTACATTTCGCACAAAGTGTGTGGATTTTTTGGAAATATAGAATCTGGTCAAAACTTTGGGGGAACATTTGAAGGTTGCCACATGGCAACAAGAGCCATGAAAGGGTTAAAACTTTAGACAGAAGCAGCAGCACAAGAACACGGACAGGCTAAAACAGATAAAATTGTAACCTTACAACCCAAAGTAACGGGAGTGGGGAGGTAGAGAGCTGCTTTTGCTAGAGTTATCTTCTCATGCACACACACAAAGGAGTAGGGCTTCATGCAGCTTAGCCACAGACGCCCTAGACTGCAGGGAGAGATAAGGTAGCGACCCCTCCACTGACCAATCAGGGACTCTTAGCAGTTAGGTACGCTTCAGATATGCCACCTAGATAATTCTGTAGAAAGAAGAAGTCAAGGAGCCCAGAAAATTCTTCCAAAATGCTATCCTGCTCTAACCCACGTGACAAACTGCTATGCTAAAACTGTATAAAAATCCAGCTTGAAGCCTGTGTGAGTGCTGGACTCCTTGATAGCTTACTATGAGCCAGTCCCTGCTATAGCAGTTAATAAAGAAAGGAATCTGCCTGGAAAAATGGTTTTTCTCTCTTCCCTTGCTTGCTCTTGTTCTCTCCTTACCAGGTCTCATCTGGACTGGACCAGGGCCCCGCTAGATGCTCGTCTCACGACAAAATGGCACCCCAGATTGGGACCATCTAAGCCACCGGAAATCTCTCCCCCTCCTGGATCGATGGAACGTTAAGCGTGCACCCACTAAGGTCAGTGTTACCGGGGAAAAACATCCTGATCCTGAAGGGAGAGAAAGGTGATTAAGTGGGAGGTCCAGAGAAGATTGATAGACTGGTGAAGAGACAGCAAGACACTAGACAAGTTTCCAGGTAAGGAAAATTAATCACCGGTGGGGAATTAGTCACCTCCCTCATTTACAGGCTTGGTGTTAGGTTAAATACCTCCCTTAGAGGCTTGATGGGAAGCGGGAAATGAGAAATTCAAGGTTTAAAGGTCCCGGGACCGAAAAACCTTTAGCATGCGTTCTAAGAACTGGGGACCGTTTGCAAGATATGGCCAATCTGTCCAAATCAGTCCTAACTAAAAACTTTGTCAGGGAGTTCCCATGGCCAAAGGGTGGGTCCTTTGAACCCTCAGTTTTTTCAAATCTTGTTGTTGTTGTTGTTAAGTGCCGTCGAGTCGGAGTCGACTCATGGCAACCCTCTGGATAGCTATCCTAAATTGTGTTCGGTCTTCAGTCAGGCGGCTTATTGTTGACAGACTGGTACCCGTAGCTGCTATTATTGTATCGATCCATCTCATTGCTGGCCTTCCTCTTTTGCGTTGACCTTCTATCTTGCCAAGCATGATGTCTTTCTCTAATGATCTCTCTCTTCGTATGATGTGTCCAAAGTATGAAAGTCGAAGTCTTGTCATCTGAGCTTCTAAAGAAAGCTTAGGTTTGATCTCCTCTAGTACCGACTGGTTTGTTCTTCGGGCAGTCCATGGTATACACAGTATTCGCCGCCAGCACCATAATTCAAAGGCATCAATTTTCTTGCTGTCTGTCTTTTTCACTGTCCAGCTTTCACATCCATATGATGTTATTGAAAATACCATGGCTTGAATAAGTCGAATCTTTGTATGGAGAGAGACATCTCTGCTCTTGAGAATCTTATCTAGGTCTTTCATAGCCATTCTGCCAAGAGCAATGCGTCGTTTGATTTCTTGACTGCTTGTTGCTTTTTTATTGATAGTTGATCCAAGTAGGTTAAAGTTGTTCACAATTTCAATTTCTTCTCCTTCAACGATGAACCTGTTGATTATGCCAGTTGTCATGATCTTTGTCTTCTTTACATTATGGTGCAGGCCCATTTTGATACTATGTTCTTTGATTGTGAGAAGCAAATGTTTCAGATCATCTTCATAAGAACATAAGAACATAAGATATGCCATACTGGGTCAGACCAAGGTCCATCAAGCCCAGTATTCTGTTTCCAACAGTGGCCAATCTAGGTCATATGTACATAGCAGTTTCCCCAAGGGACACAGGGTCCACAATGCTTGTATTGGTTCAAGCATTGATATCCTGGGTCCCTTCTTAATAATGGTTTATGGACCTTTCCTCCAGGAACTTGTCCAAACCTTTTTTAAACCCAGCTACACTAACAGCCTTTACTACATCCTCCGGTAACAAATTCCAGAGTTTGATTACACTTTGAGTGAAAAAATATTTTCTTTTATTAGTCTTAAATAGTTTACCCTGTAGCTTCATTGCATGTCCCCTAGTCTTTCTATATTCTGATAAGGTAAACAATCGATCTACGTTTACCCGTTCCACTCCGTTCATTAATTTATAGACTTCTATCATATCTCCCCTCAGCCGTCTCTTTTCCAGTTTAAAGAGCCCCAACCTTTTTAGCCTTTCTTCATAGGAGTATCCTTCCATCCCCTTTACCATTTTGGTGGCTCTTCTCTGAACCTTTTCTAAAATCGCTATATCCTTTTTAAGATACGGCGACCAGAATTGCACACAATATTCAAGGTGCGGTCTCACCATGGAACGATATAGAGGCATTATAATATCTTTTGTTTTATTTTCCATTCCTTTCCTTATCATACCTAGCATTCTATTTGCTCTCTTGGCCGCCTCTGCACACTGGGCCGAGGGTTTTAACATGGTATCCACAATGACGCCTAAATCTTTTTCCTGGGTGGTGGTTCCTAATGTGGAACCTTGCATCACGTAACCATAGTTTGGGTTGTTCTTCCCTAGGTGCATAACCTTGCACTTCAACATATTAAATTTCATCTGCCATTTTGATGCCCAGTCTTCCAATTTATCAAGATCCTCTTGCAATTTTCCACAATCCTCCTGTGTTTTAACAACTTTAAATAGTTTTGTGTCATCTGAAAATTTGATAACCTCACTCGTTATTCCACTTTCCAGGTCATTTATGAATATGTCAAAAAGCAGCGGACCCAGCACAGATCCCTCGGGTACACCACTATTCACCTTTCTCCATTGTGAAAATTGGCCATTTAGCCCTACCCTCTGCTTTCTATCTTTTAACCAGTTCCTGATCCACAATAGTACACTGCCTCCTATCCCATGACTCTTTAGTTTTGCCAAAAGTCTCTGATGAGTTTTCACTTTCAGTCAGTAATGTAGTAGCATCAGCATAGCGAAGGTTGTTGATGAGTCTTCCACCAATCTTCACACCTCTGTTGTCTTCATACAATCCTGCTTCTCTGATGATTTGTTCTGCATATAAATTAAACAGGTAGGGGGAAAGTATGCAGCCTTGTCTTACACCTTTGCTTATTTTAAACCATTCTGTTTCTCCTTGTTCCGTTTGAACTGTTGCTTCTTGATCAATGTATAGATTGCGCAAGAGAACGATCAGGTGTTCTGGTATACCCATGCTTCTTAATGTGGCCGAGAGTTTCTCATGGTTTACACAGTCAAAAGCCTTGCTATAGTCAATAAAGCACAAATAGATATCCTTTTGGTATTCTTTAGTCTTTTCAAGGATCCATCTCACATCCGCAATGATGTCTCTCGTTCCTCGCCCTTTCTGAACCCTGCTTGCACTTCAGGTAGTTCTTGTTCCAGGTATGGTTGTAGTCTCTTTTGAATAATCTTCAGTAGAATCTTGCTGGCATGTGGGATCAGAGCGATTGTTTGATAATTTCCACAGTCAGTTGGATCACCTTTCTTTAGTATTGGTATAAACACAGATCTTTTCCAGTCAGTTGGCCATGATGTTGTCTTCCATATTTCTTGGCAGAGCCTTGTAAGTATGGTAACAGCTGCATCAGATTGCTGCAATACTTCTATAGGAATGCCATCAATGCCTGGTGCTTTGTTCTTTGATAAGGCTTTCAATGCTTCTTCAACTTCTTCTTTCATCATCAATGGTTCCCGATCATAAGGTACAGGTTGAAACGGCTGTTGGTCCACTTGATCTTTATCATATAAACACTCTGTATATTCCTTCCACCTTTTCTTGATCTTCTCAGCATCATTCAACATAGAACTTTGAGCATCTTGTAACATTCCAATTCGAGGCTGGAACTTTTTCTTTAACTCTTGTAGCTTTAGGAAAGCCGATCTTGTTCTTCCTCTAATAGTTTCTGCTTCTATTTCCTTGCATGCGTCGTTGTAGTACTTTTCCTTGTCCTGTCTTGCTGCACGTTGGAAATCTCTGTTGAGTTCTGCGATTATCTTTCTTTCTCCTCTGGCAATTTTCAGAGTTTCTTCCATCATCCATTTTGGCCGTTTTTGCTTTTTCTCCTTTTGTAGAGACTTCTCGCTTTCTTCCAACACAACCTTCTTGATGTCATTCCATAACTCTTCTGGAGCTCTGTCATTTGTATCTAAAGCAGCAAATCGATTTTGCAGGCAGTCTTTAAATTAAAGTGGTATATTCTCAAGGTCATATTTTGCTGCATTCATGAGTGGTTTGCTCTTTTTCAACTTTAGCTTGAGTTTGCATACTAGTAGTTGATGATCTGTACCACAGTCAGCTCCAGATTTTGTCTTGGTTGATGTTATAGAGCTTTTCCATCGTTGACTTCCACAGATGTAGTCAATTTGATTTTTATACAATCCATTGGGTGAAGTCCATGTGTACAGTCGCCGCTTGTGTTGCTGGAAGAAGTTGTTTGAGATGAATAGATCATTGGTCTTGCAGAATTCTATCAGTCTTTCTCCAGCTTCATTTCTGTTGCCAAGTCCATATTTTCCAACTACTTTGCCTTCTTCTTTGTTGCCAACTTTTGCGTTCCAGTCACCCATGACTATCAGGATATCCTGTTTGCATGTTCTGACAATTTCAGCTTGTACTTGTTCATAGAACTCTTCAATTTCATTCTCTTCTGCAGCTGTTGTTGGGGCATATACTTGAATTATAGTTGTATTGATAGGCCTCGTAGACGAATAGAGATTAAGCATTCGCTGACTGCATTGTATTTCATTACAGTTCTTGCAAGTTTCTTCTTTATTATAAATGCAACACCATTTCTTCTTTGTCTTTCATGACCAGCATAGTAGACCATGTGATCATCTGATGCAAAGTGCCCGATGCCAGTCCATTTCAGTTCACTGACACCCAACAGATCAAGTTGTACACGTTCCATTTCATTCTTGACCACCTCCAACTTCTCTTGGTTCATGCTTCGTATGCTCCATGTTCCAATGTGTAAGACATCTTTACAGCTTCTGACTCTCATTTCATGTGCAGCTACATCAGCAGACAGACTTCCCAAGGGCTTTGATCCAACCACATCATAAATGCTGGCTTTACTCTGAAAAGTCTTCAGCTCTTCCCCAGTAGCTAGTTGAGTGCCTTCCGACCTGGGGGTCTCTTCTTCCAGCACCATAGCAGAATTTGTTTTGTTGTAACTATCCATTGGGTTTTCATGGCAAGATACAGAAGTAGATTGCCGGGCCTTTCTTCCGCACAATTTAAGTTTGGTGTTGTTGCCGTTGTCACAGAAATGTGATCCTCCGCCGTCAACACTATCCCATTCTGCTGCTGCCCAGATGTTTGAAAATTCTATGAATTTCTGTCTTGAGAAAAATTGTCAGAAAAGTGTTTGTCCTGTACTGAAGAGAAAGGATGAAGGGCCCCCCTCCTTATCAGGGTTTAGATGATCCCCTTGAACCCTTGCTTTATAATTTAAGCCCTACTGCCCCGAGGTTACCTGATGTTCTGGAGCATCCAGATGACCCTCCCATCCTGAGGTTAGACTCTCCCCCCTTCAGTAAGTTTAGCATCCCCAGGGTCACATTCAGTTAATCAGTCACCCAGCCCCACACAGGCAGAAAGTTCATCGCAGGCAAGCAGTTCATCCCCACCTCATTTAGTCCCAGTTTCCCTGGAAGTAGAAGAGAACATTTCTCAAAGAACACGCTCTCATCTCCCTATACCAATCCGTAAACTTAAAAGCATTGCCACCAGTGTCCAAGATATGCCAAATATTACTCAAGCTATAATACATTCTAACAATGTCCAAGATATTACTGCCCTAATGCCCCTGAGGATTCTCCCTACTATAGGGACTGATGGGCAAGTTACTGACCGCAAGGTCTATGTCCCCTTATCCACTGCAGACCTCCTTAACTGGAAAAATATCACCCCCCAGTGGAGGGATGATCCAGAAGGAGTTATTAACGTTTTTGAAACTATTTTCCTTATGCATGAGGCAGACTGGAAAGACTGCCAGGTACTCCTTAGGACTCTCCTTAAAGCTTGGGAGGGGCCAGATGTTATTAGGACTGCCAAAGAAGCCTGAACCACTATTAACTGAGATAATGACAGGCCCCAGGGTATTAGACACCTTGCTGATAATGATTTTGACCGTAATCCCAATTGGGACCCTAACACTGCAGAGGGAAATTACCTTACCTTGATCTTCCATCTCTGCATTTTGGAAGGTCTGCGTAGGGCTGCCCATAAGACTGTTAATTGGCAGAAAGTGCATGAAGTGAAGCAGGGCCCAGATGAACACCCTTCAGATTTCTTTCACCACCTTAGGGAAGCTGTAAGGGTCTGTGGAGGCATAGGAGACCCTGATGATGCTGCCCATGTCACTTTAATGTGAGGCTTGTTTAAAGAACAATGCGCTCCTGATATAAGATGCAGGCTAGCATCAAGAGATGATTCTAATGGCATGAATTTAAATGCAGTACCATCTGTGGCCACTTCTATGTTTAACAATAGAGACTGTAAGGAAAAGTGCAGTGACAACACTGTGACTAAGCTGTTGACTGCTGTCATTAACCAAAATCAAAACACATTTCCTAGGGGTCCTCGACCAAATAATCCTGGAATCAGTACCCATTTCCAGTGTGGCAAAAAGGGCCACTTTAAACATGAATGTCCTCATAAGGGAAGCAAATGTGCAGGATACTAAAGACCTTTTAATTAGTTTTGCTTACAAAGGCCACAAAGTTTCTCTGACAAAGATTCAGTTTGCCCAAAAGGAAGTTCACTATTTTTGCCATGTGCTATCAGAGGGTCAGAGGAAATTATCTGAAAGCAGACTTCAGGATATCATAAACTGCTCTAAGTTACGTACTAAAAGACAGATGAGAGTATTTTTGGGAATGGCAGGGTTTTGTCGAGCCTGGATCCCAGGGTTTGGGGAATTGTCCAAACCTCTCACTGCCATGACACATAAAGAGGAACCTGATGAATTGTATTGGACTAAAGAGGCAAGCAATTGCTTTGATCAGCTGAAACATGCCTTGTCCACTGCCCAGCCCTGGGTCTCCCAGATTACCGTAAGCCTTTCACCCTCTTTGTCCGTGAACAGAGGGGGATGGCTTTGGGGGTCTTCACTCAAGAGTTGGGACCACGTAAACGACCTATAGCTTACTTTTCCTGCCAGTTAGACCCAGTGGCCGAAGGATCTGTAAGTTGGCTGAGAGCAGTAGCTGCCACTGCTGCTATTGTGGAAAAAGCAAATGAGTTTGTACAGGGGCATGAACTGACTGTGGTAGATCCCCATTCTGTCCACATGCTGCTAAATCAAAAGAACACTCAACACTTTTCAAATGCTAGACTAAAGAGGTACGAGACTGAGCTTCTGACTCCTAGTAATCTCACCTTTGTCAGAACTAACACTTTAAACCCAGCTACTCTGTTGCCTAACCCTGCTGATGGGGAATCTCATCATGACTGCTGCCAGATAGAGCAGCTCAATGAGAAACCCCGTCCTGATGTTCCCTTGGAAAAATCCTGATTTGACCCTCTTTTGTGATGGGAGTTCTAAAATGTCCAGGGTGTTTGCTGCACTGGTTATGCCATCATTGACCCAGACTCTTCTGATCCTGTGTTAGAGTCTGCTGCACTTCCATCTAATTACAGTGCACAAGCAGCAGAGCCAGTGACTCTCACATGTGAACTCCCCCATAGCTAAGAAGTGTTAACTCTGTATGATGTGCTTTTCTGACAATCTGTATGTAAACAAAATTTGTACCTGCCTTGATTCGGCAGTTTCACAATAGTAATCCTACCCGCTTCTGATCGCTGGAAGGAGCGGGCTACAAATGCTTGCTAAATAAATAAATAAAATAAATGTGCCTCTGAATTAGCTGCACATTTATTTAACAGGTTTTATATACTGCTTTAACATTTCAATCAAAGCAGTTTACATTGAAACTTAGTAATGCACATTAAACAGGGACATTAATAACTTGGATTTTTCTGAGGCATTGGAGGATTAAGTGATTTGCCCAAGGAGTGCTTGTGGGAATCAAACCCTGGTTTCTGGGTTCCCAAGCCAGTGTTCTTAACCATTAGGCTACTCCTCCAGATAGCCAGGATGCATTTGGTGTTATTCAATCCACAGTTCAGCTGTGGAGCCAACAAGGGATTCTCACCTCAGCAGGAACTAAGACTGCCAATGCTCAGTTTGTCAGTGCCTTATTAGAAGCTATTCAGCTCCGTGAAGCTATCTCTGTTATGCACTGTAAAGGTCACTCCTGAGACTCTGATCCTATCTCTATAGGTAATAGAATGGCTGATTATGCTGCTCAGAAGGCTGCCTTGCTACCTCCATCTACCTCATTATACATGCAAGCCTTTTCTGCCCAAGTGTTGCGGAGTCCCCTGGTCCTCTGTGCACTAATTTACCCCCCCCCCCCGAGACAAAAGAACAATGGATGTCTTGGGGTCTCATCATCACCTGGAGGGGTCATGGACTGCACCAGAGGGCAGAGTAGCTATCCACACTCCTCAGTTAATGCAGCTTTTAAGATTGTTACATCAAAGAACTCATTAGTCAGTTATGAAAATGGGAGATTCAGTTAGCCACCAGAGGTTTTCCCCCTGAAGTCTAGTCCCTGGCTAAGCAGATTGTTAAGGATTGCTTGCTGTGCGCAACAAGTAATCCAAGGGGGAAGGTGCAAAACCATGGGCTTTTGTTCCTTTTGAGAGATTGCAAATTGATTTCACTGACTTGAATCCTACCAAAAGGTTTAAATCTGTATTAGTTATTGTTGATTAGTTAACTGGATGGATTGAAGCATTTCCTACTACCAATAAAAAGGCTCATCAGGTTGCAAAAATATTAGTAAAGGAAATTGTGCCAAGATATGGTCCACCTAGGGTGATTGATTCAGACCAGGGACCTGAATTTGCTTCAAACATTATCCAAACTCTGTCTGCATTTTTGGGTTTACCTGGAAACTCCACACTCCTTGGCATCCTCAGAGTTCAGGACAAGTTGAGAGAATGAATCAGACTTTAAAAATGCAACTGTTAAACCTGTGCAAAGAAACCAAACTGACTTGGCTGGATGCTTTACCCTTAGCTCTGTTTAACATCCGCACAGCCCCAAGGGGAAGACTTAAGGTCTCCCCATATGAGCAGTTATATGGAAGACCACCTCTAGGGTGCAGACCCCAACCCCCGGAGCTTCCTACATATGTTTTGCAAGACTCTGACCTCACTTCTTATATTTTGATGCAGCAGTTGTCCTCTATCCACAGGTTTGCACAACAGTTCCAGCCTCTTCCATTAGATGTGTCTGCACACTCATTCCAGCCCGGAGAGTGGATCCTGATCAAGACCTATCACCAACAAACACTACAGTCACCATGGGAAGGGCCCTTCCAAGTGTTGCTACCCCCCCTCCCCCCCAGCTGCAGTTAAAGTTGCCGGTAAAGGATCCTGGACTCACTACACACGCTGCAAGCACGCACCACCTCCACAAGCGCCTGGACCAGGACGAGAAGCAGCTGACGACGGGGCAGCCAAAGCCCTAGCAGCTGGTGAGGGAGAGGAGAAGACTCCTGAAGAAAAGAGGTTCATGGAGGTCATACCGGACCAAGGCCTGAAGATAAAGCTCAAGAGACTGAAATAATCTTATCTTTACTGATATTGTGACTCTCTATGCCTCCCTGCTATCCTTTTGGAAGAAGGCCTTTGCCAGAAGAAACTCCAGGGCTTTACAGAAGGACTTTATTGTATGCCTCCTTTTCTTTCTGCTGTTTGCATTATTATTTGTTGCTGTATTTCTTGTATGGTTGGTTAGGATATGGGTAACCTCCACAGTCACAAGCCCTTTAGAATAATGATGTTTCCTTATATTTTCTGCATTGCCTTCCTGCCCTTGAGAAGCCCTGGCTCTATGGCATTACAGGGGAGCCAGGCTTGGGGGGGAGGGATCTCTGCCTGTATCGTACATATAAGGATTACTCAGGCTGTCCCTCCAATCTGATGAAAGTTGACTACCCGCCTTCCGCTTCTTTATGTCCAAAGCCAGAGCTTATAGGTACTCTTAGACTTACTTCTCGTAATGCTTCTGTTTGTATAAAGGCTGATTCTGTTTGTGGTAAGAGTGTGATTCAGGCTCTGAAGGATAAACAACCCTTGCTGAACAAGAACTTGTTGGGTCACAGAGGCCACAAAGTGCCCAAAAACCAAAGCACTGTTGCCACCCTGATCTCTGACCCTGAAGTCCTTGATCACTTTGGTCATTGGGAACAGAATTTACATGAAAAATTGCTTAAAGATGTTGTCTTAAGGACAAGTCGGGATTGTTATATTTGTTCCATGTTCCTTCACATTATCAAAGTGGTGTCTCCTTAATAAGCATAGAGGTTGCTTACGCTGATTATAATGTCACTAGCTTCACCCTATCCAAAGCTTTTAATACTTCTTCTACCTTCATTTCACTGAAGATTTAGACCACGGGACTATCTGCATCCAGAGAGATGAAAAAGGCCAAAACCTAGGGAGGAGTGTCTGGCTATATAGGATCATATATGAAAGTATGGGACCCTCCAGCACTCTTCTAGCCTTTATGACCCCATCTCACATATACTCGCCTCTCCAGATTTAACTACCTTGTTATGCAATATTGCCTCTTGCTCCCTTTCCCCTCTACTTATACTAGCATCCTGGGAACCTCTTCCATGAACTTACTGGGTATAGGGATTCAGGGCCTTCTCAGTATTCCCAGTTACTTGTTTATTGGCCTTGTGGTCCCGGGGGTGCGGATCACCCCTAAACTCCCCGATGGACGGTTAAGGAACCAGAGATCTCCATCTCCTAAAGAAGGCCATAAAAAGCCTTAGATAACATAGTGAGCCAGTATGATGGGGACTCAGTGGGGAGAGGAATTATGCCCAGTGTTTTCTTCAGTGCAGGTGTTATGATGAATCATAGAGACATACGTACTCTTGCTTCTATTTTATCTGCTTTCCTGAATGAAACTGCGGGTAATTTTGAAAATGTTAAGGAAGAATTGGGTCAGTTGAGGAACCTTGCACTCCAGAATCGTTGGGCTCTTCATTACCTCCTTGCCGCCGAAGGGGGAGTTAGGAAACATTGCTGAATGGTTTGGAAGCTGCGGTTGGCTACAACAACTTATGTTCTATTCAATCATGGGTGTTGCTCTCCTAGTCTCTGTCTGTTGTTGCATTCAGTGTCTCCCAGGTTTGGAACAGCTTTACTCCAGTTACAATAATGAATGCTAATCTCCTTGTCTCTGATATTCCCCTGATCGAGTCTCAAGTATGCTTCGAGCATCAGAGATGTAATCAGACATGCTCCCCACTCTGGCTCAAGGACCCCCCTGCCTGCACAATGGCCAAGACGTACCGGAGCTGAGGGAAGCAGGAGCAAAAAGGTGTGATTACCTCTTGGGACAAGGAGGCAATCAGAGGGGAGAATGAGATGGGGAAAAAGGGTACAGCATGCAAGAATAAAATGGCATGCTGAAACAAACAGACATTAAACTTTAAACAAGGGCAGCAGCACAAGGACACTGACAGGCGAGAACAGATACAATTCTGTCTTTACACCCAAGCTGACAAAGGAATGGGAGGGGGAAGGTAGAGTGATGCTTTTGCTAGAGTTTTCTGTTCATGCAAACACACAAAGGAGTAGGGCTTCATGCAGCTTAGCCATAGACGCCCTAGACTGCAGGGAGAGAAAAGGTAGCCACCCCTCCACTGACCAATCAGGGACTCTTAGCAGCAGGGCCAGCCCGTCCTTTGAGCAAGAATGTTTTTTGCACAGGGCCCCACGCAAAAAGCTTTCCCATCAGCCCCAGTGGGCTTAACAGAGCCGCAAGAGAAAAACTCTTCCTGCACGTGGCTCTGAAAGCTGCGAAAGGAACTGACTCACTCAAAATAATCCCTAAAGTTACCCTCATGAACTCCTGTGACATAACGGACAGAATGTATTACCTCTTGTAATGTTTTTGTCAGATCACCTGTTATGAGGATGTTAAACATACTCTTGTAACAGACCCTCCATTTTATTCGATTTTAAAAGGCCTATCGGCCAACTTCACGTGAGGCTATGTGGCCCTCCAGACCAGCCTCCGCAAATAATGATTTATATAAAGCAAATGCTAACATTTCAAATTCAAACAAGAGCTACTCCAAAGTTTCTGTTATAATATCTATATCGCTCTTAAGAAAACCAAATTACTCATCTGAACAAATGAACTTCATGTGATGAGTCAACTCCAAGGTAGGGATAATTATTGTTCTTCAGTCCTGCAAAGTCCAATCTCCTGGTTCTAAATCGCTAGGAATTCACGACATCCCTGCCATAAAGTTCTCCTGTTAGGCGCTCAAACTTCAGTTGGGTAACTGCAACACAAACCGTTGTGTTTCAAGCCTGTTGTCTTAATGGCCCTTTATCAAGCTACGTAGACCCAACTTTCTGTTCCGAACAGACGTAATAACGTCAGCCAGGGCTCAATGGTAACCAATGGATACAATGAAGGCGTCAGACACACACTCTTCAATGAAGCTTAACTTAAAGTCCACCATTCAACCTCCGCATTCAACCCCAACGGGGCTATAGTTCGAAGTGTAAAAATCCATCTCTGTTCTTTATAGCGCAGCAAACTTTGACGATCACCCCCTCGTCTCAACGGGGGGACCATATCCAAAATTGTCCATTTCAATTGATCAAATGTATGTGTTTGTTGCACGCAATGCTGTACCAAAGGGGCCTCCAACACCTTGGTATTTATACGGGATCTACGTTCTTGTAATCGCTTCCTAATCATTCTAGTTGTCCACATAAATTATTGTGCAAGGACACAAAATTAAATATACTACGTGGGTAGAGGCACAATCTGTGGCATAACGCAAAGGATATTTTCTGTAAAATCGTGGATCCAGCCATTCAGTACCCTCATTCGTATTTAAACAGAAGTCACAAGACCCACAAGCCTGATGACCCCCTCCTTCTGAAAAATTGTCCATCCTGACACAGGTGTTGACTATACGATCGGCTATGTTAGTGCTCCGTTGATAAGCAAGCCTTAACGGATGTTGGAAACATTGATGTGTAATCAATATATGCCAATGGGACCTAAGAATCTTTGAGATCTCCATAGTATGAGGCATATAAGGAAGTACTCCCGTGAAATTCCTTATTGGCTCATCCTGTTGTGGGCCGGAGACATCCCACCACTCAGGGTGGTTATTTAATGCCCGTTTATATGCTGTGTCTATCAGCCTAACAGGGTACCCGCGAGCTCATAACCGCATTTTCAAATCAATGGCATGCCGCTTATATTCGGCTAATGTGGAGCATAAACGCCGAATACATAAAAACTGGCCTATAGGAAGTGCTTGTCTGAGAGACCGTGGATGAAAGCTGGTAAATTGCAACAATATCCCTACCTTGGAGTTGACTCATCACATGAAGTTCATTTGTTCAGATGAGTAATTTGGTTTTCCTAAGAGCGATATAGATATTATTACAGAGACTTTGGAATAGCTCTTGTTTGAATTTGAAAAGTTAGCCTTTGCTTTATATAAATCATTATTTGTGAGGGCTGGTCTGGAGGGCCCCATAGCCTCACGCAAAGTTGGCCGATAGGCCTTTTAAAATCGAATAAAATGGGGGTCTGTTACAAGAGTATGTTTAACATCCTCATAACAAGCGATCCGACAAAAACATTACAAGGGGTAATACATTCTGTCCGTTATGTCACGGGAGTTCATGAGGGTAACTTTAGGGATTATTTTGAGTGAGCCTTTTTTAGGAGATATAGTTATGGCTTCACTGGGGGGGGGGGGGTTGAATTTATAGTTGTGAAAGGAACTGAGGCAGGGAGGGAGGGCTCTGCAGGGCGGGGGGGGGGGGGGGCCCCCCGGACACGCGATTCTGCACAGCAGTGGCAGCAGCAGCAGGATTTTGTTTTTTAAATGTTCCCTGGGCTCATGAGGGGGTTAGGACTGGAAGTGGGCTGATGGGGGGGCTAGGACTGGAAATAGGCTGATGGGGGGGCTAGGAATGGTAATGGGCTATGGGGGGGGCTAGGATTGGAAATGGGCTGATGGGGGGGTTAGGACTGGAAGTGGGCTGATGGGGGGCTTAGGACTGGTAATGGGCTATGGGAGGTCTAGGACATAATGGGTTAGGGTGGTTGCTAGGACTGGAAATGGAATGAGTGGAAGGGGAGGCTTGAACTGCAAATAGCTAATGGGGATGGGGGCTTGGAATGGAAATGGGCTGAGTGGAGGGGAGCTAGGATGTGACATGGGCTGATGGTGGGGCTAGGAAAGGACTAGAAATGGGCTGGAGGGGGGCTGGGATTGGAAATGAGCTGATGGAGGGACTCAGATAAGACTGAATGGATGGGGGAGCTAGGACTGGAAATGGGCTGATGTGGGGACTAGAAGGGGGGCGGATGCTGGGTGGGGCTGGAACTAGAAGGGCGCTGATGTTGGGGGAGGATTAGAATGGAATAGGGCTGGGAGAGTGAAATGGAGAGGGGAAAAATATTTTGTGTGGGAGGGAAGACAAATCTACAATTGGTTGGGTATTGGGAGAGTAAGTGGGGATTGAGGATGCAGGGGTAACATTTGAGTGGATGAAATAGGAATGAGGAAAGAGCAAAAGGAGAAAGAGTAATATGTTAAAGCAGATGTAGAGAGAGAATGGAAAAAAACTAGAAGAGAGAAGAAAGGACAAATGGACAGCAGACGATGGAGAGTTAGCAGAAGACACGAAGAAACCAGAAGAAAGTGGCTGGAGCAATTGCAACTGAAATAAAAATGCACAAAAGGTAGAAAAATATCTCTTTATTTTTAATTTATTAACTGGAATATGTCAGCTCTGGGAAATGTGCATCATTAACGTCTGCACTTTGTTTAGTACAAGAGGAAATTAATTTATAGTTTTATTTCTACAGTGTTGTTGTACATTCCAAGTTTGGCTTTTGGGGTTCCCAGTTTAATTATTGTCTTCCTGTTTCTAAATTGTGATTCCTTGTTTGGTGATGGTCTATGTTCTGCATGTGTAACTGAGCTGAGGTATTTTGTTTATGTAATTCCTATTTGACATTGCCACATGTTCTCTTTCCCCAGTAGGTCATGTATTGCTATTCTCTGAAATGTACTGATTTAATATTTGCAGTGTTGTCTTTTGATAGGTAGGATCTGGTGCTTTGTGAGTCCTGGTAGTGCTGTTACGTTATGGCGGGTTTGCTATGGGTTCTAAATGTAAGGCAAAAACCTTCAAAAGATGTGATGACCCACAAAAATAGCAATATCAAAAAGTCAAAACATATGAAAACATATGGGTTCTAAATGGGCAGTGTTTGTAGTAGTTCCTAATGTGCCTGTCGGTTGGCACTGGATTATAATAATGTAGAAATCTTTTAGTCTTTCTTTATCCATACATTCATTAAGAGGCATGTTTACTAAAAGTTAGTGTATGGTAACATTATGCAAATATTTATGCAAATAAGGCCCCTTATGCAAATGAGGTCCCACCCCCCCCTTGGGCCGCCCCTGCTTAGCAGTTAGGTACTCTCCAGATATGCCACCTAGATAATTTTGTAGAAAGAAGTCAAGGGGCCCAGAGAATTCTTCCAAAAAGCTATCCTGCTCAAACCCACGTGACAAACTGCTATGCTAAGACTGTATAAAAAACCAGCTTGTATCCTGTGTGGAGGCTGGACTCTTCGATAGCTTGCTAGGAGCCAGCCCAACTATATTAGTGAATAAAAAAGCTATCTGCCTGGAAATTTTGTTTTTCTCTCTTGCCTTGCTTGCTCTTCTTCTCTCCTCACCAGGTACCATCTGGACTGGACCAGGACCCCGCTAGATGCTCATCCCATGACAACCACCTCCAATGGAAGAATGCTCTGGCACCCTGTGATAGGAGATTCCCCTCTGGCCAGATGTTCTACTGGAGGTGTCAGCTCATATCAGGATAAATACGTTCTCCATAGACAAGCAGAAGTGAACTCCTTAGATATGGGTGATAACATCGTACCAAGTCCATGTGGGATGCTCCCCAGCTGCTAGTGCCATGAGCGTGCTAGCACGGGCACTTCAAAGACTGCTCTGGCCATTGTGGTTCATGCTGCAGAAGGATGAATCGGGCCACATGAAGACTGGAGCCAAGTTTGGAGGACTCAGGCAAGCTCCCTGTGAGTGAGAATGGTCAGAGTTCCCCTCAGGAGGGCATGGCTGGTCACAAAAGCACAGGATATGGCTTTGCCTGAGGCATCTTCAACTGGTAGTTGCTAGAAGCTCTGAAGAACACAGTGAGGATCTGACTGTAGATGATGTTTATTTTCACCCGAGTTTGTCCTTGTTTTGCAGCTTTAGAAGAGGGGCCGCCTCAACCATTCAAAACTAGGCAATCACCTAGGGCAAGAGATTTTGAGGGGCAGCAAGGATCATCAGCAGTCAAAGCAAAGCACTAGATCCTGACAGCCACACAAACTCAAAGAGCCCTCAGCACATTCTTTTACCTGCAGGACGAGCGGACACTCGTATGCAATGTAAAATAGAATATTTGAAATTATCTGAAAGGAAAGAGGAAGCTCAAGCTGCCTAATGTAGATGCCTTGATTATGCCATTAACAAAGAAGATGACTATTCTTGTTGAAAGAGGCAGAGCTCTGGAAGCTTGAATGATGGTTGAAGAAGGCTTTTGAGGTTTCCGCTTTGGGCCTTCAAGCTGTGGTTTGCAGTACTTACATGTCTAGGGCCTGTTTGCACTAGCACAGCAGTGACCTAAGGAAGCTTTGGAGGATGACCAGCAGAATTCACGAGAGGCTGTCCGAGTGGAAACAGGAATGATGTACGAGTAATGTGGTAGATGCCTTGTATGACTAAGGAATTGGTCAGCAGATGCAGACTCGAAGACTTGGATTAGTAGGTTGCCTTTCCAGGAAAGCTCCTGTCTGGGGAGGATGGGAAGAAGTTTGTGAAAGACCGAGGGCAGTCTTAGCCCCAGAGGTTGCCAGAGGATAAGCCTAGAAGTGCATCTTATTTGAGCTCTGGGAAATCCAGCTTTGTCGGCCAGGTGAGGGGCATTCCTCTTAGTGTGCCTGTTTTCTGAATAGGTCCCCTTCCTTCCATACTGACAGAATAGGAGGACTCCATGAGGAGCTGCAGGTCCTTCTTTCAGCAAGCAAGTAAGAGGTCATCTGACTAGTTTTCTCAAGGAGTGGGTCCAAATTACTTCCATCCAAAGGTCCTTGAAGGTGGTGAGAAGTGATTGTATGTTGGAGTTTTCCCGTCGTCTCACTGAGTTATCATTTCCCCCTGTCTGGTGCCAGACAAGGAACTGTGGTGCAAACCTAAAGGACTTGTGGACAGTGGTCACCACACCCAGTGAGCAGTGGGGAGCAGGTTAGTGCTCAATTTAGTTCATCATCCCCCAAAAAATAAAGTTGTTTCTGAACCATACTGGATGTGAAAGAGGTGAACGGAGCGCTCCACATCTGCACATGGAGATACTGTAGTCCATAACTTCTACAATATGCAATGGAGAGTTCTTGATGGTTGTAGACCTCAAAAAAGCTTTCCTTCATACAGACCATAGCAAGGCCTGTGGGTACATTCTAGTGGCTTCACTCACTGACCTTTTCAATGCCTCGTTGGAGAACGCAGTGGTGCCAAAGGAATGGAGAGAGGCACATTTGGTTCCCTTTACACAAAAGCAGAAGTAAGGATGTGGTTGAAAACTACAGGCCAGTTAGTTAACTTTGGTGGTAAGTAAATTATTGGAAATGCTCCTGAAAGAGAAAATAGTGAGGTTTTGGAGTCCAGCAGATTACAGGATCCAAGGCAGCATGGATTCAGCAGAGGCAGGTCTTGTCAGACAAATCGGATTGATTTCTTTGACGGGGTGACCAGGGAGTTGGACAGAGGGAGAGTCCTAGATGTGGTATATTTAGATTATAGTAAAGCTTTTGACACCATTCCTCACAGGCGACTTATAAACAAACTGAGCACCCTAAGGATGGACCATAAAGTAACTGCTTGGGTTAGAAATTGGTTGAGTGGGAGGTGACAAAGGGTACAGGTAAATGGAGCTCAATCTGAGAAGGAGGAGGTTACCAGTGGTGTGCCCCAGGGATCTGTCCTTGGTCCATTTCTTTTTAACATCCTTGTTCGTGATATAGCGGAAGGGCTGTCGGGTAAAGTTTGCCTCTTTGCAGATGATACCAAAATCTGCAATAGACACCCAGGAAGATGTAGATAACATGAGGAGGGATCAAGCTAAGCTGGAAGAATGATCTAGAATTTGGTAACTGAAATTTAATGTTAAAAAATGCAAGGTCATGCATTTGGGCTGAAGCAATCCAAGGAAGCTATATAGTATGGGGGGTGAAGTTCCTTTGTCCACTAAAGAAGAACGGAACCTGGGTGTGATTGTGTCTGATGATCTTAAAATAGCTAAACAGGTAGCAAAGGCAACGAGAAAAGGGAGAGGAATGGCCAGCAGAACAAAGGAGGTGATAGTGCCTCTGTATAAGTCTTTGGTGTGACCTCATTTGGAGTATTGTGTGCAATTCTGAAGACCGCACCTTCAAAAGGATATAAACAGCCTGGAGTCCTTACAGAGGGTGGCTTCTAAAATGGTTAGTGGTCTTCATTATAGAGCATATGAGGACAAACTTAAAATGTTAATACATTTACTCAGAGGAAAGGCAGGATAGGGCAATATGATAGAGACATAAATGCGCAGGAGAGTCTCTTTCAATTGAAAGCAAGCTCTGCTATGAGGGGACATAGGATGAAAGTGAAAGGGGATAGACTAAGGAGTAATATGCGAAAATATTTCTTTGCAGAAAGAGTGTAGATGCATGGAATAGTCTCCCAGTGGAGTGGCAGAGACGAGGACAGTATCTGAGTTCAAAAGAGCATGGGACAAACACAGAGGATCTCTAAAGGAAAACAGGGGACTATTGCAGTTACATAGTAACATAGTAAATGACGGCAGATAAAGACCAGCATGGTCCATCTAGTCTGCCCAGTAAGATGGCCGGAGTAAGATGGCAGGAGTAGGTGCCACTCTGTGCAGGCCACCCTCCCCATGTCTTTGTTTAGGAGTGAACCCACCGCTCCATGCAGGACACCCCTATTTGTTGAGAAGTTAGATGGTTCAGTTTATTTTGTTGCTATAAATGGATCCATTGTGTCTGTCCCATGCCATTTTGAATTCTGTCACTGTATTTGCCCCCACCACCTCCATCGGGAGGGCATTCCAAGCATCCACCACCCTATCAGTGAAAAAGTATTTCCTGACATTGCCTTTCAATTTACCACCTTGCAGCTTCATATTATGCCCTCTAGTTTTACAGCTTCCCTGTCTTTGGAAGAGGTTTGTTTGTTCATTATTTCTCTTTAAGTATTTAAAGGTCTGAATCATATCTCCCCTATTCCTCCTCTCCTTGATATGGAAGGGCAGACTAGATAGGCCATGTGGTCTTTTTCTCCATCATGTTTCTTTGTATTACTGTGTGGGAGTGTCAGAGTGCATTCTGGGAGTTGTAGTCCTTCCTAGGAGGAACTACTGTGTGACAGTGTCACAGTGTACTCTGGGAGCTGGAGTCCTTCCTTTTAGGGATTATCTCAGGGCAGTTTCACCTAATGGGTCAGTTTTGCACCTAACATGATAGTCATGAACCTCGTTTCTAAGCCAGGATATGTGGAATATGATCTCAGTCACTCAAATTTCTGTTAATTCCTGATGTAGTACTTTC
This sequence comes from Ichthyophis bannanicus, assembly GCA_033557465.1. NCBI lineage: Eukaryota > Metazoa > Chordata > Amphibia > Gymnophiona > Ichthyophiidae > Ichthyophis > Ichthyophis bannanicus. Next base: position 49,608,213 of record CM066031.1, read on the forward strand.
ATTATGCAAAAGAGAGTCTCCCGCTGAAGTTCGTAAGATATAACAGGTATGAGTAGTTTATCAAGCTTGTCACGCCTAGTACAATGGGAAAGATTACTGTATCTTTCTGCACACATTTTCTTGGTCTCTGACTGTGCTTCTTGATACTTCAGGATTTTCTGCCTCTCCATGCAAATTCAGAGAATAATCACTTGGAACAGACACCCCTGTTATCAATGTAGTTTAGATATTATTCAAGACTAGCAGTATGTCAGTTTATTCTCCCCAGTGTGAGCTCCATAATGCCTCACTAGTCTTCATTTTCTGCAGAAATATCTCCTACCTTCCATACAACTAAAGATCGCTCCCCATTGTGGGTCTTACGGTGCTTCACTAGCTCTGAGTCGCAGTGGAAACATTTCCCACATTCAATGCAACAGAACGGTTTCTCCCCTGTGTGGTTTCTATGATGCAGAATTAGTTGTGCTTTTCTGATGAAACATTTCCCACATTCAGTACAACTAAAAGGTTTCTCCCCTGTGTGGTGTCTATGATGCATCACTAATTGTTCTTTTCTGGGGAAACATTTCCCACAATCAGTACAACTGAAAGGTTTCTCCCCGGTGTGGGTTCTATGATGCCGCACTAGATGTGCTTTCGATAGGAAACATTTCCCACAATCAGTACAACTAAAAGATTTCACCCCTGTGTGGTGTCTAAGATGCATCTCTAGATTAGCTTTCAATAGGAAACATGTCCCACATTCAGTACAACTAAAAGGTTTTCCCCCGGTATGAGTTCTACTATGCTTCACTAGATCTGCTTTTCTGATAAAACATTTCACACATTCAGTACAACAAAAAGGTTTCTCCCCCGTGTGGGTTATATGATGCATCACTAGTTCTGCTTTTCTGGGGAAACATTTCCCACATTCAGTACAACTAAATGGTTTCTCCCCCGTGTGGGTTCTATGATGCCTTACTAGATCTGCTTTTCTGGTGAAACATTTCCCACATTCAGTACAGCAAAAAGGTTTCTCCCCCTTGTGAGTTCTATGATGCCGCAATAGATGTGCTTTCATGAGGAAACATTTGCCACATTCAGTACAACTAAATCGTTTCTCCCCCGTGTGAGTTCTATGATGCCTCACTAGTTCAGGTTTTGTGGCAAAACATTTCCCACATTCAGTACAACTAAAAGGTTTCTCCCCCATGTGGGTTCTAAGATGCTGCACTAGTTGTGCTTTTGTGAAGAAACATTTCCCACAATCAGTACAACTAAAAGGTTTCTCCCCCGGGTGGGTTCTATGATGCCGAACTAGATAAGCTTTCGAAAGGAAGCACTTCCCAGAATCAGTACAACTAAAAGATTTTTCCACTGTGTGAGTTCGATGATGCAGCACTAGTTGTGCTTTTCTGGGGAAACATTTCCCACAATCAGTACAACTAAAAGATTTCACCTCGGTGTGGGTTCTATGATGCCTCACTAGATCTGCTTTTCTGGTGAAACATTTCCCACATTCAGTACAACAAAAAACGTTTCTCCCCGGTGTGGGTTTTATGATGCCTCACTAGATCTGATTTTCTGGTGAACCATGTCCCACATTCAGTACAACAAAAACGTTTCTCCCCCTTGTGAGTTCTATGATGCCTCACTAGTTCAGGTTTTGTGGCGAAACATTTCCCACATTCAGTACAACTAAAAGATTTTTCCACTGTGTGAGTTCTATGATGCAGCACTAGTTGCGCTTTTCTGGGGAAACATTTCCCACAATCAGTACAACTAAAAGATTTCACCTCGGTGTGGGTTCTATAATGCATCACTAGATTTCCTTTCGAGAGGAAACATTTCCCACATTCAGTACAACTATAAGGTTTCTCCCCTGTGTGGTGTCTAAGATGCATCTCTAGATTAGCTTTCATTAGGAAACATTTCCCACATTCAGTACAAATAAAAGGTTTTCCCCCTGTGTGGGTTTTATGATGCCTCACTAGATCTGATTTTCTGGTGAAACATTTCCCACATTCAGTACAACAAAAAAGTTTCTCCCCCTTGTGAGTTCTATGATGCACCACAAATTCTGAGTTTCTGAGGAAAGATTTCCCACATTCAGTGCAGTGAAATGTTTTCTCAGTCCTGTGAATTTTCTGGTGCATTGTTAAGGATTTCTTAAGAGCAAAATTTCTTCCACATTCAGGACTTTTAAAAGATGTAGAAGACCTCTCTTTTGGGGTAGTTCCCTCTGTTGTGTGCATTTCCAGGTAGCTTCTTATGCAATTGCTATGATTGCAACCACTCTCACACTCAGTATGTGGAAAATGTCTCTCTTGCGTGTCAGAGTTTAGGTGGAGTGCTGGGTGCACCTCGGGTGTGAAAGAGTTTCCCCATTCTTCTCTCTTCTCCTCTATCTTCTTTTCCTGTGTGACCCCGTCACCTGCTGGACATAAAAAGAAGGCACTAATCACGTGCTGTGACCACAGTGCTATTTCTAGGTCTCCTGATCCCAAAATCCCTGCTCTGAGATTATCCCACATCTCTGACCAATCAGTTGTGATTAATGTGACAACATGGAGAAAGTTAATCTTTTACATGATTTCATTTCATTTCATGATCTCTTGATGTCCCTCCTTTCATATAAACGAGCAAAGCAATTTGCATTAAAATTAAATAATTACAAATTACTGGCCAGTATTCAAGGCACCTTCTATATGTAAACAAAGAAATATGACAGCAGATAAAGACCATACGGCCTATCCCTTCTTCCCTTCCATACCGTCTTTGACTCTACTCTCTCTTTCTCTGCAGCATCCAAAAGATAGCTAAAACCTGTCGCTTCTTTCTCTATAACATCAGAAACATTTGTCCCTTCCTTTCTACACCACTACACATCTACTACTACTGAACATTTGTATAGTGCTACAAGACATATGCAGCGCTGCACAGACACATGTAAAAGACAGTCCCTGCTCATCAGAGCTTAAAATCTAGTCAAGATAGGCAACACAGTAGCTGTGGACAGGGGATACAGCTAGGGGGAATGGGTAAGGAAATACAAAGGCGATTAGGCGACTCAACATACAAAAGCAGCAGTGAAGAGGTGAGTTTTGAGCTTCAATTTGAGAAGGGGTAGTAAAGGCGTCTTACGCACAGACAGGTAGTTTATTCCAGGCATAAGGAATAGCAAGGCGAAAGCAGCAAAGTCTGGAGTTAGCAATTTATTTATTTATTTACATTCTCTTATATACCGCACTATTCAGCATCAGCGCGGTTTACATGGAACAAAAATGCTCAGTACAGTTAACACGTATGAGTTTACAGATAACAGGGCAAAAAACTTGGATAACAGGGGTAAACTATTTACAAAACTTGCTACATAGAGTCATATGAAAAGGAGTTTCATAGAACATATATCCATATGGACCACTGAGAGTTAGAGTATCTGTCTTGGCGTGTTGTTGAGATACCATATATTTGCTTAGCGAATTGTATCGTTGGGCTCTAAGGGGTGTCATTAGGCTCTATGAGGTACTTGTTGAAGAGGTGGAATTTGAGGGCTTTCCTAAACTGTGTTAGGCTCTTAATAGCCCGGATACTTGGGGGTAATGCATTCCAGCATCTTGGCGCACTGAGACTAAAGGCCCTATTGGCTGTAGATGTAGTGCAATCTGTTAGTGCTTTTGGGACTTTTAGATGATGAGAAGAGCACAGATATAAGAGGGTTGCAAGAAGATCTGAATTTCTCGAGGAAGGGTGTAGGGAGAGAAAAAGAGAGGAAAGGTATTGAGCTGCAGAGTGAATGCACTTATAGGTTAGCAGGAGTAGTAGTTTGGCAATGAAGCGACTTGAGAAGAGGGGTAATATGAGCATGATGACGCTTGCGGAAGATTAGAGTGTTGAAGAGATTGAAGTGGAAAGAGATGATTCAGAGGGAGACCAGCAAGTAGCAGGTTACAGTAGTCTAGATGGCAGATGACAAGTGTTCTATTAGCCACAGAGACTGAGAAAAGAGGTAGGGGAGACGAGGGTTAGAGGGAAAAATAAGAATCTCAGTTTTGGCCATGTCCAATTTCAAATGACGGTGAGACATCCAAGCAGCAATGTCAGAAAGAAAGGCAGGCAGAGATCCGGGCCTGGATTGCCAGAGAGATAACAGCTGTAGAGATCTAGATCTGGGAGTCATCAGTGTAACGATGGTACTAAAAGCCTTGGGAGGAGATGAGTGCACCAAGGGAATGGGTATAGAGAGAGAAAAGGAGTGTGTCTGAGACAGATCCTTGGGGTACAGCAACTGACAGCAGAATAGCAGAAGAGGAGGATCCACCAGAACAAACACTGAAAGAGTGATGGGAGAGATAAGAGGAGAACCAGGACAGTACAGAGCCCTTAAAACCAAGCGAGGACAAGGTATCGAGGAGTAACAGTAGTAATATTTTGGAGGAAAGTTGGGAGAGAGGAGATATGGCAGAGATGTTTAAATATATCCGTGGCATAAATGCTCAGGAGGAGAGCCTCTTTCGATTGAATGCAAGCTCTGCAATGAGGGGACAATTTATTTTATTTATTTATTTATTTCACAAGGTTTTCATACCTCCTTTTTGTACAATCAATGTGGTTTACATTAAAACAAATATTACAGAGAACTCAATGTGTAAACTTATGTAGGAGTGACATGCAGGGTTTGCACAGAGGCAAAATTTATACATTGCAACATGCGTATAAGTGTTAGATATTGTTTTAGGCATGTGAGATGATGGGGAAGAAGTAGGTATTGTCTCTGAAGTGATTGGTGAAAAGAAATGTTTTGAGAAGTTTTCTCAAGTCCTTTAAGTCGTTGGTTGTCCTGATCTTCTCTAGGAGAGAATTCCAGATGGCGAGCGCCGCTAATGAAAGAGCCTTCTTCGTTGGTGTAAGAACTAGGAGTTGAAATGGTGTCTCTGGTGCTCTGTCTCTTAGGTCTGCTGTTTAATTTTGTGCATATCAGTTCCCATAGAATTCCGGCTGATGTGTTGTTTCTTATTTTGAAGATAGTCAAGACAGTTTTGTATCTGGAAAGTGAGGTAATTGGTAGCTAGTGAAGCTGATATTAGAGCGCTGTTATCTGATCATGTTTGGCAGATCCTTTGATGATGTGGGCATCCTTGTTTTGGGCTAGTTGCAAGGGATGAGTGGTTTGAGTTGGAAGACCTTGAAAAAAGGAGTTACAATAGTCCAGCATGGGTATTATAACTGCTTGACAGACCATGCAGAAGTGATCCAGACTGAGGAGGGGTTTTACAGTTCAGATAATAGTGAGCTTGTGGAATGCGTTCCTGGAGGTTCTGTTGAGGTGGACTTGTAAGTTTAGAAAGTGATCAAGGGTGATACCAAGGTAGCATACTTCCTTTTTTACTGGGATTAGAGTGTCCGTGATGGAGAATGATAATGAAGGGTAAAGGAAGAGTCCCTTGTTATGAATAGTGTCTCAGATTTTTTGAAGTTGACTTGGAGGTTGTTGGAAGCCAGCCAGTTGTTCATCTCCTGAATAGTCTGGCGTGTCGAGATGGATAGGGGAATAGACCATGATGTCACCTGCATAAATGGCATAGTTACTTTTGTGCTGCTTGAAGATGCTGCAAACTGGTTGTAAGTAGGAAGGGCAGGCAGGAAAGACCCTTGCAGGACTCCCTGTGTTGTGTTGAAAGGAATGGAGTTGTTTAAACAAACTTTGACCTTTTGTTGTCGGTCACTGAGGTAGAAATGGAACCAGCTGAATGTTGTGTTGTGAAGTCCAATGTTAGTTAGTCGGTTTAAGAAGATGCTGTGTGATACATTGTTAAAGGCCAAGGAGATGTCAGCAAAGATGAGTAGGAATCCAGTTTTTATGTTGTCAATTCCTCTTAGGAGTATGTTGAGCAGATATATGAGGAAACACTATGATTAGGACGAAATTCATGAGAAGCATACAGGTCAATATAGTCATGCAGTTGTCTCTGCACCACCTTTTCAATTATTTTGGATAGAAAGGGCATGCTGGAAATAGGGCGGAAAATTGCAGGATCAGAGCTGTTGAGTTGTTTTTTTGGATGAGTCAGATGTTAACTTGTTTGAGAGCAGGGGGCTTGTATCCTTGAGATAGAGATAAGCTTATGGTGTTGTGGATACAGTTGACAACTTCATCCTTAACTGATTTGATCCACATGACCAGGCAGGGGTCAGAGGGCGCTGTACTGGTGTTGAAGGCAGCGATGGTGCGGAATATTTGCTCCGTAGTTCAGTACCATTTGTGTTTGACGTTGGGTTCTGCAGTTGAGGTATCAGGAGGTTTTTGGCAGTGAAGTTCTTAAGGGTGGTTTGTTCTTGTTGATGAAAAATCTGCAAAGATTTGGGGATGGATTGTGTCTTCTTTGTGGGATGGATCCTTCGTGAGAGTGTGGACAATTTCAAATAGCTTTTGAGGCTTGCTGCTGACTTTTAAGATAAGGTTGGTGTGGTATTCTTGTTTGTGCTTGTTGATCAGATCATTGTAGTTTCTTTGCATTTTCTGGTATTGAAGAAGGGTCACTTGTGACCTGTTGGGTTTCAATTTATGCTCTATTCTCTTATTGCATCAGAGTACCACAAGGCAGATTTGGATCTTTCTTCTCTATTTCCAAGATTTGTGTGGTAAGGAGCCTTCGCTGCTGCATTGATGGTGGAGTTCCAGGTTTTAATTGCCTCATCTGGATCTGTGAAGTCCTGGGGGAGGCTGGGAAGGATATCTTTGAGGAATTGGTCTGTGTTATATCCTTTAAATCTTCTTTCAGAATGGGGTATTCTCTGTGATTTTTCTTGTTGGGGGAGGTGAATCTTGCATGGTGATCTCACTAGGGTATTGGTACGGCAGGAGGGGTTGTTATGCTGTTCTGTGAGTGAAGATTCTTTGGGACAAAGATGAGGTCCAGAGTAGAACCTGAGCAGTGAGAGGGACCCTTGAGGATTTGGCAGAAGTTAAGTGATTCCATTGCCTTGTGGAAAGCAGCTTCTTCCTTGCTAGGTGCAAAGCTCAGGTATAGGTCACTTAGTAGTATAAACGGCTTATGAGGAGAACTGGCCAAACATATGGCTTCAAGGATGTTGGATCTCTCATCAGCAGGAGCGTTTGGGGCTCTGTAGGTAAGACAAATGGCTAGACGTCTGTTTTCTATCATGATTAAGTCACAGTGTTTGTGGCTTACAGATCAGGATGTTTTAAATTTAAGGTCTGTTTGCACAAGGATATGTACTCTACCACCTTTTTTGCGGGTGCAAGGGTAGTTGAAGGCAGTATGGGATCGTGCAGTGATCTGAGAAAGAATGACCTGGTCAGTGCTTTTTAGCCAGGATTTGGTGATGCATAGGATATCAGTTTGGGTGATACTGAATATAGTCTATGATGCAAGCCTGCTCACAGGGTGGAGCTAATTAAATTACCTTACAGCCTGTCCACAAGTACCTGATCAACTCTAGTCTTCATAGCTTCCAGAGACTCCACACAACTAAGCTTTCAGCCTTTCTATCTATTGCCTGTTTTGTTTGCTAACATAGAATTTAACTGTTGGATATACATTCATTTTTGTGAATATTCTGACTGCCTACATTCCTTGTGTAGCCTTTAATCAGATATCCGAGTGTGCCCTCAGTTCATGTAAGGCCTACTGGCCAGGGACACTTAGGTTCCCGTCCACCCTACCCTTCACCCCACTCACCCCAGGGCTGCATTGCCTATATAGTGGTCACATATGTTGACATCTATCCTTTTAATTAGGTGGTGAACTCACCTTTTCTTCTCCTTCTAGGACCGCTTAATCAGCATGTCGTGTATTCAGTGCAATAACTGGTTCTTTCATACTGAAAAGAATCGTTTGGAACCTAAGAGCTTGCCCTATATGCCTGAAGTTAACTGCCATGCATAAAAAATTGACTCTACTAAGGGAAGAACTAGCTGCAATGAAATGCACCTCTTCTAGGATACAAACCGAACAAAGTCCACCACTGCTCCAGCGACCAACAATTAACTGAACAACTCTATTTGGTGAAAAGCTTTTCTGACAACATCACAATGACTTTTGGCCTTGACAAATGTGCTAAGGCAACTTTTTTTAGAGGAAAATTGAGCAAAACCAAAAACATCTCCCTTGCTGAAGACTGTAACATCAAGGACCTTGAATAGGAAGGCATATAAAAGTGTCTTGGAATGGAGGAAGGAATGAAACTATTGAGAGAGAAGATCGGTAAAGAATATTACAGGCAATTAGAACTGTCATTAAGAAGTGCTTTAACATCACAGAATGGGATACAAGCCATTAATCAGCTGACAATTTCTGTACTCTCCTACAGTTTTGGGACTGTGGATTGGCCTCATAAAGAGCTTGAAAAGCTGGATGTGCGAACAGGAAAACTCCTCCATGCTCATGAAGTAATTTACAAGAATCAGTGTTTGCCAAGATTGTGCATCCCTGGAGCTGAAGGAGGGCTAGGACTTATAGAAATTGACTGTACCTACAGAGCTACTATCGTAGGCTTCCATGCCTATCTGACAGCATCATCAGATCCAAATACACAAAAAGTGCTGAAATATGAAAATCAACATCCAGAATCTGTCTCCATCATCAAACTTAAGACAAGCGTTCCGGTGATTGGAGGGAATGAGTGAGAATCCACAGGTGTGCATGAGCAAGAAAGTAACAGAATTTGCAAAACAAGAGACAGAACTCTTCAAAGAATTAGATCAGCATACAAGGAAAAACAAGTGGCAAATGCACAAATACAGTGGAAAATACAGAGTGTTATTCCAAGAATCTTTTGTCAATCAAGAACAGACACATGAATGGTTGAGGAAAGGTAGACTAAAACCGAAGGATGAAAGATTGATAACTGCAGCCCAGGACAGTGGATTGCAGATGAGATGGTTTACGGCGTGTATTGAAAAAACTGGCACAACAGACATATGCCGATTCTGTAAGAAAGAGCTGGAAACAATGACTCACCTAATAGCAGGCTGTGAAGTTCTGATGACGGAAAATTTCTATACGGAAAGGCACAACAAAGTAGCATGCCTTCTCCACTAGAAAGTCTGTAAACACTACAACATCATTGTCCCTGAAAAGCACTGGGATCATGACCCGAAGAGAATAACAGAGAATGAAGAGGTTATGATCACCTGAGATATTCCCATTCTGACGGATAAGAAACTGGATACCAGAAAACTTGACATAGTGGTAAAGGAGAAGAACAACAGAACGGCATTGATAATAGAAGTGTCGGTAACGAGTGATTATTCTATGAATCGTGTGGAGAGGGAGAAGATCTTGAAGTATCAAGAAATGCAATCAGAGATCAAGAAAATGTGGCAGAAAGATACAGAAATATTACCCATTGTACTGGGAGCCACAGGCCTGATAAAGAAGAATTTCCAAGCACATCTTGACAAACTACCCATACATGTTACATCTTATGAACTCCAGCAGGAGGTTTTCTTTGGCACGATGCAAGTACTACACTGAGCATTAGCAGTAAATTTGAGAAAGTAAGATCATATTCCACATACCCTGGGGCTTAGAAGTGAAGTTCACGACTGCAATAGTACGCACAAATCTAACTCAGGAGAAACTACCCCAAGTGGAGGAGTGGCCTAGTGGTTGGGGCAAGGTACTTCAGGCCGGAAGGTCGGGGGTTCAAATCCCACTAGAGGACAGCAACCTTGGGCCGGAAGGACTGGGGTTTCTAGTCCCACAGGTGCTCCTTGTGGTCTTGGGCAAGCCACTTAACCCTCCATAGCCCATGTTCCCTGTAAAATAGTTATCTCCAAGTTATCATGCCCTGTTCAATGTAATTTCAGTTTGTTCAATGTAAACCGCACTGATGCAGAATAGCGCGGTATATAAGAGAATGTAAATAAATAAAATAAAATAAATAAGTGAAATCAAACATCCCAGGAACAAATGGATCACAGTGGGCTCTGGTAGGTTGTGACCTGTAATGCAGAGACACCCTATACTTCAAGAGATACCCCTGCATAATGCTTTCTCTCCCTTGGTTAATGAGGATACCCAATCCATGGAAACTGAAGGGCCCTTAAAAGAGAGAGTCAATGCCCAATCTACTGATCAAGCACCAAATGTGAAGAAAAAAATCACAAAAGAGAAAACTACTACTACTTGAAGATTCCATCATCAGAGGCACCAACCTGGGAACACAGTTCAAAGGAGAGAAGATAGTCAAATGCTTCCCAGGCTCTTCAGCCAGCAGGAATAGAAACCAAATTGTTTATGTAGTTAGCACAGAAAGCGAGCACTCCAAAACTGATGTCATCCACTTGGGTACAAATGACCTGGCTAGAAACAGCGCCTCTGCAGTTCAAAGGCACTTCCAGACTCTGGGAGAGAAACTCAAGCCCATTGCTACCACTATAGCATTCTCAGAAGTTCTACCTGTTCTTGGTAAGGGGGCAGAAAGGCTGCGTCGCATAAACAGCTTTAATACATGGCTCCAAACCTGGTGCAAACAAGAAGGATTCAGATTTATAGGCAACTGGGGAAAAGATGGACCAACAAGAGACTATACTGTGCTGATGGACTACATCTCTCTGTTGCAGGAAAAAGAATCCTAAGTGAAAAATTCAGGCAGTATGTGGATATGCATTTAAACTAGAGAAGAGGTGATGGATGGGGGAAGGACAAGTTCAGGATGTCACTCCCATCAAAAGCAGAACAACATCAGAAACAGCCACACTTTTAAACCACACATCAACGACAAGTGGGAAGAGGTGGGTAGAACAAAATCAATGCAAAATACATGCAAGCAAGTTAAATGCTGAAAGCAATAAGCACAAATGCTCGAAGCTTAGCCAACAAAGTTCCTGACCTGGAAGCCCAAATGGTGGAAATGGACTTGGACTCTGTGGCCATTACAGAAACATGGTTTAAGAACATAAGACATGCCATACTGGGTCAGACCGAGGTCCATCAAGTCCAGTATCCTGTTTCCAACAGTGGCCAATCTAGGTCATACGTACCTAGCAATATCCCCAAAAGACACAGGTTCCACAATGCTTGTACTGGGTCAAGCATTGATATCCTGGGTCCCTTTTTAATAGTGGTTTATGGACCTTTCCTCCAGGAACTTGTCCAAACCTTTTTTAAACCCAGCTATACTAACAGCACTTACTACATCCTCCGGTAACAGATTCCAGAGTTTGATTACACGTTGAGTGAAGAAATATTTTCTCTTATTTGTCTTAAATAGTTTACCCTGTAGCTTCATTACATGTCCCCTAGTCTTTCTATATTCTGATAGTGTAAACAATTGATCCACGTTTATCCGTTCCACTCCATTCATTAATTTATAGACCTCTATCATATCTCCCCTCAGCCGTCTCTTCTCCAGGTTAAAGAGCCCTAACCTTTTTAGCCTCTCTTCATAGGAGTAGCCTTCCATCCCCTTCACCAATTTGGTGGCTCTTCTCTGTACTTTTTCTAAGAATGCTATGTCCTTTTTAAGATACGGTGACCAGAATTGCACACAATATTAAAGGTGCGGTCGTACCATGGAGCGATACAGAGGCATTATAATATCCTTTGTTTTATTCTCCATCCCTTTCCTTATGATACCTAGCATTCTATTTGCTTTCTTGGCCGCCGCTGCACACTGGGTGGAGGGTTTTAACATGTTATCCACGATGACTCCTAAATCTTTTTCCTGGGTGGTGGTTTCTAATGTGGAGCCTTGCATCGTGTAACTATAGTGTGGGTTGTTCTTTCCTAGGTGCATAACTTTGCACTTGTCCACATTAAATTTCATCTGCCATTTGGATGCCCAGTCTTCCAATTTATCCAGATCCTCCTGCAGTTTTCCACAATCCTCTTGGGTTTTAACAACTTTAAACAGTTTTGTGTCATCTGCAAATTTGATAACCTCACTAGTTATTCCCTTTTCCAGGTCATTTATGAATATGTCAAAAAGTAGCGGACCCAGTACAGATCCCTGGGGTACTCCACTATTCACCTTTTTCCATTGGGAATATTGGCCATTTAGCCCTACCCTCTGCTTTCTATCTTTTAACCAGTTCCCGATCCACAATAGTACACTGCCTCCTATCCCATGACTTTTTAGTTTCGCCAAAAGTCTCTGATGAGGGACCTTATCAAAAGCTTTCTGAAAGTCCAGATACACTATATCAACCGACTCACCTTTGTCTACCTGTTTATGCACACCTTCAAAAAAACATATCAGATTAGTAAGACAATATCTTCCTTGTCTAAAGCCATGTTGCTGTCTCCCATTAGGCCATGACTATCTACATGCTGTGTAATTTTGTTCTTTATGATGGTTTCTACCATTTTCCCTGGTACTGACGTCAGGCTCACCAGTCTGTAATTTCCCGGGTCACCCCTGGAACCCTTTTTAAAAATTGGTGTTACGTTGGCGACCCTCCAATCTTCAGGTATTACAGATGATTTTAATGAAAGTTCACAGATTACCAATAGCAGGTCTGCAATCTCATATTTCAGTTCTTTCAACACTCTGGGATGTATACCATCCGGTCCAGGTGATTTGCTACTATTCAGTTTATCAAATAGTTGTAATATATCTTCCCGGTGTAGCGATATTTCTCTCAATTCCTCTGCAGTATCACCTTTAAATACCACTTCAGTCTTGGGTAACATCCCTACATCTTCCTCAGTAAAGACCGAAGCAAAGAATTCATTCAGTCTCTCTGCTATAGCCTTGTCTCCTCTTACTGCCCCTTTTACCCCTCTATCATCTAATGGTCCAATTGACTCTCTCACAGGCCTTTTGCTACGAATGTACTTGAAAAAGTCTTTATTTCGTGTTTTTGCTTCTGTAGCAAGTTTCTTCTCAAATTCCCGCTTTGCCTGCCTTATCAATGCTTTGCATTTAACTTGCCAGTGCTTGTGTTGTTTCCAGTTTTCATCATTTGGCTCTTTTTTCCATTTCCTGAAGGTTGCTTTTTTGGCAGCAACAGCCTCTCTGACCTCACCTTTAAACCATGCTGGCAGTTTTTTGGACTTTCTTCCACTTTTCTTAATGCGTGGAATACAGCTGGTCTGGGCTTCGAGGATAGTATTTTTAAATAACACCCAAGCTTGCTGTAAGTCTTTAACCTTTGGAACCGCTCCTTTTAGTTTTTTCCTAACTATATTCCTCATTCTATCATAGTCTCCCTTTTGAAAGTTAAAAGGTAGTACTGTGGATTCCTTTACTATCTGTCCTCCACTAATTAAATCAAACATGATCATACTATGATCACTATTGCCAAGTGGTCCCAACACCCTTATTTCTTGCACCAGATCTGGCGTTCCACTAAGGACTAGGTCCAGTTTGGCTTCCCCTCTGGTCGGTTCATGAACCAGCTGCTCCAAGAAGCAGTCATTTATTTCATCTAGAAACTTTATCTCTTTAGCTTGTCCTGCTCTGACACTGACCCAGTCGATACCGGGGTAATTGAAATCACCCATTATTACTACTCTGTTGTGACTTTTGTTAGCTTCCTTGATTTCTTTGAGCATTTCATCATCCATTTGTTCATTCTGGCCAGGCGGTCAATAGTATACTCCCACTGCCATCACCTTCCCCTTCATAAATGGAATTTCAATCCATAGAGATTCTACAGCAAATTTTGTTCCCTGCAAAACTTTAATAGTTTCTGACTCAATGCCCTCTCTAACATAGAGTGCAACCCCTCCACCAATTTGATCAGCTCTATCATTACGATATAGTTTGTATCCAGGTATCACAGTGTCCCACTGGTTATCCTCCTTCCACCATGTCTCTGAGAGTACAATCATATCTAACACCTCTCATTTAGTGCTATATATTCTAACTCTCCCATCTTATTGTTTAGACTTCTAGCATTGGCATACAAGCATTTTAGAGACTGTATTTTATTAATATTAATCTGGCTATTGGTTGGCATGGGTAATTTGGAATCTTTATGCTCTGTCTGCTCCTTACTCAAGGGCTTTTGGGCTACTATACTCCCTTTTGGAACCTCACTGCTTTTGGTAGTATCCTTCAAGGATACCTTTGTCCGAACCATGCGCTCCTGGGTGACTGTCGGCTTTCCCCTATTTTCTAGTTTAAAAGCTTCTCTAATGAATCGCATGATTGGGATATAGCCATAGCTGTCCATAATCTATTCAAGAGACAGAGAAAATGGAAAAGGAGGAGGAGTAGACTTATATGTTGTCAACGCCCTCACCACTCGCCTCTAGTTTTAGAGGGGCATGGTTATTGGAGGAACCTTCTCCTATCAGCCTTAACAGCCTATTTCCTTGGAGAGACCTCTGGGAAATGTAGTGTTGTTAAGATGTGTTTGTGCTTCAGGTAGAAAGTTGTAGTTAAGGCCACCGAGGTAAGGCAAATGACAGAAAATTTATTTCACACAAAAAAAATTCAATATACCAGATATAGTAATTAGATCTTACCTGCTAATTAGTGTTCCTGAAGGAACGACAGTCCAGTCCCTTTACTTCTGGGTTACGCAACCCTTCCAGCAGCTTGGAGGCTGAGCCCAACCTTTTTGGGGATGGAGCGGTATAAATACCACTGGGACCACCCACCAACTCCAGTATTCGAATGAAAAAGCAGACCTAACGAACTTCCAACCAAAACCTACATAACGTAACATAATATATCAAACAGGCACTTTTTTTTTTTTTTGGAAGGTATAGGGGAAGGAGAGGAGAAGTGGCAACGGACAGAGGAGATGGCTGCTTCTACCCGAGCCGGCTTTCTTCTGCACTCCTTCCTGCCGAACCGGCCCTACGCTCGGTCCAATGCTCTTCAATGAACCCGAGGTCATAACTATCGCCGGAACCGGGTGGGATCAGGGACCGGACTGTCGTTCCTTCAGGAACACTAATTAGCAGGTAAGATCTAATTACTATTTCCTTATCGTCACTCCAGTCCAGTCCCTTTACTTCTGGGATGTACCAGAGCAGTTCAACCCTGGTGGGATCCGGCATACCGGACTGAAGCACCGCTAGACCGAACCGAGCGTCCGCTGAACTCTGCACGTCCAGTCTGTAGTGCTTGGAGAAGGTATGCAGAGAGGACCAAGTCGCTGCTCTACAAATATCCAGCGGAGGAACAAGGCTGAATTCCGCCCAAGAGGTAGCCTGAGCCCAAGTGGAGTGGGCCCGCAGACCCACTGGAACCTGCTACCCCTTCAGGATGTAGGCGGAGGCAATTGCCTCTCTGATCCACCTGGAGATTGAGGCCTTGGCCGCCGCCTCACCTTTGTGCGGGCCCCCGAAATGAATGAATAGTCGGTCGGACTTTCGGAAGGGCGCTGTGCGAGAGAGGTAACGTTTCAAGACTCTCTGGACGTCTAGGAGACGCAGTTTGCTATCCCTACCTTCATGTCCCTTGGCCGCGAAGGCCGGCAGGGTAACTGTCTGGTTCACATGAAAGGGAGAGATAACTTTGGGCAAAAAGGAAGGAACTGTGCGCAGAACCACTTTGTCCTTGAGGAAGGTCAGGAAGGGGGGCTGAGAAAACAGCGCCTGTAATTCCGAAACCCTCCTGGCCGAGCAGATGGCGACCAGAAAAACTGTCTTTAGAGTTAAATCCTTTAAGGAGGCTCTTTTTACTGGCTCAAAGGGTTCCCCGATCAAGGCATTTAGCACTAGGTTAAGATCCCAAGGGGGGATGACCGACCTCCGTTGAGGACGTAGCCGTCTAACCGCTCTTAGGAACCTGGAGACGTCCGGGTGTGCTCCTAAGGGTTTGCCACGGACCTTGCCTCTATAGCAAGCGATCGCCGCCAGCTGGACCCGCAAGGAGCTGTGCGCAAGACCCTTATCAAATCCTGCTTGCAAGAATTCCAGAACCTCCGGGACAGAGGCCGAAAGGGGTTTCCGACAGTGCTCTGCACACCAGGCTTCGAAGATGCGCCAAACCCTTACATAAGATAGACAGGTCGAGCGCTTCTTAGCATTTAACAGCGTCGAGATTACTGCTCCTGAGTAGCCTCGTTTTAGGAGCCGTGCCCTTTCAATAGCCAGGCCGTAAGCGAGAATCGATCCACGTGAGGCATCCGAACCGGGCCTTGCCTCAGCAGGTCCCTTCTGCAAGGGAGCCGCCAAGGTAGGTCGGCGACCATCCTCACCAGATCCACATACCAGGGGCGGCGAGGCCAATCCGGAGCTATGAAGATTACCAACCCTTGGTGGGACTCCACCCGCTGGAGAACCTTTTCGATCAGGGCCCAAGGAGGGAAAACATAGAGAAGACCTTCCGAAGGCCACTTTTGTGACAGGGCATCTAAGCCCTCGGACATTCTTTCCTTCCTTCGGCTGAAGAATCTGTATACCTTGGCTGTAGAGAACCGTGCCATGAGGTCCATGACTGGGAGACCCCATCGGGCCACTATCTGGTTGAAGATCTCCTGTTCTAGTTCCCACTCTCCGTGGTCTATCTTGCACCTGCTGAGGAAGTCGGCTGTGACGTTGTCCTCGCCCGCCACATGCTGAGCTGAAAGTGTCAGCAACTGGGTCTCCGCCCACTGGAAAAGAGCGTCCGCCTCCTTCTCCAAGGCGGGACTGCTGGTGCCTCCCTGGTGGTTGATGTAGGCCACCGCGGTGACATTGTCTGAGAGAACGCGAATTGCTTTTCCTTGCACTAAGGCCTTGAACGCCTTGAGTGCCAGGGTGACGGCCCGCAATTCCAGTCTGTTGATGGGCCATTGTGATTCCAACTGTGTCCAGCGGCCCTGGACGAACTGGTCCTCGCAGTGCGCTCCCCAGCCTGTCAGGCTGGCATCCGTCGTCAATAGTAACCACTGATGAGGTTCGAGGGGCATCCCGCGATCCAGATTCCTTGGGCATCGCCACCAGTGGAGGGTCTGTTTGGTCCGCGGAGCGCAAGGTAACTGCATTGACAGAGGTTGATGCTGGGGAGACCACCGACGTAGTAGTGCCCGCTGCAGCGGTCGCATGTGGGCCCTGGCCCATGGCACTACCTCTATCGCCGCCGCCATAGTTCCCCGGACCTGAAGATAATGCCACGCCGAGGGATTTCGTCTGCATAGAAACTGCGTGACAAGAAGCCTTAGCTCCCTTGATCTTGACCGAGACAGGAATACTCTGCCCCTGTGGGTGTCGAATCTTGCTCCGAGGTACTCGAGTTCCTGTGAGGGAGTCATCCTGCTCTTTGCACGATTGATGACCCACCCCAACTCTTCTAGAACCTGGATCACTCTGGTCATCGCCGAATGACTTTCCTCTTCCGACTTTGCTCGGATCAGCCAATCGTCCAAGTAGGGGTGCACTAATATTCCCTCCTTCCGGAGGAAGGCCGCTACAACCACCATTACCTTGGTGAACGTCCTGGGAGCCGTAGCTAGGCCGAAGGGTAGGGCCTGGAACTGAAAGTGGCCTCTTGGCATGGCGAATCTCAGGAACTGTTGATGGGACTTCCTGACCGGGATATGCAAGTAGGCTTCTGTCAAATCGAGGGACGTTAGGAACTCCCCTCCCCTCACGGCCGCTATGACTGAACGTAGGGTCTCCATCCGGAAATGTGGTACCCTGAGGCAGCGGTTGACCTGTTTTAGGTCCAGGATCCGTCGAAAGGACCCTTCCTTTTTTGGTACTACGAAGTAAATCGAGTACCGATCAGAGTCGCACTGGTCTGGTGGTACTGGAACCACTGCCCCTAGAGCTATTAGACGGGCAAGAGTTGCCTCTATTGCCGCCCTCTTTGCAGGAGAACCGCAGGGAGACTGAACAAATGCTGGAAGTATTTGTTTTGCAAATTCTAGAGCATAACCTTCTCTGAACACCTCTAGGACCCATTGATCGGACGTGACTCGGGACCAGGCGGGAAGAAACAGCCTTAGGCGACCGCCTACCGGCCGCCCTTCCTCCTGGACCCCCGTCATCTCATTGTTGTTTTCTAGGTCCCGAGAAGGAGGAGGATGCCCCAAAACCTCGACCTGCTCCTCGAAAACCTCTGAAACCTTGTCCCTTCGAGGGAAAACGGCCCCTGGGAAAGGAGTTTGACCTGGCTGGGCGAAATCTCCGCGAGTCCCTAGGCTGGGTACGCACTGGGGCTAGGGGGCGCCCTTGTTTTGGTCTATCTTCCGGAAGTCTGCCTCCCTTAGACTCACCCAGGTCCTTAACTAGCTTCTCTAAATCCTCCCCAAATAAGAGTTTCCCCTTAAAGGGGAGTCGACTCAGGCATGCCTTCGAGGAAGCATCAGCTGCCCAATTTCGTAGCCACAGATAACGCCTAGCCGCCACCACCGAGGCCATGTTCTTGGCTAGGCTTCTGATGAGGTCATACTGACTGTCCGCCAAGTAGGCTGCTCCGGATTCCACCCTAGCCGAGTTGGCCTGTATCTCGCCCGTTGAGCCCTCTGCCTGGAGCTGTTGTGCCCACCTTAAACAGGCCCGAGCCACCCAAGCTCCTGACACGGAGGCCTGCAAGGCGAGGGCGATTACATCAAAGGCCTGTTTCAGGAGCGTATCCAACTTCCTGTCTTGCGCGTCTTTTAAGGCCGAACTGCCCTCAACTGGGATAGCCATCTTCTTAGTAACTTCTGATACCGCTGCATCCACACTGGGAGATTTCAGCAGCTCTTTATCTGCCTCTGGAAGAGGGTATAGGCGAGACATGGTTCTGACTCCCCTTAAGCTTAATTCTGGTTGGTCCCATTCTTCCTGGATCATCTGGTGCACGACCCTGTGGACAGGGAAAACCTTCTGGGATCTCCTAATGGCCTGGATTAAGGGATCCTCCAACGCCTCTTCCTGTGAGGGCATGTCTGAGGCTACATTGAGAACTTTCAGGGACTCATTAATTAATGCCGGAAGCTCCTCTCGACGAAAAACTCTGACTATCCGTGATTGATCTTCTTCCGGGATCTCTCCTTCTTCCAGCTCCTCCTCATCCTCGTCCAAGTCCTTAACCGAGCTATCCTCCTCCGGAGTACCCTGAGAGATGGACGCTAGGAGCTCCTCACCACCCAGACGTGGGCGCTTAGAAGGGATACTGGATTCCGGATTGGTAGCCCCAAGGGATCTAGCTGATTTGTCCTCCACTGGCGGGGCAACTTCTTCTGCCCCTAGGCCCTGCTTACGCAGGCAGTAGGCCTTGTGAACTAAGAGGATGAAGTCAGGGGAGAAAAATTCTCCGGCCCCCACTGCACTAGGGGGGGGGAGGGGAGAAGCAGGGGAGGCGTGGGCAGATTCGAAGGAGTAGAGATAGGGAACTGGGACCCCCCTTCCCCTTCTATAGGGTCTCCTGATCCCTGGGAGGGCTGTAAAATGGCCAAGTTAATTTCCTGTTCCACTGAGGCGGCCACTGCGGCACAGCTCCTGCAGATTCCTGCCTCTGCGGAGGTGCCCCTGTGAGTTCCACAGGAAGGGCAGCGCGGCTTGGTTGCCATGGGTAAGGTGCTGGGGCTTCCCACTGAGAGCACCCGAACCAAGGCAATCTTTCCCCCGAGGAAAACTAAGATCCCTTAGTTTGGTAGTTAAAGGCAATCTTTTTTAACACCCGTACTAGATCCACAGGATTAACAGAATGCAAATGCCCTAACAGACTAGCAATACGCTTGAATTAAACAAGAAATAAACCTAGAAGTTAAAATGAAATTAAGTTGAAATTAAAATTGAAATTAAAATAAAGTAAAACTAAATTAAATATCTTAACACTCCTTTTTCCTCTAACGGAGGTACTTGCGGTTTTCAGGGCTGACTGAATGAGGATCCTGGGCCCAACTCCGCAATCACCGCCCGTTGGCTCTACACGTGGTAGGCCTCACCACGTGGAGCTTGAACGGGGGATCGTGGGCCTATTCGTAGCGCCGACCTGCGCTCCGGAGCTGAGTCCCGCTGATCTCTTGTGCAATTGCAGTCTGATCACACCCTGCAGGAAAGCCGGGCACCGCGTGGCTCACCTCCACGTCCTTCCGAGTCGGGACGGGTCGGGCGGCCAACGCCAACTAGCGGTGCAGCCTCTAGCGCTCAGCCACCCGAAGGGCTTCGGCGCGAGGCTATTTCCCCCGAAAGGAGCAGGATCTGAAGACACGGCAGCTGGACAGGGCAGAGCACCTCCCCGCAGCTGCAGGAAAGAAACAGCTCCAAAGCCCGTGCCAGGGACGAGGGGGAGGGGGGGGGGAAAGGAGAGAGCAGGCAACACTTAAAGGAGCAGAGCCCCAGAAGGAGCAACCAAGGAAATCAGGTAAATTAAAGAAATAAAGTAAATTTAAAGTAAAATTAAAGTAAAATTAAAGCTAATTTAAAATGAATAGATAAAGGTAGGACTCCAGTAAGCCCCAGGCTTACGGAACCCTCCAGCTGCTTGGAGGCTGAGAATACTGGAGTTGGTGGGTGGTCCCAGTGGTATTTATACCGCTCCATCCCCAAAAAGGTTGGGCTCAGCCTCCAAGCTGCTGGAAGGGTTGCGTAACCCAGAAGTAAAGGGACTGGACTGGAGTGACGATAAGGAAACAGGATTATTTCTGTAGGATTTGCTCAAAGTACAGCAGATGATTGGCAAAGTAAACAAAAACCCAAAAATGGCTGTTTAAAGTATTCTTACTTTCAGAAGCACAGCCTTTGATAGCAAGGCTGCTACCTTCCTTTTAGTCCTTGCTAATTACAGCATAAAGTCCAAACAAGCTTAATCTTCTGTGCAGTTTAGCTTCTATCAGCCTCCATTCCTTCTAGGCTGCATTTCAGGTACACCAAAACTCAAAACAAGAAGCAAACATTCCAACTGCCATCAAGAACTATCATCAGGCTTTTCACATAACGGAGGTGCAAAGAAAAACTTTTCTAGCAGGTAAATTGGTTTCTTGCCGTTTCACAGTTCAAACCACAGGTGGATAACAAGCATGAATCACAGCTTCCTGCTTATCCTAAAATTTCAGTAAACTTTCCTTTTGAAAACACATGGGAATTTACCACCACACTGCCTGTTTCTTATGGTTATCTTTTCAAGTGGAGTGAAGGAGTGGCCTAGTGGTTGGGGCAAGGTACTTCAGGCCGGAAGGTTGGGGGTTCAAATCCCACTAGAGGACAGCAACCTTGGGCCGGAAGGACTGGGGTTTCTAGTCCTACAGGTGCTCCTTGTGGTCTTGGGCAAGCCACTTAACCCTCCATAGTCCATGTTCCCTGTAAAATAGTTATCTCCAAGTTATAATGCCCTGTTCAATGTAATTTCAGTTTGTTCAATGTAAACCGCACTGATGCAGAATAGCGCGGTATATAAGAGAATATAAATAAAATAAAAAAAATAAAGGAGGATAATTCCTTCAGGGCTGGCTTTTCCTCAAAACTCCATGGCTAAAGCTTGGCTCAGAGAGCAATCCATAAGGATGTCTTCTTCCCCAACTCTGCCACTGGCTCTCCCAGCTGCATGGGTTCTGACTCACCCTCCCGGTCAGACTGCTCAGCTGACAACCTCTCCGGTGCTCTGAGAGCCTCTCCACTTCCTGGCTCCAACCTCTGCTGCAAACCTGCTGCAGGCAATTCAGCCCTCTCAGCTCCTGGTAGCTCAGCTCTTCTGCATGGGTCAGCACCTTCTCTACCTCTCCTGTGTCCTCCTTCTTCTCTCCGGTCTCTTCCTTCTCCTCCCTCTCCTCCTCCTTGGTCTCTATACTCTAGCACAGGCTTATACCTCCAGGGTTCTAGCTCCACCTCCTTCCTTCCCAGGTGATGGCAATCCCCCTGCCTTCTGGTATTTGAGTAATCAGGGAACTTGTTGAAGTAAGGGTTTTGGGCCTCGTGCCCGTAATCTCTCTCTCTTATTTTACTAGAGACTGCATGAAATCTGTTCAAGCTGGGGGTTTTCTGGTTCTTAGGTGTGGCTGTGGCTTTTTCACCCTGCACTCCTAAAATGGGACCCTTTACTAGGGTGAATTCTTTACGTTTCTCACCTCCCCCATACTCAGGATAGATGACCTTGCCACAATGTCAAAAGCAATATTAAAGCTACTGAAATGCAGAGGGCATGGGGAAAAGAAGAAGTGCTCTGGATTGTATTGGAAAGAGGAGATGGCACTGTCATCCATACTGCTATAGTCTACAGACCTCCGACTCAAATTGAAGAAATAGATAATGAATTGATTATAGATATTGCCAAGATAGCCACAAAGGGGGAAGTGATCATATTGGGTGACTTTAATCTGCCCAATGTGGATTGGATTACTCCTTCTGCAAATCTGGAAAGAATCAAAAAAATTGTGGATGCTTTCCAAGATGCGTTACTTAGACAAATGGTGATGGAACCAACCAGGGAAAGCTCAACGCTGGATTTAGTGCTCACCAACGGTGATAGTGTGTCAAATGTCTGGGGAGTGCCCCTGTGAGCAACAGTGATCATCACACGGTGTGGTTTGAGATAAAAGCCAAGGTGCAGTCCAATCATAGCATGCTCAAAGTCCTAAACTTCAAAAACACTGACTTCAATAAAATGGCCGATACCTAAAGGAGGAGCTGACAGGGTGGAAGGGGATAAGGGAAATGGAATTGCAATGGGCTAAACTAAAGGTGGCAATAAAAGGGGCAAAAGATAAATATGTAAGGAACATAAATAAAAACAAGAGGAGAAGGTGGTTTTCCAAAGAAGTGGCTGTTCAAAAAAGGCAAAAAACACAGCTTTCACAAAATTCAAAAGCTTGCAAACAGAGGAACACAGAAAGGAATACAGGATAAAACTAAAAAAGAGACAAAAAGAAAAATAAGGAAAGCAAAATGAAAGGCAGAGGAAAAGATGGCTAAAGATGTGAAGTGTGGCGACAAAACTTTCTTCAGGTATATTCAGGAGAGGAGGAAAATCAGAAGTGCTGGGAACGGACTCATGGAAAGTGACATTGAACAAGCGAAATTGCTAAACAAATACTTCTGCTCTGTTTTTATTAAAGAAAATCCTGGTGAAGGACCACCTGTGACTCCCAAATATAAAAAATGGGAATGAAGTAGATACCACACCATTCACAGAAGATGATGTGTTAGAACAACTTGCAAAACAAAGTGGACAAGGCCATGGGACCAGATGGGATACATCCCAGGATACTGAAAGAGCTCAGAGAGGTTCTTGCAGGGTCGTTAAAGGATGCTTTCAACAGATCTTTGGAAACAGGAGAGGTTTCTCAGGATTGGAGAATGGCTGATGTGGTACCTCTTCACAAAAGTGGTGACAGGGAAGAAGTGAAAAACTACAGGCCCGTGAGCTTTACCTCAGTGGCGGGAAAAGTAATGGAGGTGCTCCTGAAAGAGCGAATAGTGGGCTTTCTCAAAACCAACAGGTTGCATGATCCAAGGCAATATGGTTTTACCAAAGGGCGATCTTGCCAAACATCTGATTGAGTTCTTTGACTGGGTGACCAGAGAACTAGATCAGGGGCATGCAATGGATGTCATCTACCTGGATTTCAGCAAAGCCTTTGATACTGTTCCTCATAGGAGGCTTATCAATAAACTCAGTAGTTTCGGGATGGGTCCCAAGGTGGTGAACTGGATCAGAAATTGGTTGACTGACAGACGACAGAAGGTGATGGCAAATGGAGCTCACTTGGATGAAAGGAGGGTGATTAGCGGGGTGCCCCAGGGTTCGGTACTGGGTCCGGCACTGTTCAATGTATTTGTGAGTGATATTGCTGAAGGACCGAATGGAAAAGTCTGTCGTTTTGCAGATGACACGAAAATTTGCAACAAAGTGGACTCCCCTGAGGAAAGATCTACAAAAGCTGGAAAAATGGTCTAATGCTTGGCAGTTAACATAGAAACACAGAAATATGATGATAGAAAAAGACCACATGGCCTATCTAGTCTGTCCTTCCATATCAGCAACTACAACAGTCTCCTTTTTACCTTTAGAGATCCTCTGTATTTGTCCCATGCTTTTTTGAATTCAGTTACTGTTCTCATCTCTACCACCTCCACTGGATGCACCACTCTTTCCGTAAAGAAATATTTCCGCATATCACTCCTGAATCTATCCCCCTTCATCCTAATCCCATGTCCCCTCGTAGCAGAACTTGCTTTCAATTGAAAGAGGCTCTCTCCCTGAACATTTATGCCATGGAGGTATTTAAACATCTCAATCATATCATCTCTATCCTGCCTTTCCTCTAAGATGTACATATTAAGATCCTTAAGTCTGTCCTCATATGCTTTATAACGAAGACCACTAACCATTTTAGTAGCCACTCTCTGCACCGACTCCATCCTGTTAACATCCTTTTGAAGGTGCGGTCTCCAGAATTGCACACTATACTCCAAATGAGATCGCACCAAAGACTTATACAGAGGCACTATCACCTCCTTTTTTCTGCTAGCCATTCCTCTCCGTATGCACCCAAGCATCCTTCTAGCTTTTGCCGTCGCCTTTTCTACCTGTTTAGCTACTTTAAGATCATCAGACACAATCATGCCTAGGTCCCGCTCTTCTTTAGTGGACAAAAGTACTTCACCCCCTATACTATATTGCTCCCTTGGATTGCTGCAGCCCAAATGCATGACCTTACATTTTTTAACATTAAATCCCAGCTGCCAAATTCTAGACCATTCTTCAAGCTTAGCTAGATCCCTCCTCATGTTATCTACACCTTCCTGGGTGTCTACTCTATTGCAGATTTTGGTATCATCCGCAAAGAGGCAAACCTTACCCAACAGCCCTTCTGCTATATCACTAACAAAGATGTTAAAAAGAATCGGACCAAGGACAGATCCCTGGGGCACACCACTGGTAACATCCTTCTCCTCAGAGTGAGCTCCATTTACCTGTACTCTTTGTTGCCTCCCATCCAACCAATTTCTAGCCCAAGCAGTAACTTTAGGGTCCATCCCTTGGGTGCTCAGTTTGTTTATAAATCGCCTGTGAGGAACAGTGTCAAAGGCTTTACTGAAATCCAAATACACCACATCTAGGGCTCTCCCTCGGTCTAACTCCCTGGTCACCCAGTCAAAGAAATCAATCAGATTTGTCTGACAAGACCTGCCTCTGGTGAATCCCTGCTGCCTCGGATCCTGTAATCCGCTGGACTCCAGAAACCTCACTATTTTCTCTTTCAGCAGCGTTTCCAATAATTTACTCACCACCGAAGTTAAACTAACCAGCCTGCAGTTTTCAACCACATCCTAACTTCCGCTTTTGTATAAAGGCACCACATGAACCTCTCTCCAGTCCTTTGGCACCACTCCCGACTCCAACAAGGCATTGAAAAGGTCAGTCAGTGGAGCTGCTAGAACATCCCCAAGTTCCCTCAGTATTCTAGGGTGTATCCCATCCGGTCCCATCGCTTTGTCATGTGAAGAAGTGCAGTGTCATGCACTTGGGAAGCAGAAATCCAAGGGAAATGTATGCGATAGGGGGCGAAAGGTTTGTGTGCACGGACCAGAAGGACCTTGGTGTGATTATTTCTGAGGATCTCAAGGTGGCAAAACAGTGCGACAAGGCGGTGGCAAAAGCCAGGAGGATGTTGGGTTGCATACAAAGAAGAATTACCAGCAGAAAGGAAGAGGTACTAATGCCACTGTATAAGTAACTGGTAAGGCCTCACTTGGAATACTGTGTTCAGTTTTGGAGACCGTATCTTGCAAAGGATGTAAAAAGACTGGAAACTGTTCAGAGGAAGGCAACCAAAATGATTTGGAGCCTGCGTTGGAAGCCTTATGAGAAAAGACTTGAAGACCTAAATATGTACACTCTGGAGGAGAGGAGGGACAGGGGAGATATAATTCAGACCTTTAAATACTTAAAGAGAAATAATGAACAAACTTCTTCCAAAGATGGGGAAGCTGTAAAACGAGAGGGCATAATATGAAGCTGCAAGATGGTAAATTGAAAGGCAATGTCAGGAAATACTTTTTCACTGAAAGGGTGGTGGATGCTTGGAATGTCCTCCCGAAGGAAGTGGTGGGAGAAAATACAGTGACAGAATTCAAAATGGGATGGGACAGACACAGTGGATCCCTTTACAGCAACAGGATAAAATCAAAATAAACTTAACTATCTAATTTCTCAACTAATAGGGGAGTCCTACACGGAGCGGTGGGTTCACCCCTAAACAAAGACATGGGGAGGGGTGGCCTGCATGGAGCGGCAGGTGCACCTACTCTTGCCATCTTACTGGGCAGATTAGATGGACCATACTGGTCTTTATCTGCCGTCATTTACTATGTTACTATGTATCTTCTTTCCTTATGAAAGTGCAGGACTCGAGGGTCACGTCACTGCACATAATGTTCAAGCCATGGATACCTCTATGGCGATTGAAGAGATATGCAAGGCAGCAACCTGGTCCTCTGTCCATACTTTTGCTGCTCACTATTGCCTGGACAAGGACTCCTGTTGGGATGCCTTGTTCGCCAGCATCTCTTTCAGATTTAGATCAACTCCTACTCCTCGTTCCGGGTTTTGATACCAGACATCCTTAGAGAATATATGACCTGCTTACTTAGGCCTGTATTCCACAGCTCATGCTGAGGTCATCTCTCTGGGATCTCCAAGCTAGGGAAGACTACATTCCTGCGTTTCCTGGAGATAGCGTAGTTACTCACCTTTAAGAGGTGATCTCCGGAAACAGCAGGAATTTAGTCTTCACAACCCACCCTCCTCTCCTAGGAGTTGTACTTTTCCTCTTCTTCTCCTTCTCTCCTTTTATCTGAGCTACAAACTCAACTGAGGAGGGAGAGCTGGAAAGACGGGAAGGCAGCTATGCAGGCACAGTGGGATGCTCCCAAAGGCTTTCCTATTGAACGCTGGGGCGCGGGCTCCATCGATACCGACGTCACCCATATGTGAAGACTAAATTCCTGCTGTTCCCGGAGATCACCTGTTACAGGTGAGTAACTACGCTTTATTGCCGCTGCATTCTGTGGGTGTTGAGTTTGTTTTGTTTTGTTTTTTGGTTCACCATGTCTTCAGGGTGAATCTCGATGGTCTCCTGGAGTGTGATGTCCCTGGTGAGAGCTCCTACGATGTTGAAAAGCTCTCTTGGCTTGTTTAGTGATCGCATGATTAGGTTTGTTGTTTACAGTTGTTGATCAAAGAGTTGTAATTGTTCTGCTTCGTGTGGTATACTCATTGAATGTCAGGGTCTTTGGTTTTCCTCCATTTCCTTTCCATTTTCCTCAGTTCTCTTTTTGCATCTCTAATTGTACTGGAGTACCAAGGGGGGGATGGTTTAGTGCGTGTGTATGTGTAGTTTCTGTGAAGTGCAGCTGCTGCAGCAGATAATGTGCTAGTCCAATTTTCAATGATTTTTATCAAGGTCATCTGTATTTTGTTGTTGTAGGTTTGGGGTGACCTCTTTCAAAAAGGTTTCTTTATCAAATGATTTAAATCTTCTTTTGGTTTCTGATTTTTCTTGTGTATGCGTTGGTTGGTTGATCTGCATTGTGATGGTTATTATGTGATGGTCCGACCATGTTATTGGTAGAATTATGGGACGGGAAACTGTGCTAGGTGTTTGTAGTGCTTTGGGGATGACTATAACGGGTTGTTCCATGTCTGTGGGTGGCTTCTTTGATTAATTGTTGATATTGTAGTGCTTCCATAGCCTTGAGTTTACATGAATCATTAACGGCAGGGGAAATGCTTCACATAAAACTGGGTTTAATATAGATTAATTTATTCCCTTTGTAAAATTACCTAAACAAAGCTCCTTGAAGAATGGCAAATTGTTTACTTTTAACAGATATTCAAATGTGGAACTATTTACTTCCTAGATTTTCCCTACTAAGCAATAAAAATCTGTTATCTTTAGTCAACAAGCTAAGTTGAAATTAGGCCTTACCTGCTCATTGGCTTTCCTTGAGGAACTCCAGTCCAGCCCCGCACCTCAGGATACTCAACCCCCACCAGCAGTTGGAGGCTGAGCATGTCACAATTTAATGACATCAGGATACTTAGGCAGCTGGCACCTCCCACCAGCCCCAGTAACCTATTGACAAAGCAGACTCACCAGAGCAAATAAGAATCTAACATCAGAACTTTAACAACTATAACAGGTTCCCCAAAGGAAAAAAACACAAGGGCAAAACCACCCTCCCCCCCCCCGGAAGCCACCTCCGTGGCCCCCACCCTACACATGGGAGCCCTCCCCACCAAAGGCAGCATACCTACTCAACACGCCACTAGCCTCCCTAGAGGATGGGACAGGCTTCTTATGAAAAAACAGACACTGGAACCTGCGTGTCTTCTCCTTTTGCACTGCGGTGCTGCTTAGACCATGCTAGGCTTTTACTAAGATGAGATTCTCCAGGCCCAGGGTCGTGAGCACCGCTTTTGAAATGCAGATGGGAGGGTTTCGGGACTGGACTGGAGTTCCTCAAGGAAAGCCAATTAGCAGGTAAGGCCTAATTTCACCTTCCTTATCATCCCTCCAGTCCAGTCCCGCACCTTAGGGATATAACAGAGCTACTTAACTGTGGGAGGGACCTACAAGCCCGGCCTGGAGCACTGCTGATCCGAACTTCGCATCCCCCACCATTTGCACGTCCAACCTGTAATGCTTCGCAAATGTATGCAGGAACGACCAGGTGGCAGCACGAGATATATCCCCTGATGGGACTATATTCCCCTCCGTCCAGGAGGTCGCCTGTGCCCTGGTAGAATGAGCCTGCAGGCCATGCGGGACTACTTTTCCCCACAACAAATAGGTTAACACAATCGCATCCTTAATCCATCTGGAAATGAAAGATTTTGCCGCTGCTTCCCCCTTATGCAGCCCCCCAAACAGAAGGAAAAGCCGATCCGACCTTCAAAAGGAAGTTGTTCTCTTGAGATACCTTCTTAAGGCTCTCCTGACATCCAGAAAATGCAACTGCGAATCCCCAAGCTTTCGGCCAGACCTGACAACACCGGGAGGGTGACCAGCTGATTCAGAAGAAACGGTGACAACACTTTTGGCAAGAAAGAGGACACCGTCCTCCCTGGGAAAGGATAGAAAAGGCTCCCTGCATGACAAGGCCTGGAGTAACGAGATCCTCCGGGCGGAACAGATTGAAGACGGTATTTTTGGTGGCAAAGTCAAGTCCTTCAGGGAACATGCCCCCAACAGCTCAAAGGGCTCCCGCGTCAGAGCTGAAAGCACCAAATTGAGATTCCAGGAAAGCACCAGCACCCTCCTGAGCAGGCAGAGCTGCTTAACTGCTCTCAGGAAACGAGTCACCTCCAGGTGAGTTCTCAAGGAAAGCCCTTGATCCTGCCTTGATAACAAGCCAGTGCAGCCACTTGCACCTTCAAAGAGCCACATGCGAGCCACTTTTCAAACTCCGCCTGGAGGAACACCAACATTTCTGGAACGGACGCAGACAATGGCCTACACCTCCTATCTGTGCACCAGTCCTCAAAAACTCTCCACACTCGAATGCAAGACAAAGACCTCTTCCTAGCCATAAGAAGGGTGGATATCAACCGAGAGGAATAACCTCACTTCCTTAACCTAGCCCTCTCAAGAGCTATGTCATAAGCGAAAACTGATCCACCTGAGGTATTAAGACTGGACCCTGAACCAGCAGATCTGGTCTGCTCGGAAGCCTCCACGGCTTGGCCGCCAACAGCTGAACTAAGTCTGCGTACCACAGGTGTCTGGGCCAATCCAGGGTGATCTAAAAGAATTGCACTGGCTGCCCATCTACTGTCGTACTACATATAAGATAGTATTGATGACATTTAAAGCCATCAACAACATGTCCGCCTCCTCCCTAACATGTCCACCTCACCCCAACAAACAGGGTAAGGAGATCTTTTGCCATCAATACCCTCCAAACCCCATGTGAAATAACGAAATGTAACCAGACGACAATAAGAAGAGCTTTCAAGTACTATGTCCCCATATGCTGGAACATGCTTCCACCTCCCATACGAGCAATTACCGAAATCGCACAATTCAGAAGGGCCTTAAAGCATCACCTCTTTCTATTACACTATTCACAACCAAATTTAGCAGTACCACATCCAGTTAAACAATGATCGACTGCAAGAAACTCATGAACCAATTGTACTATTTATGTATGTGTACTGCAGATATTGTAAATAGTTACCCCAGTTGATCTCCAAGTTCTTGTTCCTGTTCGATGTAAACGCATAACAGATTTCTGAAATGCTTGAATGTTTCCTGTAAACCGCATTGATTTTAAAGAGCGCGGTATAGAAGAACAATAAATAAATAAATCCGGACAATCAGCCTGCGGTGTGCCTCCACTCTCTGAATCACGCACCCTATGAGTGCCCACGGCAGAAAGACGTAGAGAAGCCCCTGCCTGGGCCAATGCTGCATGAGTGCGTCCAGTCCTTCCGACATTCTCTCTCTCCACTGGCTGAAGAACCTGCTCACATTGGCCGATGCAAATTTTACCATCAAATCCATGACTGGCACCCTCCAAAGGCACACAATCTGCTCGAAGACTTCCTGGTTCAGTTGCCACTCTCCTGGATCCAAATGCACTTGACTGAGGTAGTCTGCTGTGATATTCTTTGTCCTGGCCACATGTGCCACCAAGATCACCTGCAGATGGGCCTCCACCCCACTGAGCAACTTCTCCGCCTCGCTCTCCAACCTGGCGCTATTCTCCCTTGCCAATTGATGTACACTACTGTGGAGGCATTGTCATAGAACACCCATCCTCCCTTCCCATGCAGCATTGGGAGAAACTCCTGTAATGCGAGGAGAACAGCTCTCATCTCCAGCCAATTGATGGATCACATCCCCTCTTCTGTTGTCCACTGACCTTGAATGACATGCCCCTTGCAATGGGCTCCCCAGCCTGAAAGGCTGGCATCCGTTGTTAGGGGAACCCAGAGCGGAGACTCCAACAGGACACCTGCTGCCAAATTCTCTTTGCAGATCCACCATTTGAGCACTGTCTGAACCTGCCACAGACAGATCAACGGGTCCGATAGAGGATGTTGCTGATGTGACCAGTGGTACAGAAGCACTCTCTGCAACGGTCACATGTGGGCCTGCACCCTGGGGGCAAGTTCTATCGTTGCCGCCATAGTCCTTAACAGCTGAAGATAGTCTCACACCATCAAGAGGAGGAACTGCCGGACCCACAGCCTTAGCGCTTGCATCCTCTTTTATGGTAGAAATACCCTACCGCAGCTGGTGTCGAAGCGCACCCAGAGATACTCGAGATTCTGCAAAGGAGTCAAGTGACTCTTTGCGAGATTGATGACCCAGCCGAGACTCTGCAAGAAGTCGACTACCCGAGCCGTGGCCCGCACACTCTCCACTCAGATTTTGCTCGAATGAGCCAATCATCTTTGTACGGATGCACCAGTATGCCTTCTCATCATAAAGCTGCCACCACCACAACCATCATCTTGGTGAGCGCGAGACCAAATGGCAAGGCCTGAAATTGAAAATGCCGCTTAGGCAACGCAAAGCAGAGAAATTGATGAACGGAGTGGAACGGGTAAACGTAGATCGATTGTTTACGTTATCAGAATATAGAAAGACTAGGGGACATGCAATGAAGCTACACGGTAAACTATTTAAGACTAATAAAAGTAAATATTTTTTCACTCAACGTGTAATCAAACTCTGGAATTTGTTACCGGAGGATGTAGTAAAGGCTGTTAGTGTAGCTGGGCTTAAAAAAGGTTTGGACAGGTTCCTGGAGGAAAGGTCCATAAACCATTATTAAGAAGGGACCCAGGATATCAATGCTTGACCCAGTACAAGCATTGTAGAACCTGTGTCTTTTGGGGAAACTGCTAGGTACGTATGACCTAGATTGGCCACTGTTGGAAACAGGATACTGGGCTTGATGGACCTTGGTCTGACCCAGTATGGCATATCTTATGTTCTTATGTTCTTATGATGATGGTCCAGGTGGATGGGGACATGGAGGTACGCTTCTGTAAGGTCTAGAGAGGTAAGGAATTCCCCCTCTCTCACAGCCACAATCACTGACCTGAGGGTCTCCATATGAAACTTCGGCACTTGCAGGCACCTGTTCACCTGCTTGAGGTCGAGAATGGGTTGACTCTTCTTTATTGGGGACTATGAAATAAATTGAGTATCGACCTGTGCCGCATTGGTCCATGGGCACTGGTACTACCGCTTTCAACCTCAGGAGTCTTTTGAGCGTTTCCTGCACCCCTTGTGCCTTTCCACGCGCCTTGCAGGGGGAGCGAATGAAAGCCAGCATGAGCAATCTGGTGAATTCCAGCAAGTAGCTGTCCAGTACCACCTGTAGGACGCACCGATCCGACATAGCTCGGGTCCAGGCAGGGTAGAAGTCCCATGGACTGTACTCCCACCTGGGCCCCCCTCGTTTCATTGTTGTTTCTTTTGGGCTGAGGAGGCCACGGAGGCTGAGAAGAAACCTCTACCTGCTCCAAGAAACCCCTGAAATGACAGTTCCCTGAAGGAGAACTGCCCTCTTTGGGACGACACAAAGCGCACCTTCCAAAAATGCTTAAATTCCAGGGATTGTCCTCTGCCCGAGCCAGCGCTCTAGCCCTGTTTTGCAAAAGGAGAAGACACGCAGGTTCCTGTGTCTGTTTTTTTTATAAGAAGCCTGTCCCATCCTCTAGGGCAGTGGTCCTCAAACCAGTCCTCTGGGGCCCACAGGCCAGTCAGGTTTTCAGGATACCCACAATAAATATGCATGAGATAGATCTGCATGTACTGCTTCCATTGTATGCAGATCTATCTCATGCATATTCATTGTGGGTATCCTGAAAACCTGACTGGCCTGTGGGCCCCAGAGGACTGGGTTGAGGACCACTGCTCTAGGAAGGCTAGTGGTGTGTTGAGTAGGTATGCTGCCTTTGGTGGGGAGGGTTCCCATGTGTAGGATGGGCGCCTCCCTTTGGACTCCCCCCAAGTCCTTTACCAACTTCTTTAGCTCCTCTCCAAACAACTGCTTGCCTTTGAATGGCAGCTTACTTAAGCGGGCCTTCGAAGAAGCATCCACAGACTAGTTGTGGAGCAAGAGGTAGCGACGTGCCGCCACTACTGAGGAAATGGACCTCTCCAGCCCAACTCGCCGATCGGAAGTCGGGGGAAGAATCAGGAGCTGCTTGCCTCTCCCACTCCCACCACCAAGGACCATTCGGGACTCTCCTGCAAGTTCAAAAGCAGCTCACTGGCAGGCGTTCCCACGTCTGAGGGCCTCGCCAGAGGGCCCTTTGGCATGGCCCTTAGACATGGAAATTAGGCAACAGAACCAAAAGGTACGTCTGTTTCTACTCATTTCAGAGCTATACCATTAACCTTTATTGCCTGCTGTAAGCTAACATATGTAACACAAACAAAATAACTTTAATATCCTCATATGAGTTACCTGCATATCTCCCATGTTATACTCACTATTTGTATATACACTGTATGTAAAACTCCTGCATCAACAAGCAAATTTATAAGGTCATTTCCACAAACAACATTGATATCTTTACAATCTCTGTAAGCCATTGAAATAACAGTCCTGTTGCATTGTATTGTATCCTCCTTCAACTTGTTTTAAACTCCTTGAAAGGCAACACTATGCAATCTCTATAAGGAGAACAGGCAAACCCAGAATCCAGAAATCTGCAATCTAAATGTAAACACAACTGTATAGACGATCTGTCTAGCCAAGACTACCTACTGTATCTATCAATATAGTCTAATATAGCCTAGTATAGCACACTATCCTGAGAAACGTGTAGATTTGTACACACCAGCATCATCACCATTAAGAAAACAAGAGCTATAAAATCACAGAGTGATGGAATACAATTCTTTATTTACACTGCTCTGTGCTGCAAACCTTCTAAGTCTGATCACTCCTGCAATACACCAAACAAGCCTCACTAACCAGTTATCATACAGCATACCTATAATTCCTTCCAACTATCGCCCAACAGACACTGATTACAGATACAAACACCTAGGAAGGACACAAAATACACAACAAAGACGCATTCATTTAATTCCATGCAATACACCCACGATAATCCAAACAAAAGACTAATAACGCTTGTGACTTTAATTTAGCCTCACTACAAAATACCCACGCCCTCTCATTCATTAAAGCCATGAATGAAATGGATTTTACCCAAATTATAAATACCGCTACACAGAACAAAGGAAATATCCTGGACCTTATTTTCCTCCCATCGCAGACATTACAAGATCATACCATACACTACCAAACCTAACCCGTCCCATGGTCTGACCACCATAGCAGCACTTCTGAAATACCACACAATGTCACAACACATAAACCGAAACCTAAGATCCAACCCAACAAACACTTTAACAAGGATTCATTCATTCGAGATATCCTTCCACAATTAAAATATGACACAACTGACATTGATATACTTCGGAACTCCTGGAACATGACGATATCACAGGCAGCAATTGACCCACTAACCACAAATGATCGAACACCTAGAAGTTCCAACATATGGCATAATGATGATCTAAGAAATCTAAGAAGACTCCTCCGCAAAATTGAAAGAAAATGGAGGAAAACCAAGAGCTCAGCAGACAAACAACAATACATGACCACACTAGAAATATATAACGAATCCATTAACAAGGCCAAAAAGGAAAACCACATGAAGATCCTAATGAACTCTCTCAATAGACTAAGAGACCTGTTCCAGATAGCAAAATCACTAACTAAGTCATCAGACACAGCTAACCCCTCTACCCAAGTAAATCCGCAATCTCTAGCGGAATACTATAACACCAAATTATGCTCTACCCAACAAATCCACCCAAGCACCTCATTACAACCCTCATTACATCCCTTACTTGATTCCCCAAAACTAAACTCATTCCCAACAAACTCCATAGCGCAACTAGAGAAGACTGTCACTAGAATAAACACAACCACAGCCCCGGGAGATCCATGCCCTGCTACATGGGGAAAGATGGCACATGATGCCCTAGCTCCAATAATACAAAAGATTGTAAACCTTTCCTTAACTCAAGGCTACATGCCAAAACCTCTGAAACAGGCAACTATACGTCCTATATTAAAATCTAATAAGCTAGACAAAACTACAGCCAAGCTCATATAGACCAATATCAAAAGCCTACCTTTCCAAGCAAAAGTAATAGAAAAAAACAGTTCTAAACTGCCTACAAGACCACCTATTATTTATTTATTTATATTTCTTATATACCGAGCTATTATAATCAGTGCGGTTTACAGTTGAACAAAACATACTACAATGCATCAGGACACATTGAGTTTACATAGAACAGGGTAGTAAAAAACATGGAAGAACGAGGGGTAACTATATACAAATTATAATGATGAGTATTCTTATGAGGGGCATATAAGGGTCTGTAATAGAGGCGGATACTCATGGGT
This sequence comes from Ichthyophis bannanicus, assembly GCA_033557465.1. Taxonomy (NCBI): domain Eukaryota; kingdom Metazoa; phylum Chordata; class Amphibia; order Gymnophiona; family Ichthyophiidae; genus Ichthyophis; species Ichthyophis bannanicus. Next base: position 49,643,492 of record CM066031.1, read on the forward strand.
CAGGGCGAGGAGGGAGGGGAAAGCTGAATAACCGTTATCAATGGGGGGCTGCTCAATGGGATGAGCTAGGTAGGGAGTCAAGGAAGTGGTTGTGTGCTTTCCGAACTTGGTATCAGGGTAATGTTGTATGAACAAGTGGTGTTTGAGGGCTTTTCTGAACAGGATCAGGTTCGAGGTGGCTCGGATTTCTGCAGGGAGGGCATTCCAGGCAATAGGTGTGAAAATGGAGAAAGCTCTGCTGGCTGTTGACTTTGTACATTTTGTCAGAAGCTTAGGGACTTCAAGTGTGTTCATCTGTGTAGATCTCCTGACTCTGTTGGCTGGTATGCGGTGGAGAAGTGCACTGATGGGCATAGGGGGCCGGGTCTTGAGGACTTTGAATGTCCTCAAGAACCGGCCAATGTAGGTTCTTCAGGACTGGCGTTATGTGATCTGACCTTGATGCTCCGACTAGAACCCTTGCGGCTGAATTCATGGCAAGTCGGAGTGGGTTTAGGGTTGACTGGAAGTCCATGTAGAATGACATTCGCGAAGTCGAGATGTGGGATAACTAAGGCTTGGAAGATTGATCGGTAGTCGGAGAAATCAAGTAATGGGCGGAGTTGCCTTAGCGTTCGGATCTTATGATAGATTGCTTTTGTGGTGTTTGTGACATGGGCTGACATATCTAGGCGCTGGTCAAGGGTAATGCCTAGGTAGCGAATTGTGGATTTTGCCTTCAGTTCTATATTGTTGACTTGAAGTGAGGGAGGAGGCGTGAACTTCTGATTCCTCGTGACGAATAGGGCGTCTGTTTTGCTGTGGTTAGCCCAGAGATTTTGAGTTAGAAGCCAATCTGATACTGCTTCAAAGCATCTTAGTATTGGAGAGAAGTCGGGTTGATCAATCTTAAAAGGTGTGTAGATGAAGATGTCATCGGCATAGGCAAGGCATTGGACATTGAAGGAGCAGATTAAAGCACAGATAGGTTGCATGTAGATGTTGAACAACAATGCAGAAAGGGATGAGCCCTGAGGTATGCCTTGCTTCAGAGGAAAAGGCTCTGATGTCGTGGAGTCTGTTCTGACTTGTTGCCATCTGTTGCATAGATAAGATTTACACCAGGCTAGTGCTGAGCCTTGTATCCCTTTTTCTTTGAGACGAAGTAGAAGTGTCTCGTGATTCACCGAGTCAAAAGCGGCTGCTATGTCCAAGAATATGAAGACGAATCCTTGGTGGATGTTGTCAAGACCTGTGATTAGATTGTTGAAGAGGGTTGTGAGAATGGTGTCAATGCCATGAGCTTCTCTAAAACCATGTTGGGAGGGGTCCAAAGGTGCTTCAGTGTCGACATGGTGTTGAATTTGTTGCAGGACTACCTTCTCAATGATTTTAGCAAGCAAAGGGATGCTCGAAATTGGCCTGTAAGATTCAACTTTAGATGGGTCGAGTTTGTTGTTTTTCAGCAGAGGGCGGATAGACGTGTATTTTAAGCTTTGAGGGAAGGATCCTGTTGAGAAGGACTGGTTCAGGATTCTGCAGATAGTTGGGCTGAGGTCATGACGCAACTCTTTGATCCAACCTGCAGGACAAGGATCGTTGGGGGTAGTGGTGAGGTTAATGGAGGATATGGTATCGATGATCTCTTCATTAGAAATCTCAGTGAAATTCAGCAGGGGGGTTGTTTGAGAGGTGGGTATGATGTTGTACTCATGTTGGTCTGGACCATCTTCGACTGTAGGTAGTTGGAATAGTCTTGTGGCTGGGGCATGGGTGGGTGGTCTAGTGCTGATTCGCCTGTTATGGACTTTACAATATTGAATAGATCATGTGGTCTGTTTAATGATCACTTCAATAATTCTGAATGGTACTGCTTTCTTTTTTCCATGTTTTTTTCTCGGTGTATTTGTAGGTGAGTGGAGTACGCACAGAGTGCCTCGGGGGTCCGGACGTGGCGCCACTGTCTCTCTAGCTTGCGTAGGTAAAGGAGCGATGTTCGAAGATCCTGGGAGTACCATGGTGCATGTTCGCGTTTTGCTATGCTCTTGTTAGTGGGTGGGATGCAGGCAGCAGCTCTGATGGCGTTATTCCAGGTGGTTACCAATTCGTCAGGGTCAAGGGAATCAGTGGCAAGGAGAGGTAGGATCTTCTTGAGAGCCTTATCCTTGACGAGGGGTCGAAAGTGTGATGTACTAAGTCTAGGAGGGGTATACGTTTTGTTGCTAACATTACAGAGGTAGTTGGTGGGTATGTTGAATAAGAGTAGATGCTTTCCATAACACCTGTACCTTGGTCCGACCATCAGCAGGTTCTGGGTATGTTTGACAACAGTCTGAGGAGCGAAGATCAAGTCGAGTTTACCCCCCTTGCTATGAGTGGGAGCATCGATGAGTTGCATATAACCCAGCTCGTTTATTGCATCAAGAAAGGCTGACAAATGCATATCTTGTAGGGAGGGCAGATTGAAGTCTCCCATCAGCCAGTTTAGGGAGCGTGTGTTATGGGGGTTACAGGCTAGGTTGATTATTGATGATAAGTCATCCGGTGATGAAGATGGTGCTCGGTATAGGAGGTTAATTGAGCAGTGCTCATTCGAAATGGAGACTATGTCCAGATAGGCAGAGCTAGTGGAATTGTTCAGGGAAAAATGGAGTTCAGATTTGGCAATGATGAGTGTGCCGCCACCCCTCTGGTGGGACCTATGGCAGGCAAAGATCGAGTAACCAGGTGGTGACATCTGGTTGATTAGGACATTATCGCAGTCGGATAACCATGACTCAGTTATCATTAGGATATCAAGATTATTGTGGGTTATCAGGTCGGTGATTGCAGGCCATTTTGAGCGAATCGATCTCGCATTTATTAGAGCACATTTATGTAAGCGTTGGTTGTTGAGTTTCTCCTGTTGGATCCTCTTAAAGCTCTGTAAAGGGATGTGTAGGAGGTGTGGATGGAGGGTATTAGTTCTTGTAAAAGTGTGGTGGGGATTTCCAGATGATCTTCTACAATGGTTGTGGAGAGTTGGGATGTGATTGGTGTGATGGATGAGTGCCTGCGAAAGGTTGGGGGCCCAGGAGGTAAGGAGGAAGAGGATTAAGGACAGGATAGGGTGCATTTTGAGGTATTCTGGGAGAGGCAATTACTTAAGGAGCAGGACTGTTTGTTTATCCTCTCTTTACTCCTATGTTTAAACATGTGTTGTAGAATTGCAGAATTGGGTAACAGTTATAAAGAATATAACAATGTATCTAGTAATATATATATGAGATACTTCAATACAATGAGAAGCTGAGACGGTCGAGGGTTACAGAGTTTAGTAACAGTGTTGCAGATGGCTTTACCGGTAGGTGGGAGGCATATCCAACTTATGCAGGTAATGTAGGACACAGGGGTGCACAATAGTGGGTTAGCATTCAGTTCGTGAAGTCTTAGCTGGAATTACCTCTTTGAATGGAGAGTTGGATCACCTAGACTTAAACTCCCCTCATGATACACAACAGTATGGCTTCAGATTGCACCATGGAGTTGAAACACTACTAATAGCCCTGTCTGACACTCTCACCAAAAGTACTGAAAAACCCAAAAATGCAGTCATATATCATAGTAGCTTTTGATTCTGTTTATCACAGTATGCTATTAGCAAGACTCCAACAAACTGGAATCTGCGGAATAGCCCTGGCCTGGTTCACCTCATACCTGAACGAACGCACCCAACAAGTAAAAATTGACCAAACATCATCCCAACCCTTTAGTCAAAACCAGGGAATCCCCCAAAAGTCAGCCTTGTCTGCTCTTCTATTTAATATCTACCTTCAGCCAATATGCAAAATCTTCCAAAAGCACAAAATCTTCTACCATATTTATGCTTATGATATCATGATGTACCTCCCAATCAGTACTTTAAAACTTAACCTAGAACAAATCATGTCATGCTTCCACGAAGCCACAGAGTGGCTCGCCTCTAACAACCTAACAATAAACATTAATAAAACAGAAGCCATATTCATAACAAGAGATAAAGAATTCACCCCACCTCCTCAGATAATCCTCGGAAGAGCAACAATCACAATAAAAGATGAGATGAAAAAAATACCTGGGAGTTATCATTGATAGGGCCCTAACATGCAAAGCACACATAACTAATTCCGCACAAGCCATATATAGAAAAACTAAAATGCTTCAACGACTAAGACCATTCCTTGAACCATCAGACTTTAGAACAGTTATTCAAGCAATGATCAATCCCCACATAGACTATTGTAATAGTATCCTCCACGGTCTCCCAGTGCAAACACTATCACACCTTCAACTTGCGCAGAACACAGCCGCACGTATAATAATGCATGCAGCTAATTCTGATCACATCACACCAATACTACACAGCCTTCACTGGCTTCCAATAGCCAGTCGAATTAAGTACAAAAACCTGGTTATTATATTCAAACTCTTACATGACATAGCACCATCACACATCACAACACTGATATCCAAAACTCCAGATACCAGACTGAGAAGGAGCTGTTCGCAAAATTCTCTGTCATCCAAATGACTTCCTTAAGACAACCAAAATGACAAACAAAAGAGCCTTCTCCCACTATGCCCCAACACTTTGGAATGCCTTGCCTCCAGCTATAAAAGAAATAAAAGACCTTACTGATTTCTGAAAAAGATTAAAGACATTACTGTTTAATGAGCTCTATGGTCATTCCCACCCAGAACCCTCTACCACATATCAGAAGGTTCCCTAACACCATATAACTTCATATGCCACAGTACCAGTCACTCGTCCTGCATAACTCAACTAATACACATTTCCCCTCCTGTCCTCTCTTTGGAAGCCCTAAATTGCCATTGCATCCCACAGTCCTGTCAGACCAACTAATGCAAATAGTTATACAGTTAACTCTGTTATTGTACAGTATACAGTTAAAGATGTTCAATGTAACTTGTTCTGTTGATTGTAAACCACCTTGATTGTCAGATAAGGCGTATTTGAGAATGTGAAATAAATAAATAAATACTGTTAGAGAGTCCCCTAACCAGATCATAAAAGGCGTCTGCCAAGTAGGCCGTTCCAAACTCGATTCTCACTGAGTCCCCTTGTTCCTGGGACCCCTCTGCCGACTCAGAGATGCTTTGTGTCCAACACAAACATGCACATGACACCAAGGCCCCACAAGCCAAGGCCTCACATCAAAGGCCTGCCTCAGCAGTGAATCTAGTTTTCTATCCTGGGCATCCTTAAGTATCGTACTGCCCTCTACGGGAATCGTGGTCTTCTTAGTTACCGCTGACACTGCGGCGTCAACCTTCGGAGCCCAGAACATCTCTTTTCCTGTTCCGACAATGGATACAACCGGGTCATTTTATTTTTTAGTTTATGTAATTTCATGTTTCTTTTATACCGCGCTATTTGAAATCAGTGCGATTTACAGATAAAGCATTTGTCCAGTTTAGGCGGGTCTTCACTGGACTTACAATAAACAGGGTTCATTACACAGGGCTAACAGGGTAACTATGTACACTTTGGCTGTCGCAGGATATCTGGGCAGCTCATCATTATCTATAGGGCTAATAGCGTAACTATTTACATTCTCTCTGGCAGTCTCGGGGTGTGTCAATAGCTCTTCATTATCTACAGTTAGGATCAGCTATACACAGGGTGGTAAATTTGGGGGGTGGGGCTCCCGAGGGCAGGGCAGGAGGTGTGTAAGGTGGCTTCGCTGGAAGTGTTGAGCTGGGTCCTGAGTATGACTGGCTGTGGGAAGCCATCTGGTTCAGTGTAATACTGGAGGAACAGGTGGTGCTTCAGTGCTTTTCTAAACTGGGAGAGGTTATCGATGGCCCTGATGGCTGAAGGCAGGTCGTTCCAGCAAGAGGGTGCATAGAGAGCGAAGGCTCTGTTTCTCGTAGCCTGGGAGCATTTGGTGATTGCCTTCAGGATTATAAGAGTGTTGGTGGAGGTGGGTGGTCTGGACGAGGTCTGTGAGGGAGGAGGAGCACTTATTGATGGCTTTATAGGTCATCGTTAGAATCTTGAAGGAGATCCTGCATTGTACCAGCAGCCAGTGCAGATGTTTCAGCACTGGGGTGATATGATCCCTCCTTGACGCTCCGTGCAGGATTCTGGCAGCTGCATTCATTGCAAGCTGTAGGGGGTTGAGTGAGTTTTTCGGGAGGCCGTGCAGTATTGCATTAGCATAGTCGAAGTGTGGCATTACTAGTGCTTGATAGACTGTCCGGAAGTCTTCCGGCTCAAGCAGCTGTCGCAGGTGGCGAAGAGTCCGAATTTTGTGGTAGATCGCCTTTACCATGTTACCTATCTGGGCCTTCATGTTGAGTTGTTGGTCCAGCGCAATGTTCCCTCTAATTTTCTGTAGGCTGTGTGCGCATAAAATATCAGCTGTGTGCAGCTTTTGAAGGAAGGTTACATTTTTGTGCGCCACATAACGACACTTGGAGTTATATATTTTAAAATTTGACTACACGTCAGAATACAGTATGTACACCACATTGATTTTAATCAAATTAAATGAAAATAGATGATTACTAAATGAAGCGGGAAAATTCTAGTAATTACAATCATAACTTTTAAATTTTAAGACGTCTGTGTTGTTTTCTATCAGAATCAGAGCCATAATTTTTGTGCGCTCTGTTGTAAAGTATGTGCGCTCACTCGGCAAGGTGTGTGCACGCGCACACATGCACAGCTTAGAGGGAACAGTGGTCCAGCGTGACCCCTAGATACCATATCATAGGTTTGCTGAGGAGCTCTGCATCACGTACCTTCAGTGAGGGGGGTGGAGTGAATGCGAGGTTCCTGGTGATGAAGAGGACCGCCGTCTTCTTGAAATTTATTTTGAGCTTCTGCGTGTGTAGCCAGTCTGTGACTGCATTGAAGCAGGTTGCCAGCGGAGAGAGGTCTGGATTCTCTGTCGAGATTGGCATGTATAGTAAAACGTCGTCAGCATAGATCAGGCAGTTGATGTTGAAGGATCGGATGAGGTTGCAGATGGGTTGCATGTACACGTTGAACAGTAGGGCTGAGAGTGAGGATCCTTGTGGTACGCCCTTCTCTTGAGGGAAAGGTGTGGAGGTGGAGGGGCCGGAATAGACATGCTGCCTTCTATCTGTCAGATATGACACACACCAGGACAGTGCTGTGCCGTGGACTCCCTTCTCCCTGAGGCGTGACAGGAGTATTTCATGGTTGACGGAATCGAAGGCAGCGGCAATGTCCATGAAGATCAGGGCAAAGCCCTGTCTAATGTTGTCCAAACCTATGGCTCGAGAACTTCTGAGCCCTGCCTCCGGAAGATCCCATTCCTCCAGGATCATCAAGGGGAACACCTTCTGGGGTTTGCGCACGGCCTGCAGAATCGGGTCGTCCAGGGCCTCCTCTTCGGTCACTTTTTTCGCAGACATGTTGAGTGCCTTGAGGGACTCGTTAATGAGGGCTGCCAGCTCTTCCTTCCGAAACACTTTGACAATGCGTGACTCCTCCTCCTGTGGGATCTCCCCCTCTTCTAGCTCCACTGGCTCCAAAGCAGTCCCCAGCTCCCCATCTGAGGAAAGGGAATCGGTATCGTTGGTCGTTTCACACTTGAGGCGCCTCTTGGGCAGGAGCAGCACTGGGTCTGGCCCAGAACCCTGTGTATCTTCCTGAGTGCCCCGTTTCCTGATGCCGCTCACATAGATCTCCCCCTGCCACTTTAAGCAAAACGCCTTATGGAGTAGGAGCACAAATTCGGGGGAAAAATCTCCCAGGACCCCCTCCCCCTGCGCCTGGTAGGAAGAGGGACCTGGGGAGGCCAAGCCTTGATGAAATGGCAGCAGCAAAGGCGGGGGCAGACCTGATTCACTCTCTTTCTGCTGCTCGGGATCCTGAGACGGCGGGACAGCCTCCTCAGAGGTCTTCGCTGCCTCCTGCACATTCTGTTCTGCCGTGTGCGCCTCTGCAGCGCACCCCCAGCAAACCCCCTCAGTGGAGAGAGAGCTCCTATGTGCTCCACAGGTAACGTACTGGGGTCTTGCAGGCATGACCCCCGTGGTCTAATAGGTCCCCACCGGAGCAGTTAACTACTGATCTCCGATTCTGATGATGCTTTTTTTTTTTTTCAAAAAAAAGTTGGAAAACCTCCAGACTGCACAGGAAAGTGCTCCCAATAACCAAAACCCCCCCAAAAATCAAAGAAACCAAAATGAAACTGAAGGCAACTAAAGAAAACCAAAAGAAAATAAATGCTGCCAGCCTTCCTGCTAAAACAAACTGGCGCATCTTATAACTGCCGCCATGCACAGGCCTCTGCCATGAGGTCCAACCAACCCACCGGGACCCCGCCAATACACACACTACCCTCTGACGCCAGTTCCCCTAGCGCCCATCCTTTGCGGCAACAACTGCCGTTCCTCTCGAAGTGCTCAGCCGAAGTGCAGTTTTGGCACTGAGAAGGGGGAGAAAATGAAACTGACTTGCTTGATCTTGTTTTGTCGCTGTCCCCCTCCTGCTCTACAGTTCCTCACCCACTGCACGGGTTCGAGAACTGCAACCACCTCCCTTGAAGGAACTCTGGCGGCATTGTAGCATTCACCCCCATCCAAGGCTCTGCTGTCTTTTATTTTTCTTTAATGAACAGACAGGCCAAAGTCACTGCCCCCCCACCCCCCGACCTGCAGGGCACTGGGTCAGTGCAGAGGGGGTGGAGGAGGGAGGAGACTCCCAGAAGAACAGTAAACCACAGAAGCTTAAAATAAATTAAATTAAATCAAATGAAAAATCAAAGCAAAAAACTCCCTAGTTGTCCCTACAGTGAGTCCACATTAGGGATCACCCGCTCCAGTTGCTTGGAGACTAAGCTTACTGGGGCTAGTGGGAGGTGCCAGCTGCCTAAGTATCCTGATGTCATTAAATTGTGACATGCTCAGTCTCCAAGCTGCTGGTGGGGGTTGATTACCCTGATGTGAGAGATGTGACTGTAAGGATGATTAGAAATGGGGGAGTTGCCCTATAAAGAGAGAATTCTTACACGGGGTGGGTAGAAGCTGGGGTGGGAAAACCCTTTTCTCTTGGTCCAGTTGTCCTGAGTGGCCAGGGGAACGGAGGGTATGAAGCTGAGACATTTAAAGGCTGTGTGAAGACAAGGGCCTCGATCCACTGAATTCTGACTGCTCAACTACACTACAATCCTGACTGGGAGCGAATCCTCTTTAACCCCCTCCACACAGGAACTGCCAATGGGATCTCCAAAGAACCCCCTGGAGACCTCCACCATCGAGCTCTACTGGGGAGAACCTTTAAAAAAAAGCTGCTCTGGAGCTAATATGATCTGAAATCAATGCGCATCAGGAAACAGCATTCACCATCTGCTGGGAGACAGAAATATTGCAGTTTGCCCCTTCCATCTCTGACATTGATCTTTTCCTTTCCGTTTTCTTTTATTTTTTCTATATCACGTCAGATTTCATTTCTTCTTCTTACCATCCAGTTCTTCATCTCCCCCACCTTTTACAGTGATCAACTTCTTGGTTTAACCCCAAAGGATGTAATGTGCGTAATTCATAAATGAATCTCTGTTCAAGACGTAAGAGAAGTTTATCTAAATTGCCCCCTCGCCAATGAGGCCGCACCACTTTCAATACCAAAAATTTCAGATCTGAAAGAGTGTGGTGAGCTGCCAACCAATGATCAACTAAAGGTTTGTCCACCGCCTGTCTCCGGATATTACTCTTATGCTCGATTATGCGTGTCTTAATGCATCTTTTAGTCTTACCAATGTAGTAACAAAGGTTACACGGGCACAGAACCAAGTAAATGACATTCTGAGTGTTGCAGTTGGAAAAGTCTTTTAACAGTACTCTATATGTTGAATTTGGCTTAGAAAATTCTTTCTTAGTTACTAGAACATTTTCACAAACGCAGCACGTACCGCATTTGAAATGTCCACATGCTCTTGGAATAAATTTCGGTTTGCCTAAAGCAGATGGTACTAAAATGTCTCTTATATTTGAGTTCCTCCTGTACGCAACCAAAAGTTTTGTCTCACTTAAAGAGGAAAGAGGATCCAAAATATGCCATGCTTTCCTTAATATGCTCGCAATCTCTTTTGAATGTTCTGAAAATGTGATTGTACAAACAATATTATTGGATGCATCAGGCGCACGTTTCTGTAATAGGGACATACGATCAGCCGCCCAAGCACGTTGGCAGGCTTTAGTGATACAAGCTTCTGGATAACCACGGTCTATGAATCTTTGACCTAAGATGCCAGCCTGGACTGTGAAATCCTCATCTGTAGTGCAGAGTCGTCGAATTCGCAGGAACTGACTCATAGGAAGGTTTTCTTTCAACGACCGGTTGTGAAAGCTGCTAAAGTGTAGAAGAGAATTTCTATCGGTAGGTTTGCGGTACAAAGTGGTAGTGAAACCTTCTGGAGTATTTTTAATTAATATATCCAGATAGGCTATTTCATTTGCGCTATATGTATGCTCAAACTGTAAGTGCGGGTCACAGGAATTAAGCCACTGAATAAAGTATTGCAACAAATTCTCTGTACCTTCCCAAATGAGAAACACGTCATCAATGTAACGTTTCCACATTTTTATATTTAATTTGTAAGGGTGTGCGTTTAGAAAAACTGATTCGAAATGTGAAACATAAAGGTTGGCCACGTCTGGTGCTACTGACGAGCCCATTGCAACTCCTTGTATTTGATGGTAATATAAGTCTTGGAAACAGAAAAAATTATTGCACAATATTAAAGTGGCCAATTGAATTAGAAAACTGGTAGGAGTACGAACAGGTGCAGTCCTAGTGATTAAATAATCTGCTATAACTTCAATCGCGGCTTTCTGAGGAATATTAGTGTAAAGGGATTTAATATCCAATGTGACAAGAAAAATATCATTATGAGCACCATCATAAGCACCAAGTAAATGAATCATATGTGATGAATCACGCACAAACGATGGAGTAAGTTGCACAAATGGGCGAAGGAACACGTCTAGATATTTTGATATAGGTTCAAACAAAGACACTTGAATGCCAGGCTCTCTGTCCCCTCAAATGAACTCTCAGACTTGTCCAATGTTCCCTCTAAGCAGCGCAGGAATCCTCCACCCATAGTTTGGTGGCAGACGTGGTGCTTCAAAATTGCAATATCCATTGCAGTGGGAGGGGGCAGGCAGTAGGCAGGATCAGTGGGACTCCTGGGGAACTGCCTGTCCCTTGTGACTGAAAATGTGATATTGATGCACCTTCTCCACCACCAGGAATGTGGGTGCAGGACTCATGCAGCTTAGTGATGTCTTGGACTTGTGTGGCCCTCGAGTCCATTTCCCCCTTGGACTCCCGGGTTTGCTAATTTAACTATAAAAAGATTCTCAAATACAGGAGATAGAGAATATCAAATGTCAGTGCCTGAATAAATCAGTGTATAACAAAATCACGGCCTGAGCTTTCAAGTCCAACCGCAGGAGCCAAAGTAAATGTCTCCTTCCCAAGACGGATCTAAATTTAGTGCAAGGTTCGGAAATTCAATTGACAATTTCTGATGCATCTTACAGTTCCAAAATTCACCCTGTAGCAAAATTAAAGGGAACATTTAGAGGAAGCATTAATGGTGGGACTGTGTGGTCACAGGGAGGTAGATGCTTAGACTATACCAATGTTATAAGGGAAAGTGAGTGCATAATCCCCCTTATGACATAGATATATGTGCATTGGAATGTGTGCGTGTAATAAAGAGCTAGATGAGAAAGTAGAAGCCTTTTTACATTTGTGATGGGACTAAGCAGGATGCTTCCTTTCTCTAATTTTATTCAATTTACAAATTAAACAAACAGCCCCTTTGGTAAATATTTGCTTACAAGTTTTAAGGAAATACACATACAATTTCATCATTTACTGACAATGCCTTACTAATTTTGAGCAATTTTGCAAAGCCAGCAGCAACGATAAGGAAGATATCTGATGACTATAGTGATGCCCACTGATAAATAAGAATTTTAACCTCTAGATTTCAAATATGTACCTATCCTGATTTACATTGGAAGAGCACCAGGCTAATGGAGTGAGTTTAGGTTTCTTCCTTATAGCTCAGCCCAACCCTCTGAAAGTGCAACAGATTTGAACTGTAAACCCTATAATAGCGCAAGACGTTAAAGTAGAGAAAGCAGTGAAGATATTTTAATAAATTCACCAGTAGATATTTCTCTAATCTTGATACTCAGCTACATTTGAAATAGTTCAGCTCACACCTTTTCTGTTGTAGCTTTTTGGAAACAGAAAAGTTTAAACTCTCTTTTTCATTTACAGAAAGATAAAACCTTTTACATGACTAATGTTTATTTATTTATTTATTTATTTCTTCTATACCGCCCCTTCCAGAGATCAGGGGCGGTTTACATGGAACAAATTCAACAACTTGTGTATACTTTTGTATACGTTACATTGAACATAAAAACTTTCTAACTTATTTGTGATCTATAATTCAAAATGTTGTGATCTAAAATTCAAAATCAATCTGCTTTTCAATTTGCTACGTATTATTTTTAAATTCAAGCTCTTATTTTCTTAGGATTCACTCAAAACAAAGTGCAGAAAGGAAAAAGAGAGGCAAAGAGGAAGGAGAATCTAGCGATATGACATGAATCAGAAAGTGAGGGCATAATAAAGCCAGAGGAGATGCTGCTGTGAGAAGGGAAGGGAACAAGGAAGAAGATCCTCAGGGGCTTTTCTGGACTGAGCAGCATTAGGCTCATTTCTTCTTGATGCTTGCCCCATGCAGCATGTGTGTATAAAAGGCTGGATGGCATTGCCTCTCCGGCCAGTCTCCTACCTGCTGAGCAGAAAGCCCTGCAGCCATTCTTCTGCCCTTCTTCACAGCACCAGCACCAGCTCCAGCCCTGGCTCTCTACAGCGCAACCCTTAAGGGGGCAGCTTTACTGGGTGAGTGTCCACTCTCAGCTTCTCTCTGGAATTGCAGGATATCATTCAGCAGCCCTACAGTACAACAGCAGCTCGGCCCCTTCCAGGAGGAAGTGATGTCGTCACAAAGCGGTGGCCCTGCAGCAGTAGGCATGATGCTGGGAAATGTAGTCCTATCATGCCTTTGGGCTAAAAAAAGACTGGGAAAGGTGGCACATGCAGTCCTGTAATATTTTAAATAAACGCTCAGTTTTACTGTGGTGATAGGGAAGAAAGGGAGAGAGCAAAGAAAGTAGAAAAAAAGGAAGGAGAGAAGAGAGAGACAGAGACAGAGATCCACCTTTCCCAGAACTGAGAGAGGAAATCAAAGAATGAGCATGAAAAGCTCTGTATAATCCTGGGGATAAAGTAACCTGACCATCTTTTCCAAGTTCAAATATGGGACACTCAATCAAGCCGGGAGGTTCAAAGTTAAGGAAAACAAAAAATATGTTTATAATTTATAGGGAGGGAGGAGTGGTGTAGTGGTTAGGACAAGGTACCTCAAGCCAGAGGGCCAGGGGTTCAAGTCCCACTTGGGGACAGCAATCTCAGGCTGGAGAGACTGGGATTTCTAGTCCTATAGGCACCCCTTGTGGTCTTGGGCAAGCCACTTAACTCTCCATTGCCCATGTTCCCTGTAAGTATTAGCATATGTGTCTCATATCCACACATGTCAAATGTTTCCCCCAATTGACCACCTTGACCCAGTGAAAAGCAGGATATAAATACAGCTAAATAAATAATTTTAATTTTAACCCAAAATTTTAATCAGTAGGCTAGGTTTATAACTGTGGTAGGCAAAGGCCTATGATCCATGCTGCTTGAATTAAAAAGACAGGCCAAAGCAGCTTGACCTGTAAATGAAGCCTGTGGCTAGGCCCGAGAAATACAAACCCCCTGAATGCTGCTACCATAGAATCGAAACTTAACTAAGTAAAACCAAGCATGGCTAAGCAGAATCGAAACTTAGGAGAAATAGAGAAAACAGCTTTAATTGATACTGATAAGGATGTGAGAATAGGGTTGCCAACTGGCCGGTTTTTCCATGGCCAGGCCGGCTGCCGGCGCAGAGGCAAAACCGGCCCTTGAAAAGCCGTTTTTTTTGCTCTGGCCGCAAGATCGGGAGCGGCCAGAGCAAAAAAACCGGCTTTTCTCCCAACCCGGAGGGCTTCAGAGGGAGCCGGGGAAGCCCGCACGAGGCCCCGGCTCCCTCTGTACAGCCGCCAGCGTGAAGAGCCTTTACCTTCACGCTGGCGGCTGTTCCTATGAAGCCGCGATTGGTGGGAAAGGTTAAAAGCAATGCCCTTTAACCTTTCCCAGCATTCGCGGCTTCACAGGAACAGCCGCCAGCGTGAAGGAAAAGGCTCTTCACGCTGGCAGCTGTTCAGAGGGAGCCGGGGCCTCGCTCGGGCTTCCCCAGCTCCCTCTAAAGCCTCAGACAGCCGCGGTTTTGGGGGGGGGGGAGGCCAAGGACTGCCTGGGCTGTGATGGGGGGAGGGGGCCTGGACTGGAAAAGGGCTAGGAGGGGGAATTTGACTGGAAATGGGTTGTGATGGGGGGGGACCTGGACCGGAAAAGGGCTATGGGGGGGGGGACTGGGACTGGAAAGAAATGGGCTGTAAAAGGGCTATGTGGGGGGGGGGGACATGGACTGGAAATGGGTTTTGATGGGGAGGGGGACCTGGACTTGAAAAGGGCTGGGGGGGGGACCGGGACTGGAAAAGGGCTGCGGGGGGACATGGCCGTGAAATGGTTTGTGAGGGGGAGGGGGACCTGGACTGGAAATGGGCTATGGGGGGGGGGGGGAATGTGGACTGGAAAAGGGCTATGGGGGGGGGGGACTTGGACTGGAAATGGGCGATGGTGGAGGGAGGGGGAACTTGGACTGGAAATAGGCTGTGATTAGGGGGTACATGGACTGGAAATGGGTTGTGAAGGGGGGGACAGACCTGGACTGGAAAAGGGTTATGGGGGGCATTGGACTGGAAAGAAATGGGCTGTGATGGGGAGGGGGACCTGGACTGTAAAAGGGCTATGTGGGGGGGGGGCATGGACTGGAAATGGGTTTTGATGGGGAGGGGGACCTGGACTGGAAAAGGGCTATGGGGCGGGGGGGGGACATGGACTGGAAATGGGTTGTGATGGGGAGGGGGACCTGGACTGGAAAAAGGCTATGGGGGGGGGGGGGAACTTGGACTGGAAATGGGCGATGGTGGAGGGGGGGGGAAATTGGACTGGAAATAGGCTGTAATTAGGGGGGCTAGGACTGCAAATGGACTGTGATGGTGGGGGGGGTAGGACTGCAAATGGGCTGTGATGGTGCGGGGGGACTCGGACTGCAAATGGGATGTGATGGGGGGGGCCTGGGACTGGAAATAGGCTGTGATGGGGGACTTGGACTGGAAATGGTCTGTGATGTGAGGGCTAGCACTGGAAATGGGCTGATGAAGAGCTGGAATAGGACTGGAAATGGGCTGATGTGGGGCATGGGAGAATGGGATTAGAAGGGAGTGGATGCTGGGTGGGTCTAGAACTATAAGGGAACTGATTTGGGGGAGGACTAGAATAGATGGGGAATGAGAATGGAGAGGGGAAAGAATATTTTGTGTGGAAGAAAAGTCTATGATGGGCTGGGTATTGGGAGAGTGAGGGGCTTGAGAATGGAAGGGTGAAATTTAAATGGATGATAAAGGAATAAGGAAAGAATTGGGGGAAAGAGCAAAAGGGAAACAATCAGTATGTTAAAGCAGAAATAGAGAGAGAATGGAAAACATCTAAAAGAGAAGAAAGGACAAATGGATAGCTCGCAGAAGACACGAAGAAACCAGAAGAAAGTGACTGGAGCAATTGCAACTGAAAATAAAACGCCCAAACAGAAGGTAGAAAAATACTTTTTATTTTGAATTTATTAGCTGGAATATGTTTGGTCTGGGAAGTGTGTATTGATAACATCTTTGCGTTTTTGTTTAGTGCAAGAGGAAATTACTTTATAGTTTTATTTCTCCAGTGTTGTACATTTCATGTTTGGATTTTGGGGTTCCCAGTTTAATTATTATATGACCAAGGAAGTTAGCCTACACGTATCCTCGGTAATTTTTGTGGGTGGGGCTGGGGCGGGGCAGGGGTGGGACTAGGGGCGGAGAATGGGTGGAGCATGGCGAGCCACAGGTGTCGGGGTTTTCTCGGTGAAAAAGTTGGTAACCCTATGTGAGAAGCTTCTATGAAATTAATTAACTCTGTTGAGAGAAAGGTTACAGTGCCCTGCTTTCACACATATTCTAGTTAGTCAGTGACCTTGGAGGAGAAATGTAACAAGAATCTAAGAACTGACCATTGTAATGAGCCTGTAAGGGGGGGAAGCAGGTGCTAAGCCCAGACCAAGGTTCTTATTGGATGGGTACGTAACGGCACCAGGACCAATAAATGGGGCAAAGGGGGTTACTGGGACCAATGAAAAGTTTGCCTATGTTCAGAATGGAGAAGAAAGGTATAAAGGTTGTTGTTTTGCTAGAAACCATTGGTCAGCCATTTTGAATGTGATTCTGCTTGAGTCTTGTGCACAAATAAATGATTTGGACCTTCTGAACAGACTCCTGGTATTATTGGATTGTTTGCGCTCTGCCGCTACATAACTACTTACAAATGCGTCAATCAGGCCTAATTGTTCTATGCAGAGTGAATTTTCTTCAAAATAACAACATTTCCACTAAGATAATTAAAAAATTCTGGGCAACTCCACTTAAAATTGTACTTTACAATCATTAGACATTTGAGAGACTCTACATGCAGTTGGATTTTTTTCTGTAGAGCACACTTTGTTCGTGATTGAAAAACATCATTCAGTTGGAGGATAGGAACATAAAAAAAAATTCTGTATCCTCCTAGCTACTACTCCCATCTCCCCCCTGTTCCCTATTGGCTGGCTTTGTCTGACTGATGGTTGCCTGGGCCTTAGGAAGGAAGTAGAGCCAGATTTGTCAGATGTGCTGAGGACTCAGGAGTTTAGGCTTGCCAACCATCTAAATTATTTTAGGATTCTACAACTTTGTTGAGGTAGGCTTCAGCCTTTAACCAGGCCTGAAGTTACCAACCCCCATCTGGAATTAGTGCTGACCAAAATCATAACTGAAAAATCTGCTTTTAAAATGTTTTTTGAGCAGAGTAGTTCTTTCCCCCCTCCTTAAAGTTTGCTCAGCAATTCTGTGCTCAACAGGTTATTGTGGTGAAGAAACAGTCTCTGAGTCTCTGAGCTAGAGATGTCCTTGCAGTAGAAATGTAGCAATACCTAAGACTATGCCATTGTTAACACATCTTAGAAAGGGGATACAGAGAAGAGGGTTTGACCGGGTCAGTAACTGGACGGGAAAAGGGGCGTTGAGACCAATAGAAAGTGTATAATTTTGCCGCTGTCTAACTTTCAAAAACTGTATATAGGAAATATACCACTGTATTTTTTTGCTCATTCTTTTTGGAAACGAACCAGTTTGAGCCTGTGCACATTAAAGTGACTTGGATCCTGAAATTGACTCCTGGTTTATTCGTTATATACAATCCGCTGCTACATTTCCTGGTGTGTTGGCCTGGAAGTGGGCAATAGATGGTATTTAAGTGAATGTACCACGAATTGCGCCTCCAGGTTTGGTCCGGCTTGGAGCCACTTCTGGCTGATAGCAGGGGAAGCCCCAGGTGCCACCGGTCCTCTTGTATCCGGAGGGGATTCTCTCGCCTCAGCAGACTGCTGGTTCCAGCTGGCCAACACCTTTGAACCCGAGGGGAGTCCAGGATTCAACTCATGGTCTGTTCCTGGTACCGGATCCGGGGAGTAGAATTATTTGGTAACAGTCAGTCAGTCAGTCGGAATTCTGAAATAAGAGAGCTTGATCACCTCTCGGGGCGATCCTAGTAAGTCTTGCAAGTTGTGCGTGAGACTGAAGCCATTAGCCCCTCAGTCAATCAGTCAAGTTTTTGGGAATTCGGGTTTGTCTGAATGCCTGTTTGTGTGTGAGTGAGAGGTCTTGAAATACAGAACAAGCGAGCGCCGGCTCCTGAGTAGTGCATTTTCTGGCCAGGCGACTGCGTCCAGGTCACAAAAAGGAGAAAGCGTTTGGTGTTTGTGTTCCTTCCCTGTTTCCAGAGCTGTATGGATCCCTTACCTGCAGTTCGACCACCCCGCTCCTTTTGTTTGTTGTCTTGTACGTCACTTGTTATTATGGGAGGGGCGGAGTCCACGTTAACTCCATTGAAATGTATGATCAGGAAATTTTAGAAAGGGATTTTCTGGAGACTATGGGTTAAAAATGTCTCCGTCCCAATTAGGAATGCTTTGTGACCGGGAGTGGCCTATTATAATTCCTTCATGGCCCCCAGGTGGTACCTTTAATGTTAGCATTATATCCTAGTACTTAAGGAACAGTACTGAAAAAGAAAAACTTAGAAGTTACTTTAAGGAACGGAATCTAGGCATAGCACAGTGAGAAGCTGTTTTCAGATTTCTCTCATAGCTGAGAGATAGTGTCTCTAGCAAGCAGAGGGAGGAGGGATGTGGCTTTTCACACAGCCTGTATTCTCATTAACCCTTTGCCTGTATTGTTACTTCAACTGTACCTGTTATATTATTTTGCTAGTTATATCTCAGCCCTGCCTAAGAACTTTAAGAAGGGTTTCTCTGGTGATTATGTACTTGTAATGACCCCCAGGTCGATTGGAAGCTTTATGTGAACAGGAATGACACCCCCCCCCCCCCCCAGCTTTAATCTGGCTTCCCGAGGGATCTCTAGATATAGACTTTAGACACAATCACCCTGTAAAGTCATAGGACCCCAGTCCCTGTTACAGAAATATTGCCTGAAAGAGTGGCAGAGTTTTATAATCAGGAAAAAATGCAGCCTAAAGCAGAATCTCAAACGACCAGTTTCAGTGCAGGAACTAGAGATAGAGGAATTCCGCAGTCTCAGCAGGGACTCCAGCTAGTTCGTCCCCGCCCCTCTCGACAGATAAGGCTTTCTCTGATAGTCAGAAGAGTAATAAGGGAAGCTGCAACCCCTCCCCCCCCCCCCCCCATGAGAGCCAGGGCCAGTTTTATGAGAGACTCTGTGAATCTTTCTGTGTTTATACTACATTCTACTCCGAAGCACCTGAAAACCAGCAAATGGTGAATACAGGGTTCCGGGCAGACACAGGGGAATATTCATAGAAAATCTTCAGAAGCTTGAAGAGTTTGCAGACATGAACGCAGTACAGTTAATGAAAGTTGCGCAGAAAGTGTTGGTGAATTGTGATTAAAGATAGCAAAGAGAAAGTGATTGAAAAAAAAAAGAAAGCTGATCTCCTAGCAACAGCTTTAGTTGAAAGAAGAGGAGAAGGATTCTTAGTGGAAGGACTCAAGGACCTAGAAGGGGCCGAGGAAAGGCCCCCTTTAAGCACTAATCAATGTGCTTACTGTAAGAAGGACATTGGAAAATGAATGCCCCACCAAAAACTCCGCCTTCCGGAAGGGAGAAGGGAGCAGTGGGAGAGCAGGAAGATGATCCCAGAGCTAATGAAGACACACAGCAAATGCAGTTCCAAACAAAGGAAGAAGCCATAGAGGGAATGATAACAGAAGGGGGGTTACAATTCAGATGAGTACTAGGCCAGACCGGGCTCCAAGTTTCCTCTGGGTCCCCAGGAGCCTATGGTCAGTTTGAAAATTGGGGACAAATACATGGACTTTATAGTGGACACAGGAGCTGAACATTCAGTAGTGGCAAAACCAGTGGCTCCTTTGTCTGCCCGAACTGTTACTATAGTTGGGGCCACTGGTACACGAGCCACTAACCCTTTCCTGCAGAACCGCACTTGTGAACTAGGGGGACGGAAGATAATACACCAGTTCCTGTACATGCCTGAATGCCCAATCCCCCTCCTGGGCCGAGATATGCTTGCCGAACTTCAGACACAGATATCCTTTGCTGAAGGGGGAAAAATGGAAATGACTTTGAACTCAAAACCAGCTGACCTGATGGTGCTAGCTGTCCCCTGTGAAGGAAAATGGTGGTTCTATAGCACACCTCCGACCAATACTGCAAGCCCCCGTTTCCCAACTGAACTTCTGGCCCCACCCGAGGTATGGGTGGAGGATAATCCACCGGTCCTAGCCAAAAATGTGGCCCCTGTTCTTGTCACCCTCAAACCAGGAGTAGAACCAGTGCATGTGAAACAATATCCTCTTCCGCGCCCAGCAATTGAAGGCATTCATCGTCATCTAATGAAGTTATTAAAATATGGACTCTTAAAGAAATACCAGTCACCCTGGAATACCCCTCTCTTCCCGGTCAAGAAACCTGGGACAGGTGACTACCGCCCAGTGCAAGATCTGAGACAAGTGAATGATGCAGTTGTAACCATACATCCGGTGGTACCCAACCCATACACTCTCCTGGGATTTATCCCTGCTGAGGCCACCCACTTCACAGTTCTGGATTTAAAGGATGCTTTCTTCTGTATACGCCTTGCACCAGCCAGCCAGCCTTTGTTTGCTTTTGAATGGGAAGACCCTACTACAGGAAGGCGAAGTCAGCTCACCTGGACTCGACTACCCCAAGGATTCAAGAACTCACCCACCCTTTTCAGTGCTGCTCTCAACCAGGACTTGTCAAGTTATTCTGTTACTCCAGGAAAAAGAGTACTTCTTCAATATTTAGATGATCTACTGATAGCCACCAATTCCAAAAGTGAATGCATACAAGCCACCAGTGAACTCCTGTATCTCCTGAATGAAGCTGGATACAAGGTCTCAAGAGCCAAGGCTCAGATGTGCCACACTGAAGTCAAATATCTAGGATTCCATCTATCCAGAGGAATTCGATGGCTAGGTTCAGAGTGTAAAGAAGCTGTGTGTCACATTCCAACCCCAACAACAAGAAGACAAGTGAGAGCTTTTCTGGGAGCTGCTGGCTATTGCCAAATATGGATACTGTCATAAGGCTGAAGCCACGGAAGGTGCAGCTTTAGAAAAAAACCCTGTTTTGCACAGAGCTGTGGATATGCAGAAGATGCAATTACCTTGTAGCACACCTAGAGGGAGCAAGAGTAATCTTACAGAGGCTGAGTCAACCTGTTCAGCCACTGATTATATGAGTATTAACCAGCTACACCTGAAGGCAAGCCCGGGAGCTTCAAAGGTAAAATGCCTTTATAAAGGAAGGACAGCCCAGAGAGAGGGAGGAGACAGGAGGGGAAGCAGCAAACAGAGCAGCAGCAGCTGAGAAGGAAGCACGGAAGGAAGCAGAGGATTCCATTTGGAAGGAACTCAGCCATCATCAGCACTCCAACCAGAGGGAAGGAGAAAGAGTGTGGAGAAAGGGAGAGTCCACACTGAACAAGCCCAGAGGGACAGAGTCCAGAGGGGCAGAACGCTGAGAGGTGAAGTCCAGAGAGAAGCTGCTGGAAGAAATAGTTTAAGATTGAGAGAGTTGATATGAATGATTGAATATTCCTTCATAAGAGCCATCAGGAGAGGTTTATAGTGCACATTAGTATCAAAATTATTTAGAGGTCATTGATGCAAACAATGGAGAGCAGTAGGTCATTGTTGGCCACATTCTCCTAGAGTCTGAGACCTCGTGTATGATAAAATTAGTGCACTTTCTTCTCGAATAGCATCTGTGGAAGGGAGAGGATTATCACTTGCTACAATAATTGTGATATACTTGGAGTGTATCTTTTGAGGCCATGGAAGAAATAGTTTGGCATTGCAAGATACAAAGAGGAGAGGTTCCTACAACAAAGCTACTTTTACACAGAAGCACAGAGGTTGGGAATCCTCACCAGGTTTTCCTGAGAGCAGGGCAACGCCCGAGAAAACCTGTCTCCAAAGAGAAGTACGTGAGAGAAAGAGCTACCGGTCTAGCAGCTGCAGGAAGCCAAGGTATGCAGGCTCTTTACTTCTAAACAAAAATATTACTCATAGAAACTCTGATAAAGCAAATGCTCAGTATATGAGAGGAAGGAACAGAGCAGAGCTTTTTCAAACAGGACCCAAGGGCTCAATAGAAGAGGCTTATGAAAGGCAAAGGAACAGAGACAGACCCTTAAAGCTTCTAGCTGTAAACGAGACTGTTTATTCAGAAGGAGAAGATAGTGAGGCAGAGTCTATGGAAGTAGAATTTGAGAATGCTATTCCCATTCCTCAAGATGAATGCATGGATTGTAACTTCTGTCTTGCCACCAGTCTCGAGTCCTTAGCAGAGCTGTGAAGGTAAAGGAAACTCTGCGAGTTACTGTGGAACTTACAACAGTATCTTTACCTGTTTTGTTTAATTACCCTGAAATGAAAGAATCTTCTGTTAACCCTGCGCAATTTATTATTATTATTATTACATTCTCTTATATACCGCGCTATTCTGCATCAGTGCGGTTTACAATGAACGAACTGAAATTACATTGAACAGGGTATTATAACTTGGAGATAACTATTTTACAGGGAACATGGGCTATGGAGGGTTAAGTGGCTTGCCTAAGACCACAAGGAGCACCTGTGGGACTAGAAACCCCAGTCCTTCCGGCCCAAGGTTGCTGTCCTCTAGTGGGATTTGAACCCCCGACCTTCTGGCCTGAAGTACCTTGCCCCAACCACTAGGCTACTCCTCCATTGTGAAGTATAACAATTGTTTGCATGTTATTTTGGTGGAACCCTTTTTACAAAGAAGGACTATCTTCAATTTCCAATGTCTTAGTGAACCATTGCGTAAAAGGGGAAATAAAAGCTTTATTACTCTCCACTCTTGGCTTATATGATTTGTGCTCACAAGGAGCTGAAACTCCAAGTACCATAGTGCACTGGGACTTAAAGAGACATTGCTCCTTAAAATAATAAATGCGCAGGAGCCCTTACAGCCATCGGCCACTGGGGGCACCTGACAACAATACCCAACTTTGCACTGTTGGCAAAGCCACTGTACCAAGCCACCGAAGGAAGGGAGCAAGCCCCCTTGGAGTGGGGGCCCAAGCAAGATGCAACCTTCCAATCTCTGAAGACAGCCCTGATGTCCTCACCAGCTCTAGGACTACCAGATATCCAGAAACCGTTTCGCCTATACGTCCATGAATCTAGTGGAAATGCCTTGGGTGACTTGACACAAACCCTTGGATCTTGGCAATGACCTGTAGCATATCTCTCAAAACAACTGGACACTGTTGCAAAAGGATGGCCACCCTGCCTGCGAGCCATTGCAGCCACAGCCCTCCTGACAAGTGAAGCCGACAAGCTCACTTTGGGTCAGAATCTACAAGTTACTGTACCACATTCTGTCTTGACCCTCATGGAACACAAAGGAAATTACTGGTTCACCAGCTCACGAATGTTAAAATAACAAAGCAAGTTGTGTGAAAATCCCCGACTGCAGCTAACTGTCAGCCAAACTTTGAATCCCGCCACACTGTTACCAATTGGCCCAGGCCCCCCTGATCATGATTGTCTGGAAGTTATGGACACTGTATTCTCCAGTCACCCTGATTTAACTGATCTTCCACTGGACAACCCTGACAGGACTTTCTTCGTGGATGGAAGCAGTCTCATTGTCAACGGACGACGCTGTGCTGGATATGCAGTGATGACCCTGAACACGGTGATTGAGTCCTCAGCCCTGGCCCCAGGAACCTCAGCCCAGAAAGCCGAACTCATAGCCCACACCAGGGCACTGATAAAAGGGACAGAGCTCCGTCTGAATGTTTACACAGACTCCAAGTATGCTTTCACAACACTACAAGCCTATGGAGCCCCTGTACAAAGGATGTGGGTTAATAACCTCAGGGGGCAAATCTGTCAAATATGCCCCAAGATTTTAACACTACTAGATGCTGTATGGGCCCCCAAACAAGTTGCAGTAATGCATTGCCAAGGTCATCAGACAAGAGAAGGAGAAGTTTCACAGGGAAATAGGTTCGCTGACACAACTGCCCGAGAAATAGCAATATCTGGACAAGTCCCTGCCCCCTGTGCTCCAGTCCAGGCAGCACTGTTCCCAGTACCACTCAGTGCATGGGCCCCCCAGTACTCCACCAAGGAGTTGGATTATTCTTGTCAGGAAGGAGGAGTGTTAAACAAGACCGGGTGGATAGAGTTACCACCGACAGCAGGAGGTCAGCCTCCTCGTCCAGTTGTTATCCTAGAATCATTGGGCCCAGCCTTTGTTCATGTTTTCCACCAAGCCACACATTATGGAAAAACTGCTATGGAGAAAGCTCTCAGGCCTTATTTCTGTATCCCTTTACTGGGACCCTTGTCAGCATCAGTAGCCCGTAAATGTTTAACATGTGCAAAGAATAATGCCCGGCAGGGTCCTATTCAGCCCCCGAGAGTTCAATCAAGAGGAGTTACCCCTAGGGGGAATATCCAAGTAGACTTCACTGAAATGCCACGTGCCAATGGATATCGTTACTTGCTGGTCTTTGTGTGTACCTTCTCTGGGTGGGTAGAAGCTTTCCCCACTGGGACTGAGAAAGCCAGAGAAGTTGCTAAAGTTCTGCCTCATGAGATAATTCCTAGATTTGGTCTACCCCTGGTCATTGGATCAGACAATGGCCCTTCATTTGTATCCCAGATAACTCAACAGCTGGCCTGAGCTCTACAGGTGCAATGGAAATTACATTCAGCTTACAGACCCCAAAGCTCAGGAAAAGTAGAACGTATGAATCATACCCTGAAATCTCAGTTGTCTAAACTCTGTCAGGAATCACACTTAAAATGGCCTCAGGTTCTCCCTATAGCCCTCCTCAGGATATGTTCAGCCCCCACTAAGGCATTAGGAGTTTCCCCATTTGCGACCTCTGCCCATTGTTCAAGGAATACAGGGGGATATGAATCAGATTGGATCAGAAATCATTAGACAAGAACTATTGGCGTTAGGTTCTGTTTTGCAGAGTATTACGACTTACCCTGCGGCGAAAAACCATTGGAATAGAGTCTACAGCCCTACTCCTGTCACACATCGTGGAAGCTGACAGGTCTACGTACGGCAGAAGCTTGAGGATACTACAGCCCTACTCCTATCACACATCGTGGAAGCTGACAGGTCCACGTACGGCAGAAGCTTGAGGATACTACAGCCCTACTCCTGTCACACGTCACGGAAGCTGGCAGGTCTACGTATGGCGGAAGCTTGAGGATATTACAGCCCTACTTCTGTCACACGTCGCAGAAGCTGGCAGGTCTACGTACGGCGGAAGCTTTGGAAAAAGAAGATCCTAAAAGAAAAGTTGCAGTTTTATATGGACTTATTGTGATATTACAGCTATGACACATTTATCTTTTTATGTTTTATGTGCAGTGACCCTAGGGTCTCTTAGAATGATTTCTGCCATGCTTCCTTGCACTGCTTGCATAACCGCTACCCGAACAGGAATCAAAACCACCCAGACCTTGCTCTAACATTCTTACTATAAGTGTACTGGTTCTGTAAGCCAATGTGTCTATAATGGTACAGAGTTAAGTATCTGTACAAAAGGGAAAGTAAAAACCTGTTTTAATCCCCGTCAGAACCTTACCTACTATGTTCTAGAATTGCGAGGGGACCACCAAGCTGGTGCCCTTCGGAATGCCCCCCCCCCCCCAGCTTTCAGACCCAACCAAACCTGCCTCCCATCACTCAGGGAGAGCAGTTAGGGTTTCCGGTATATAGCCGCCATAAGCGGGATACCCCCCTGAAAATAGGTCAATGGGATAATTGGTATGGTGAAGAGTGGCCACCAGAGAGAATCATTGCATATTATGGCCCAGATACCTGGGCAAATGATGGAACTTGGGGTTACCGCACACCTGTTTACATGTTAAATCGTATTATTCGCTTACAAGCTGTAGTAGAAATTATAACAAATGAAACTAGCAAAGCACTAACCCTCTTAGCCAAGCAAAGCACTCAGATGCGCACTGCTATTTACCAAAATCGTTTAGCCCTTGATTTTTTGTTAGCCTCTGAGGGAGGGGTATGTGGAAAATTTAATCTAACAAATTGCTGTCTGCAGATTGATGATCAAGGACGAGTAATTGAAGAAATAGCTGACCACATGCGATGATTAGAGCATGTACCAGTCCAAACCTGGCATGGTCTGGAACTAACTGGATGGTTTGGAACAATGTTTTCAGGATTAGGAGGTCTAAAAAAAATTATGGTTGCTGTTCTATTGATACTGGCTATGTGTCTGCTGCTCCCATGTCTCTGCCTATGCATGTTTACTTCTATTATTGATAACACAGTAGAACGAAAGACAATGGCTAGAGTTTTAGCTATGTGGAAATATCAGGCTGTGCCCCGAGAAGAGACAGGGATCTAAAAGTTGTGTGTGATTTTCATCTCACCCCTTTTTGGAGGGGTGAGGATAATCAAAGGGGGGAATGAGGTAGGCTTCAGCCTTTAACCAGGCCTGAAGTTACCAACCCACATCTGGAATTAGTGCTGACCAAAATCATAATTGAAAAATGTGCTTTTAAAATGCTTTTTGAGCAGAGTAGTTCTTTTCCCCCCTCCTTAAAGCTTGCTCAGCAACTCTGTGCTCAACAGGTTATTGTGCTGAAGAAACAGTCTCTGAGTCTCTGAGCTAGAGATGTCCTTGCAGTAGAAATGTATCAATACCTAAGACTATGCCATTGTTAACACATCTTGGAAAGGGGATACAGAGAAGAGGGTTTGACCGGGTCAGTAATTGGACGGGAAAAGGGGCGTTGAGACCAATGGAAAGTGTATAATTTTGCCACTGTCTAACTTTCAAAAACTGTATATAAGAAATCTACCACTGTATTTCTTTGCTCATTCTTTTTGGAAACGAACCAGTTTGAGCCTGTGCACATTAAAGTGACTTGGATCCTGAAATTGACTCCTGGTTTATTCGTTATATGCAATCCGCTGCTACATTGTAAAGTAGCTGTCTTAGAATGATTTCTAAATTATCTGGGTATATTTTAGAGTTAACCTCTACAGCTTGCCAGTGCTCGCCCTTCACTGTGCAGAGTAAGTAGTAGGTTCCAGCCAATGGAAAATCTACACTAGTCACAGGAAGGGTGGGCTGATTTTCTGCACAGGGTCTGGGAGAAAGTCAGAGAAATAAGTGGGTTTCTTGGTAGGGGATGAGTGGGATTGCTGAGAGGGTAAAAATGTAAGAAGAATGGGGTAAAGTGTGAGGAGGCTATTGCAGACTGAGAAAAATAACTGGCAGCAAAAGTAAGAACTGGGGGCTTTGAAGTAGAGGAGTCCAGAAGCAGCACAGCACCAGTAGACAGTCAGAGACAGAATCTGTCTGTCAGGAAAAGTGCTAGTATGCATGTGTGTACCTGATTTTGTTTCGGGGGGGGGGGGGGGGGAAGGCGGGAGGGGTGGATGAATGCATGTGTATGTGACTGAAGTACAACAGAGAGCATGTGTTTGTATATGTTTCTGTGTCTCTGATGGAAATAATCTCATATAAATGGAATTTCCCTTTGAAAATTTCAGTTGGAATGGAGAAGTCCACTGGTACAAATGTGGAGGAGTGGAGGAGTGGGACATGTGTTTTAAAATAGGGGATATTTAGGCATCCCATACGATTCCAGAGGCAAATCCTTAAAATATGGGACTGTCCCATATAATACGGGTAGGTTGGTCACTTTAGAGAGGAGCCACAGCAACAAAACATGTTGTAACTTGACACCAGGCAAGAAATTTGAACTGACCCAGAACATATATGGACCAGCCCCAGAACCTGGGCATTGTCCTACTATTGCTATTTTTTAAATTTCCACAGTCAAAAGAACACCCAATATACAGAAACACTCCAAATTTGTATATGTCGGACCAATCGCAAGGAGAGGAACCTTCTCACTCTCGAATGGCTGTTATGTCCATTTTATTCATTTTTGGTTCTAAAATATGAAATTTGAAAGTGAAACATAGACTTATCTGGTGAAAAATCTCACATGCAATGGCGCTGCTTCAAACTGTCAGATCCTGGGAACTCCCCCGTAACACGACATGCATGTTTCGAGCCTCCTCACAGCTCTGCTTCAAGTGCAGCGGGGTGTCTGCTGTAGCTCCAACCATAGTATCACGCATTAACGCCAAAGGGATCATCAACAGTCACAAGTTACTTTTGAGTGTCTGCTAGATTTTCTATTGTCTGGCCAAAGAATGACCTCAGACGTTAGAACCGCTAATCAGAAAAGAGGGAATTCCCCACGACATCAGGAAAACCCTCCTCCTATTGGCCCAAAATTAGACAAGACTCATCCAATCGTTGTCTTTGTTTAGCCCGTGAGGGCTCACTGTATTTAAATGATAAATCCAACGCTGCTCTAGCCATTGTAATCTATATATGCAGTCGCCACCCCAAGGGTCACTAGTGGCATAATCAATGACCCTACATCGTAAATGCTCAAAATCATCACCCCATATCATACAATGGTCCATCACAGGAGCAGATCATGTTGATGTCCAAATTCAGGAGGTATACTCACCCAGCCGTAATTTTAAAGAGCGAGTGGTGTGGCCAATGTATAGTAAGTTGCAGGGACAACGTAAAAAGTACACTATGTAACTGGATGAGCAGGAACTGTGCCACAAAAACCTCTAAATACGCCCAGTAGTTGTATCTTCCCAAGTGTCACCCTGTAAAGTGGTATGGCCAATATTTATGTAGGCGTTCAACAATACGGGTGTATGTTGCATGAATGGAAAAATGCCTACTATCAAA
This sequence comes from Ichthyophis bannanicus, assembly GCA_033557465.1. Taxonomy (NCBI): domain Eukaryota; kingdom Metazoa; phylum Chordata; class Amphibia; order Gymnophiona; family Ichthyophiidae; genus Ichthyophis; species Ichthyophis bannanicus. The sequence goes on from CM066031.1 coordinate 49,672,137, forward strand.
TCATCAGTCGTCATCAGTTCCACTGCCCCCACTCACCAGCATGGCCACTGCCCTGGACCTGATATTTTTCTCTAGTTCCCTACCCTCGAACCTTCATAGCTCAGTTCTTCCCTTATCTGACCATCACCTTTTAAGCTTTAATCTTCATCTCCTGCTGCCTCAGCCTCGTCCTGTCTCCTTCAACCTATTTAGAAACCTTCATGCTATTGATCCCTTGACTCTCTCTTCTACAATTTCTCCATCTCTTTCCTCCATCTTGTCATCCAAGTCTGTCGACGAGGCAGGAACTTCCTATAATGCTGCACTCTCCTCAGCTCTGGATGCTCTCGCTCCACCCACCCCACGTCCTGTGAGACATTCTGCACCCCAGCCCTGGCTTTCATCCACTACCCGCTATCTACATTCCTGTGCCCGTTCTTTTGAGCTTGCTTGGCTCAAATCCCGGTCCCCTGAAGACTTTCTACACTTCAAATTCATGCTTGTCTCTTTCCAGTCATCCATAGCTCTTGCCAAACAAGACTACTATGTCCATCTGACTAACTCTCTTGCCTCTGATCCTCGCCGTCTCTTTACTACTCTCAGCTCTCTCCTTAAAGTGCCTCCGCCTCTGATCCCTCCCTCCCTCTCTGCCCAATCCCTGACTATTTCCATGACAAAATTCACAAGATCACCCTCCAATTCCCCACAAACTCAGCTATTTCCCCTCCTCCTCTCCACTCCCAAGTCTCCCCGCCCCTTCCCTTACTACCCTCTCTTCCTTTCCTGTCATCTCTGAAGAGGAAACTGCACACCTTCTTTCTTCCTCCAAACTCACCACCTGCTCCTCTGATCCCATCCCCACCCATCTCCTAAGCCCCATCTCCTCCACCATTGTCCCTTCCATCTCTCATAGTCTCAACCTTTCACTCTCCACTGCAACTGTCCCTGCAGACTTCAAGCATGCCGTGGTCACACCTATTCTCAAGAAACCATCACTTGATCCCACCTGTCCTTCTAATTATCGACCCATCTCTCTCCTTCCCTTCATTTCTAAACTACTTGAATGTGTGGTTCACAGCCACTGCCTTGACTTCCTCTCCTCTCATGCCCTCCTGGATCCCTTACAGTCTGGCTTTCGTCCTTTACACTCTACTGAAACGGCTCTTGTCAAAGTCTCCAGTGATTTATTCCTGGCTAAATCCAAGGGCCTGTACTCTGTCCTCATCTTTCTTGACCTCTCTGCTGCTTTCGACACCGTTGACCACAATCCTCTCCTCGATACCCTATCCTCGCATGGCTTTAAGGGCTCTGTACTATCCCGGTTCTCCTCCTATCTCTCCCATCACTCCTTCGGTATGTATTCAGGTGGCTCCTCCTCCGCTACCTCATTACCCCGCTCCCAATTGGTGTACCCCAAGGATCTGTCTCGGGTCCGCTCCTTTTCTCTCTCTATAACCAGTCCCTTGGTGTGCTTATCTCTTCCCATGGTTTTCAGTACCATCTGTATGCTGATGACTCCCTGATCTACCTCTCTACGCCTGAACTCTCTCCGGCAATCCAGACCCGGATCTCGGCCCGCCTTTCTGACATTGCTGTCTGGATATCTCACCGCCACCTGAAATTGAACATGGCCAAGACTGAACTTCTTAGTTTTCCCCCTAAAACCTCCCCTCCTCTTCTTCCTTTCTCAGTCTCTGTGGACAGCTCTGAACTCCTTCCTATTTCCTCAGCCCGCAATCTGGGGGTTGTCTTTGACTCCTCTCTCTCCTTCTCCACACATACCCATCTCATAGCTAAGACCTGCCATTTCTTTCTCTATAACATTAGCAAAATCCGCCCCTTCCTTTCTGAACACACTACTAAAATGCTTATCCACTCCTTGATCACCTCCCATCTTAACTACTGTAACCTACTCCTTTTTGTTGTTGTTAAGTGCCGTCGAGTCGGAGTCGACTCATGGCGACCCTCTGGATAGCTATCCCAAACTGCGCTCGATCTTCAGTCAGGCGGCTCATCGTTGACAGACTGGTACCCGTAGCTGCTGTTATTGTATCGATCCATCTCATTGCTGGCCTTCCTCTTTTGCGTTGACCTTCTATCTTGCCAAGCATGATGTCTTTCTCTAATGATCTCTCTCTCCGCATGATGTGTCCAAAGTATGAAAGTCGAAGTCTTGTCATCTGAGCTTCTAAAGAAAGCTTAGGTTTGATCTCCTCTAGTACAGACTGATTTGTTCTATGGGCAGTCCATGGTATACACAGTATTCGCCGCCAGCACCATAATTCAAAGGCATTAATTTTCTTCCTGTCTATCTTTTTCACTGTCCAGCTTTCACATCCATATGATGTTATTGAAAATACCATGGCCTGAACAAGTCGAATCTTTGTATGGAGAGAGACATCTCTGCTCTTGAGAATCTTATCTAGGTCTTTCATAGCCATTCTGCCAAGAGCAATGCGTCGTCTGATTTCTTGACTGCTTGTTGCTTCTTTATTGATAGTTGATCCAAGTAGGTTAAAGTTATTCACGATTTCAATTTCTTCTCCTTCGACGATGAACCTGTTGATTATGCCAGTTGTCATGATCTTTGTCTTCTTTACATTAAGGTGCAGGCCCATTTTGAGACTATGTTCTTTGATTGTGAGAAGCAAATGTTTCAGATCATCTTCACTTTCCGCCAGTAATGTGGTATCATCAGCATAGCGAAGGTTGTTGATGAGTCTTCCACCAATCTTCACACCTCTGTTGTCTTCATACAATCCTGCTTCTCTGATGATTTGTTCTGCATATAAATTAAATAGGTAGGGGGAAAGTATGCAGCCTTGTCTTACACCTTTGCTTATTTTAAACCATTCTGTTTCTCCTTGTTCCGTTCGAACTGTTGCTTCTTGATCAATGTACAGATTGTGCAAAAGAACGATCAGGTGTTCTGGTATACCCATGCTTCTTAATGTGGCCCAGAGTTTCTCATGGTTTACACAGTCAAAAGCTTTGCTATAGTCGATAAAGCACAAATAGATATCCTTTTGGTATTCTTTAGTCTTTTCAAGGATCCATCTCACATCCGCAATGATGTCTCTCGTTCCTCGCCCTTTTCTGAACCCTGCTTGCACTTCAGGTAGTTCTCGTTCCAGGTATGATTGTAGTCTCTTTTGAATAATCTTCAGTAGAATTTTGCTGGCATGTGGGATCAGAGCGATTGTGCGATAATTTCCACAGTCAGTTGGATCACCTTTCTTTAGTACTGGTATAAACACAGATCTTTTCCAGTCAGTTGGCCATGATGCTGTCTTCCATATTTCTTGGCAGAGCCTTGTAAGTAGGTAACAGCTGCACCTACTCCTTACTGGTCTCCTTTTGAGTCATCTCTCTCCCCTTCAATCTGTTCAACATTCCGCTGCATGGCTAATCTTCCGCCAGCCTCGCATGCCCATATTACTCCTCTTCTCAAGTCACTTCACTGGATCCCTATCCATTTCCTTAGTACCTTTCATCTCTTATCTCCCTTTCATCTCTTATCTCTCCTTATAACCCCCCCCCCCTTGGGAACTCCGCTCTTCTAGCAAACTGCTTCTATCTATGCCCAGCACTCCTACTGCTAACTCCAGACTTCACACCTTTCACCTTGCTGCACCTTATGCCTGGAACAAACTACCTGTGTCTGTACGTCAGGTACCTTCTCTAACCCTCTTCAAGTTCAGATTGAAAGCTCACCTCTTTGCTGCTGCTTTTGGATCTTGACTCACCTGATCTCATTTTCTCTCCCTTGTTCTACCCCTTCCAACACCTTCCGTGTTTTGTGTTTTGTCTTGACTAGATTGTAAGCTCTGATGAGCAGGGATTGTCTCTTACATGTCTGTGCTGTGCAGTGCTGCAAATGACTGGTAGCGCTATATAAATGTTGAGTAGTAGTAGTAGTGAGTAGTAAGGTGCATCTTCAGACAACAACTACTCCCGATGAACAAACCATGCCCAAGTATAAGCCGCTTGATTATATGAATCGGATCACCTCTTGCCGATAAATGACCCCGGAGAATGTGAGCCTGTTGTTGAAATTCCCCACTGTGGAGCAAATACAATGGAGTCTCAAAAATTGTCTATGCAGAGGTCCTAGATGATGACTATGAAACGTTGAACAGGTTTCCTAAATAACTTCGTCAGCAGTTTACTATATCTTTTGTAAATTGTGATATCTAGAAAATCAATTGTTTGATCATGTATGTGGCAGTAAATTGTATGTTGGGTCTGATGATTGAAAGGATATGCTTTGGATACTGTCCTGCATGAATATGTGTACGCGTCTAACAACATGCTGACAGGAAAGGCTTCCAGTATGTTTGAACAGAGTAAAACACAGATTTGCAAAGGTTAGCTCTTTTTCCAGTTTATGTCGTTGATACACAGATGTATGGCCTTCATGTATATGTGCCAAATGTGCTAAGGGTCATGTGATATTGTTTATTATACTGTATATAAGTGGGATAATCCCACCTCTCAGATGGAATAAACTCACATACTTTCCTAGTGTGTGTGTGTGTGTGTGTGTTGTTTGTTCCCCTGGAGATCCAGACGGAGGAGGTAGGTGCCCAGGGAACGGGACAGGGAATTCCCCTGTGGTAAGTAGAGTACTAATGAGTGCTGGGAAATGAATAAGAACCCATAAAAATTTGGTGTTAGAAGTGTGATTTCCCCATTGCACTGGAAATTCCCGACTTCCTAAAATTGGCCCGGCTTTGGTAGCCTGCCTAAACGGGACCCGCTTTGGTGGCGGGGTGGCAACAGGGGAAGTCCCGCCTGGGTCTTTGCTGTCATTTTCCTTCTCTGTGGCTTGTGTGCGAGTGTGAGTCTGACAAGATGCTCCTGTTACAGCCTGAAGTGATAGCACTCATGACAGCTGTTGCAGAAAGCAAGTGGTCAGACGTGCGTCTGTTGTGTTATTAGAGGATGGGTGGAACCCAAGGTAAGGGAGTTCGCCCAGAATCTGTGGGAGTGCTTGATGCGTCACAGTCTAAAGTGTTTATTAGGTTTAAAACTGCAGCCAAGCGTAAGGGTCATGCAAGCAGGACTCCTACGCCCACTGGGGATCCCCCGACTGAAAAGGAAACTCCCAAGGAATATGTTGCCCGTGTGGCGGGGACTTCTATACTAACTCATGGGTGGATAACATGGCTGGATGGACAGAAGGGCTCTGTAGTTCCAATCCTTTTCCTAGGGACGGCAGTTTCTCTGCCTGCCATTTAGATATGATTAGAGGTTTATGTTTAGGGGATAAGAAGGCATTCCACTTTTACTCCGGTGACCTGAAGTGGCGCAAGGCTTACATTAAGGAATGTGGGATAGTATGGCTTCAGTTAGCTACTTATTACGATGGCGTCCACTCCCTATCCACTTCCTCGCCACCATATGTTGAGGTTAAGGCTGTGGGAACCGCGGTTCTCGCGACCCCCACGGCACCTCAAGAGGGACTGTATCCTGCCCTGTTCCCTAGTGCTGAGGATGACGATATTCTACTAGCCGCTGCTGATATTCAAGCAGCTGAGCCCACCAAGAAGGGGGTGGATAAGGGGGATGCGGATAGGGGCAGTATTCCCACCACGAGTCATATTAAATCAGAAGAAGATAAAAGATATTGGGAGGAAGTTATGCAGGAGATGGGGGAGCTAATAGCCCGCAGTACTCAATCCCTGCAGGAAGTAATAGAGCGAAGCTCACACACCCTGGAAGGGATGAGGAAGAAAGGGTGGCAGACTGCGCCAAACCTTAAGGGTGAGTTGGTGACTCCTTCGCTGCCATCCTTGTCCCATAATTTACCTTCAGCTTCTGAATGGTTAGACTTCTCTCCCGCGACACCTATTGACGGGGAATTGGCTTGTGTGAGGCCAACAACTGAAAATCGGTGTGCTAACCCCTTCACCTTGAAAGAGGGTGGAGGGGATACCACAATGACTGTAGAAGAGTACCCCTTTATTACTATTGGTCAGCAGCTGGTCATTAAACCTATGGATGCTTGCGACCATGGCTGCGATTGTTCAGAATGCCCCTAGTCCTATGAAAGCCCCAAGAGCTACTGTCCAATATCTGCAGCGAATGACCCGCGGCTTGCAATGTACTGCTCAGGATTATCGGTTGATAATTGAGGGTGTTATGGGATATGATGAAGAGACCCCCTTTGATTTTACCAGGGTTACGATTTTAAAGGACCCTAAGGTCCCAGATAATGTGGCACAGTATCCCTTCAATTTCCCCGAGGCAGTGAAGGGGATGTGGAAGGAAGTGCAGGATGAGTTTCAGAGATTATTTGGCGAAAAGCAGATCTTGGTCGCTTCAATCACCTGCGTACAGGAGGTGGGGGAGGGGGTGTCCCAATTTGCTAGAAGGTTACGTAAGTGTTGGAAGGAGGAAGCAAGTTTGTCCCGGATAGGATTAATGGGGTCTACTGTATGTATATACAGACCATGTTTGGAGCCTTGCGCCCGGAGATGGCGTTTGCCTGTAAGCACATGATTGATGAGTGGTTCAAAATGAACCCCGAAGATTTGCAGCGAGTTATTTTGATGAAGGAAGCGATAGGGTGCTTTGCAGTTATGGAAGGGAAGAAGGTATTGGGCAAGCCATCGGCGGTTAGTCATGCCTGGCAGCAGGTATAGAATGGGGACAGGAAACTCCCCGCAAGGGTGGCAGAACTCCAGAGGTGGAGGAAGTTATATTGTTATAACTTATATTGTAAGTTATACTATTATATTGTTATATTGTTATAACTTATATTGTAAGTTATACTGTTATATTGTAAGTTAAAATTGTACATTTCTGTTATATTGTAAGTTCAGTGTAGATTGTCTTCACTGAACAGTTACTGTTACATGTAAACCGCGCTGATGCTGAATAGTGCGGTATATAAGAAAAATAAATAAATAAATAAATAAGAGGAGGCTGGCGAGGAAGGGGTGGCAGCATGGGATAGAGGGGAAGAGCAAGAGCCCCGAATTTCACACCTAGGAATCAGGTATGCTTTAAGTGTAAGCAGCCAGGACATTGGAAGAATGAGTGTTCCTATGGGGAGGTGGGGGAACCAGAAGGTGGGGCCCGGCCCAGCATGGGACGTGGGGCTGTGCCCGCCCCCGTTATTCCCATTGCATGGCAGCCGCCTCCGCCAAGGCAGGCATAGGGCTGCCCAGAGGCGGCTGTTCCGGCCTGGATACAGTTAACGAAAGGATGGAAGGATCCCCCTTGTTGCACCTTATGTATTATTTTATTTTATTTATTTATTTAACAGTTCTTCTATACCGCTCTATTTTAGATCAGAGCGGTTTACATTTAACATCAACTATACAACACAGGCACTTTGAGTTGTATTTACAATAAACAGGGAGATCAACATGTATCAATGGCAAGGAAGTGTCCTTTGTGGTGGACACGAGAGCCATGTGTTCCACCTTGCAGGTGACTCTTTACAAGGGGAAACTAATCCCCTGGTCCAGTCTTTGTGGGTATTAATGGAACATCTGTCCCTACGTGGATGACTCCCCAGCTATCAGTTTCTGTTGTGGGAGGGGAGGGGATTTTGTCCAATTCCTTTACTATTATCCTTCATGTCCCATTAGCTTGCTAGGACGGGACCTGTTGTGCTTGCTTGAAGCCACTACCATTAGTAACCCAGATGGTTCCTTTTCTTTCTTTTCCCCTTTCCTGCTCTCCATGAATATGGAAGAAGCCAAGGAGGAAGGTGCGCATCCCTTAGCAAAGGTCCCCCGGACCCTCTGGTCTACATCCCCTATGGATGCGGGATTTGTTCCCTGCACTCCATATATTGCCCAGTTAAAGGATCCCCAAGTTACTGTCTATATAAAATAATATCCATTTTCTGCCGTTAAGGAGGCAGCTTTGACCCAGATGATTTCAGCATTTTTGCAAGCTGGGGTGGTCGTGCCCACCGTGTCGGCATATAATATCCCCGTTAATCCCGTGCTGAAGGGGGCAGGCTTTAGATTTACCCAAGATCCAAGGGCAGCGAATCAGTTAATAGTGCCACTGGCGCCAGTAATGCCTGATATTACAGGATTACTCACGTTAATCCCCAGCCAGGCTTGCTGCTTCACGGTCACTGATTTAGCTAATGTGTTTTTTACTATTCCCCTTGATTTCTTGACCCAGCCGCTTATGGCTTTCACGCATGCCGGCAGACAGTACACCTGGACTCGACTGCCGCAGTGATACATTGATTCTCTGGCAGCTTATTCTCTTGTACTTAAGGCATCTATTGAAATGTGGCATCCCCCCTGTTCCTCCACCCTCCTCCAGTATATGGATGATTTGTTGGATCTGTGCTAGCTCAAAGGAGTCCTGCGAGCAGGATTCTGTTTCCTTGTTATGTCACCTGGTGTCCCACGGACATAAGGCATCTTTGTATAAGCTTCAGTGGTGCTGTGAGCAGGTGACTTATTTGGGGTTTGTGCTCTCCCCTGGACATAGGGTGCTCTCTCCCACCCGAGTACAAGCAATTATGGAACTTGCCTTGCCAGAAAAACTGTGATGTAGATGTTGGCTTTTTTGGGGCTCATCTCTTTTTGTTGTCAGTGGATCCCTAACTGCTCATATTGGGATTCCATCCTGCGAGCTTCCACCTTACAATTACCTGGGTCTGCGCACGTGGAAGGGACTGATGATATGATTAAAGCGCACACAGTGCTGAAACAGCTGCTCATTTCAGCCCCGACTTTGGGATTGCCTGATTACGTTCGCATGTTCCACTTATATGTAAAGGAAGAGGGGGGAACAGTGGCAGCCATCTTAGCCCAGGAACATGGGGGTGGTTTGCGGCCAGTAGCATATCTATCCAAAAATTATCAGTCCAGGTGCAGGGGATGCCCGTGTGCCTGCGAGTGCTAGCGGCAGCGGCGATTGCCGTCCAAATGATCACCTCTATAACCTTGTCACATGTGACTACTTTATACTCCCCCCACTCTGTCCTTAATGTGTTAAAAAATGTAACTACTCAGCATATGACCACCCAGTGGTTGAGCGATTATGAGGTCACTTTAACCTCAACTGAGGGACTGACTGTAAAGCAGTAATCGACTGCGTTTACTCCCTTATTAGCCTTGCAGGCCCTGTTACACCCCATTGGGACATCAGTCCCTGAAGAAATGCATGACTGCCTTGAGCTGATTAATTGAAAAACGGCAGTGTGGGTGGATTTACGCTCCACCCTCTTGCTTGGGGCACTGCATGTATTTGTAGATGGAGGTTGCATGCGCCCTAGAGATAAGGTATATGTTCCCTCATACGCTATTGTCCAGCTCCCTGATATTGTTCATGATGCCCAGCTGGTCTCTTATGCATCGGCACAGGCAGCCGAGCTAATAGCCTAACTAATGCGTATGAGCTATTTGTGGATAAAGATGTCAATATTTACACTGATTCTAGATACGCCTTTGGGGTGGTACATGATTTTGGTGGAAGGCAGCGGATGGGAAACCCATTTCCCATGCATTATTGGTAAATAATCTACTGACAGCCCTGTGTAAACCCCAGGCGGTAGCTATTATTAAGTGTGCTGTATGATTAGTCCATGGAGTCTCAAGGCAATGCATTTGCTGATAGTATAGCAAAGCGAATAGCGCTGGAACATGTAGAACAATTGGAAAGGGCTACAGGGGTTACTAACATGCAGTCTCAGTTAGTAGTAGAAATGTATGTGTCCCCGCTAGAACACTCCTTTCCTCTCCATCATCTACAGGCAGTTGCTGATCCGGAGGACCTGGCCTACTGGGAAAGTCATAACATGGGATCGACAGATGCAAACATCTGGCAGGAGAAATGGGGGGGAGGGTGGCGGGGCTTACCAAAAGCAGCAGCACCTCTGTTGATTAGCCAGGTACATGGAGTTGTTCACAAAAACCGGAAGAAGGTATTACAAGAGCTGCAGGAAGTATTTGTGTGTCGTGATTTGGCGCAGTTAGTTGAATCACAGTTAGGGCAATGTCTTATGTGCGCCCGGAATAATGTTTAGCAAGAAAAACCGGTAGGACAGCTACAGTATTTACCCCCACCCAAAGGACCTTTTCAGGCTCTCCAGATTGACTTTACATGTATGCCCCATTCGGTGGGAGGGTTTAAGTATCTGTTAGTGATTGTAGACTGATTTTCTAAAAGGGTTGAAGCCTTCCCCACTACCAAGGAGGATGCCCGCACAGTAGCCAAACTCTTATGCAAAGAAGTTATCCCTAGATTTGGGTGCCCACTAACAATTGATTTGGATCAGGGCTCGGCTTTTGTGGCAAAACCTTTACAGCACGTTGTCCAAATGTTTGCCATTGAATGGAAATTCCATGTACCCTCTCACCCCCAGTCATCGGGGAATAGTAGAGCGGATGAATCGTACAATTAAGAAAAAATTGAAAAAGGCCACCCAGGAGGCCCCAGGTAAGTGGCTCTTATATCTGCTTGCAGTATTGGCAGAGATAAGGTTAACCCGGGGGCTGAGTGGATTTTATATTTTTGAGATTTTAATGGGCCGGCCATTTCCCCTTCCATGGAAATGGCCGGAAAATAGTTGCCTTACTTCAGATGATCTCCTGCTTGCACAAGAGGATTACGCATGCGCTCTGGCAAAATATGTTAACAGTGTTTCTAGCAAGGTTTATGATGCTTTCCCATTTCCTTCCACAGGGCCGACGCACCCTTTTAAGCTGGGGGACAAGGTCTTGGTGAAACTGTTCCATACAAGGGGCCAATGGGACCCGCCGTTTCGAGAACCTGAGGAAGTTATTGCTGTAACTAGAACGGCAGTATTGACTGACAAGCATCCGACATGGGTCCACGCATCTCGTGTCAAGGAGGTTCCGATCTGAAGAGATTGCATAGCCGGATGGCTGCTCCAGGATGCAGGGCCGGCCCATCCATTGAGCAAAAATGTTGTTTGCACAGGGCCCTGTGTTTCAGGGGGCCCCACGCAAACAACATTCTGCATCAGCCCATAGATTTAAAAAAAAAATGGCTGCTGCTGCCGCTGCCGCCATGGCAGCAGCAGAATCAAGCATCCCGTGGGGCGCCACCCTGCCCGGCAGAGCCCTCACCGCATCAGCTCTATCAGCGGTGGCTTTCAGAGCCGCGAAGAAAGAGTTTCTCTCTTGCAAATCTGTTAAGCCTGCGGGGGCTGATGGGACTTCCTGTTTTCCATCAGCCCCGGCGGGCTTAACAGAACTGCGAGAAAAGGAAACTCTCGCTTCGCGGCTCTGAAAAGCCTGCGCTTTGAGAGCTGACGCCGGGAGGGCAGCAGCAGCCAGTTTGGTTGTTTTTTTTTAATCTATGGCCTGATGGGGGGGAGGGGGGTTAGGACTGGTAATGGGCTATGGGGGGGCTAATAATGTAAGTGGGCTGGTGGGGGGGTGGTTAGGACTAGTAATGGTCTAGGGGTGGGCTAGGACTGGAAATGGGCTGATGGGGGGTTAGGACAAATAGGGCTGATGGGAGGGGGTTAGGACTGGTAATGGGCTGGGGGGTGCTAAGATTGGAAATGGGCTGATGGAGGGGTTAGGACTGGTATGGGCTATGTGGGGGGACTAAGTCTGGAAATGGGCTGATGGGGGGGGTTAGGACATAATGGGCTATGGGGGGGCTAAGACTGGAAATGGGCTGATGGGGGGGGGGTTAGGACTGGAAGTGGGCTGACGGGAGGTTAGGACTGGTAATGGGCTATGGGGGGCTAGGACTAGTAATGGGCTGGGGGGGTTGCTAGGACTGGAAATGGGCTGAGTTCCTTTGAGTTCATTCCCCTCTCCATAACCATTCTTGTATCCGGTATTGATTGACCAAGGGTTTCTAGAGTAACACTCTAATACCCACTGTGTTTGTGTACTTGCCACTTGTTTTCCTTGTTTTGCTAATCTATCCCCCCTCTCCCGATCCACCACTTGACCTACATGTGTCAAGCCCTTTCAGGTCCATTCCTCAAATAACTTTTCTTTTCTGCCTGGCGTAAACATCCCCATCCCCCGAATAAAGGTATATTTTGAGAATCTCTTCTTCCCCACTCAAAAGGGACCATCTCCAGTTTTTCCAAATTTGAAAGGTTAATTTCCATTGTGGATTTTTGGCCTCCTCCCCTCTGGATATTTCAGTCGGGTCCCAAATCAACGACTCTATGTACCTTGCTGCCCACTTCCATTCGCGCCCACTGTAGGGCATCTCCTCCATCCTTCCAAGCAAACAGAGCATGTAGTTGTGCTGTGGCATAGTAGGGGGCTATACACAGTACTCCCAGCCCCCCTTCTTCCCTCCGCTTATACATGGTGGACCGTGCCACCTTGGGGACTTTCCCATTCCATACATATTGCATTAATATATTTTGAAGCATTTTTAATACCCCCCAGGGCACCACATTGGGCAAGGACACAAATAAAAATAAAATTTGCGGTAGCACATTCATTTTGACTATGGCTACGCACCCCAGTCAGGTCAGGTGAAGTCCCATCCAAGAAAGAGGTCTCGTTTGAGGCTTTCCACCAGCAGTTTATAGTTCCAGTCCTGAAGGTTCTTGAGCAGGCTGCCTAATTGTATCCCCAGATATCAGAAGTGCTTATTTAGCCACTTGATGGGGAAATGCCCCACAGATGGTCCTCCAATGCTTTTAGTAAATTAAATATTGCAATCTTGCTCTAATTTAATTTATAGCCCAATACCTCATTGTATCTACCCATCGCTGTCATCAATATTGGCAGTGTGGTAAGGGGCTGTTGTAGGGTAAAAATAATATTGTCTGCGAAAAGGGTGATTTTGGTCCTCTGCACCCTCCCCCCCCCCCGCCACCTACACCCCCTGTATGTCTTCTTGCTCTCTAATATCGCCAACATCATATAGGCCCATCTCTAGCATACCATTCTTGGCCAAAGTAATTGAAAAGGTAGTACAACTACAGACACAGGAATTTATAGACTTATCTTACCCACTCGATGAACAACAATATGGTTTCCGGCCCTGCCATGGAGTAGAAACACTTCTAACAGTATTAATAGATACACTCCTAAAAGGAATTGACAATCACAAACAGGCGTTCATTCTCCTTTTCATCGACATATCAGCAGCGTTTGATAGCGTGCATCACTCAATTTTGCTCAACAACCTAAGGCAGATAGGCATAAACTCCACCGTACATAAATGGTTCACCTCATATTTACATAACAGAACACAAAATGTAAGAACAGGTACTCAAACATCCAACACATACAAACAAGAAATTGGGTTACCACAAGGTTCAGCACTTTCAGCCCTACTTTTCAATATCTATATAAAACCGGTCTGTAACATCTTTAAAAAATTTGGAGTACAATATCACCTTTATGCGGATGATATCATGATGTACATTCCTTTTATGATTCCTAACCTACCGATTCAACTTCTATCAGACTGCTACAATGAAATCACACATAAGAACATAAGAACATAAGAACATAAGATATGCCATACTGGGTCAGACCAAGGTCCATCAAGCCCAGTATTCTGTTTCCAACAGTGGCCAATCTAGGTCATACGTACCTAGCAGTTTCCCCAAGGGACACAGGTTCCACAATGCTTGTATTGGTTCAAGCATTGATATCCTGGGTCCCTTCTTAATAATGGTTTATGGACCTTTCCTCCAGGAACTTGTCCAAACCTTTCTTAAACCCAGCTACACTAACAGCCTTTACTACATCCTCCGGTAACAAATTCCAGAGTTTGATTACACGTTGAGTGAAAAAATATTTTCTTTTATTAGTCTTAAATAGTTTACCCTGTAGCTTCATTGCATGTCCCCTAGTCTTTCTATATTCTGATAAGGTAAACAATCGATCTACGTTTACCCGTTCCACTCCGTTCATTAATTTATAGACTTCTATCATATCTCCCCTCAGCCGTCTCTTTTCCAGGTTAAAGAGCCCCAACCTTTTTAGCCTTTCTTCATAGGAGTAGCCTTCCATCCCCTTTACCATTTTGGTGGCTCTTCTCTGAACCTTTTCTAAAATTGCTATATCCTTTTTAAGATATGGCGACCAGAATTGCACACAATATTCAAGGTGCGGTCTCACCATGGAACGATATAGAGGCATTATAATATCTTTTGTTTTATTTTCCATTCCTTTCCTTATCATACCTAGCATTCTATTTGCTCTCTTGGCCGCCGCTGCACACTGGGCCGAGGGTTTTAACATGGTATCCACAAGGACGCCTAAATCTTTTCTTGGGTGGTGGTTCCTAATGTGGAACCTTGCATCGTGTAACCATAGTTTGGGTTGTTCTTCCCTAGGTGCATAACCTTGCACTTCTCCTCATTAAATTTCATCTGCCATTTTGATGCCCAGTCTTCCAATTTATCAAGATCCTCTTGCAATTTTCCACAATCCTCCTGGGTTTTAACAACTTTAAATAGTTTTGTGTCATCAGCAAATTTGATAACCTCACTCGTTATTCCACTTTCCAGGTCATTTATGAATATGTCAAAAAGCAGCGGACCCAGCACAGATCCCTGGGGTACACCACTATTCACCTTTCTCCATTGGGAAAATTGGCCATTTAGCCCTACCCTCTGCTTTCTATCTTTTAACCAGTTCCTGATCCACAGTAGTACACTGCCTCCTATCCCATGACTCTTTAGTTTTGCCAAAAGTCTCTCATGAGGGACCTTGTCAAAGGCTTTCTGAAAGTCCAGATACACAATATCAACCGACTCACCTTTGTCCACCTGTTTATTCACTCCTTCAAAAAAACATAACAGATTAGTAAGACAAGATCTTCCTTGTCTAAAGCCATGTTGGCTGTCTCCCATTAGGTCATGACTATCTATATGCTGAGTAATTTTATTCTTTATGATGGTTTCTACCATTTTTCCCGGTACTGATGTCAGGCTCACCGGTCTGTAGTTTCCCGGATCACCCCTCGAACCCTTTTTAAAAATTGGTGTTACATTGGCGATCCTCCAATCCTCAGGTATTAGAGATGATTTTAATGATAGTTCACAGATTACTGATAGCAGGTCTGCAATCTCAAATTTCAGTTCTTTCAACACCCTTGGATGTATACCATCCGGCCCAGGTGATTTGCTACTCTTCAGTTTATCTAATAGTTGTAGGACATCTTCCCGATGTATCGATATTTCCTTCAATTCTTCCACACCTTTAAATACCACTTCAGTCGTGGGTAACATCCCTACATCTTCCTCAGTAAAGACCAAAGCAAAGAATTCATTCAGTCTCTCCGCTATCGCCTTGTCGCCTCTTAGTGCTCCTTTAACCCCTTTATCATCTAATGGACCAACTGACTCTCTCACGGGTTTTTTTCTACGAATGTACTTGAAAAGGTCTTTATTTCGCGTTTTTGCTTCCGCAGCAAGCTTCTTCTCAAATTCTCTCTTTGCCTGCCTTATCAATGCCTTGCATTTGACTTGCCAGTGCTTGTGCTGTTTCCAGGTTTCATCATTTGGCTCTTTTTTCCATTTCTTGAAAGATGTTTTTTTGGCAACAACAGCCTCTCTGACCTCAGCTTTAAACCATGCTGGCAATTTTTTGGACTTCCTTCCACTTTTCTTAAAGCGTGGAATACAGCTGGTCTGGGCTTCCAAGATAGTATTTTTCAACAACACCCAAGCTTGATGTACGTCTTTAACCTTTGCAACTGCTCCTTTTAGTTTTTTCTTAACTGTTTTCCTCATTCTATCATAGTCTCCCTTTCGAAGTTAAAGGGTAGTACTGTGGATTTCCTTACTATCCCTCCTCCACTAATTAAATCAAAGGCGATCATGCTATGATCACTATTGCCAAGTGGCCCCAACACCCTTATCTCTTGCACTACATCTGGTGTTCCACTAAGGACTAGGTCTAATATTGCTTCCCCTCTGGTCGGTTCATGAACCAGCTGCTCCAAGAAGCAGTCATTTATTTCATCTAGGAACTTTATCTCCCTAGCATGTCCTGTTGTGACACTGACCCAGTCGATGCCGGGGTAATTGAAATCACCCATTATTATTACTGCACTGTAACTTTTGCTAGCTTCCTTGATTTCTTTGAGCATTTCATCATCCATTTGTTCATTCTGGCCAGGCGGACGATAGTACACCCCCACTGCCATCGCCTTCCCCTTTTTACATGGAATTTCAATCCATAGAGATTCTACAGCAAATTTTGTTTCTTGCACACTGGCTAAAAACCCAAAACCTCCATATAAACCACGCTAAAACTGAAGTCTTAATTGTAACAAAAAAACATTCATTCACTCCTCCAACCCACATAACACTACAAAACCAAGAAATTAAAATAAAAAATGAAATAAGATATCTAGGTGTTATCTTAGATACACACCTTACTATGGAAACGCACATTAGAAATACATTAAAGAAAATCTACTTCAAACTTAAAATCCTCAATCAATTACGCCCCCTTGTATTTATACAAGATTTTATCAATATAATACAGGCTACCATAACTCCCCACTTCGATTTCGCCAACTTAATACTTATAGGCATTTCTAAACAAAACATCAAAAGGATCCAACTTGCGCAAAATGCAACAGCTAGAATTATATTAAAGATAAATTCACTCCAACACATTACACCGATACTAGCATCCCTTCACTGGTTACCAATACAAAGCAGGATAACATACAAAACAATAATAACTACATTCAAAGCCCTAAATGACATGGCCCCAAAGACACTCTGTAACCTAATAAGCAAAGAACCACCTAAGCCCACTCATAGAAAAGGACAATCAAATAAACTTAAAATGCCGAAAGAATATATAAGAACTCACAAATTAACAAATAATAGAGCCTTTTCCCACATAGCCCCAACAGTCTGGAACTCATTACCAGAGGACTTACGATCACTAACAGAGATAACAGAATTCAGAAAAAAATTGAAAACATACTTATTCACTAAACACTATAATACCATGGAAAACCTTCCACTCAACTTAGATAAAGGCTAAACACGAACCTGCCCAAAATCAAGTTTATACTCCCTACTACAAACAATACATACAAAACTTAAATGTATAATCACTCCACTCTTATGCATTGAAATTCTACCTGTATATAGTTACAACTGTCATAATCTGCCTATGTTATAGGGACAGTACTTTTGTTTTAACTGTTACACAATCTGTCTTAGTTGAATTATTGAATTATTCCGCTTAGTTTTTAAACCCGTTGTTGTGTAAGTTAAGATGTTCTATGTAAAAAGTTATCATTGTTCTATGTAAAACAAGCTCTGCATTGTTGACTGTTGTTGATTGTACACCGCAACTGATCGCTGGAAGATGCGGTATATAAATAAGTGTTAAATAAAATAAATAAATAAATAAATATACTCTGCGAGGGGCTGTATCGCCAAGGCGAATAGAAGTGGTGATAGTGGGCATCCCTGGCATGTCCCTCTCCCCGGAGCAAAACTATCGGAATAACCTCTATTTACTCTGATGCGGGCTCTTGGATGGGCATACAGTGCTTTTATCCATTTTAGAAAATTCTTCCCCAGGCCCATTCATTCTAAAACCTGGAACATAAACTGCCACTGTACCTGGTCAAATGCTTTTTCAGCTTCCAACGTAACTAATACTGCTTGCTCTCCTGACCTCTGTAGGTCCCAGGTAATATTTAATAGTTTCTGAATGTTGTCACTTCCTTGTCACCCCATCATAAACTCCGTTTGGTCTTTGTGTGCCAATTTAGGTACTACCCCTTGGAGGCGATTAGCTAGCACCTTGGCCAGTACTTTAGCATTGAGGTTAATTAGAGAGTTTGGCCGATACGATCCACAGACTGTGTTATCCTTGCCCAGTTTAGGTAGGACTGTGATACCCACTTTTTCCATCAACTTCAGGATCTCCTCCCCTTGGAGCACCCCGTTAAAGACTTTAGTTAACACCAGGGTAATTTGGTCTTGCATTAAGCAATAAAATTTGCAGTGAAGCCATCTAACCCCAGGGCCTTACCCAACTTGAGGATCTTAATGGCTGCTTGGACCTCCTCCTCACTGATTTCCCATCCTATTCTCTCCTCCTACGCAATGCGCCCCAGCTTCCTTAGATTACAGTCATTCAAAAATGAGACCTCCTTCTCTTTTCCCCCTGATATTTCACTTTATATAGGCTCTCATAATATTCTCTAAATACCTGACTAATTTAAGACAGTCAATGTACCATCCCCCCCCCCTTGTGGTTCCGAATACCTCCTATGTAGGCCACCTGCCTTTTGGCTTTCAGCCGGCTAGCCAGAATCTTACCAGACTTATTACCCCCTTCAAAATGTGCTTGCTGCAACACGGCTAAACCATGTGCAATTTCTTGAGCCCGCAATCTGCTCAATTCTCCCTGCAGTTTAATCAATTCTAAGCTATTAATTATGGATCGCAATCACTCTGTTGCCTCCCCTCTAACTCCACAATTTTTTCCAAGAGTTTGTTTTACTTATTTATTTGCTTTTATATACCACGCTTTTTGGAATCAGTGCGGTTTACAAATAACATGAGCAATCAAACATTTCACATAGAACTGGAGATAACAAGAACAAAAACAGTGGAACAGTTACATGGAACAAATTGAACAGAACAGATTACAATTTAACTGAGATTTCTGCTTTTCAGAATTACGCCTCTCCCTCTTGGCCTGGGCTGCCATATTGATGAGGTGACCTCTAGTGACAGTCTTCAGCCCCTCCCAAACGGTGCCCATTTCTCCATACAAATTAAAACAGACTTATTCCTGTATAGTTTTATGTATTTTATTTACTTGTGCTTTCTCATCAAAAAGTGAAACTTAACCTCCAGAATTTAACCCCTTCATCCCGATCTCCAGTGTCAAATGTAACACTAATGGGGGCATGGTCTGTTCAGGTTATCGGTCCCTGCTCTATGGTCCTAGCCTTAGAAATCCAGCTTCCACTAGCCCAGATCATATCCAATCGACTGTATGTCCCATAAGCATGGGAGTAGAATGTATATTTACGCTACTCTGAATGTCTACATCTCCAAATGTCCACAAACCCAAGATATTCCTTAAATTTTTTCAAACTCTTCAGCTCCAGCAGCCCCCGCTGGCTTATCCCCCGCTGTTGTCCAAGTGTGGGTTGCTGATCAAATTATCGTCCCCCCACAAGTTAATCAGGGCCTCCCCTAGCCCCTCTATCTCCTTTAACATCTGCTCATATAACTCCCCCTAATGTTCATTTGGGCAGTAAACACTGATGATCCAAACCTCTTCATCAGTAACCCTTAGCCGCAACCCCTACCCACTGCCCCACTTTATCCCTACATTCTCCCACAATTGCATGTTGAAATGTCTCATGAACTAAGATGCCCATACCTCCTTTCCTTGGATTTGCTCTTTGTCCGGCAAGGATCACTACTGGGTAATATCTTGAATATAGTAGGTGCTCCTGCCCCACCCGCAGATGCATTTCTTGACACATAAGACATCCGCATTAAGACGCCTGCCCTCTCTCTCCAATAAGTGTCTTTTATGCCATGTCTGGAGCCCTTTAGAATTCACCGTGGTCACTGTTAGCTGCTTCCTATTCCAGTTTCCTTTATCCTTTGATTTATTCCCACCCTGGTCCCCTCCTTGCATCCTCTACCCCCTCCCTCTCCAACCCCTCCCCCTGTCCCCCGCTCCCTTCCCCCTCGTGTTCCAGAAGCAAATATAAATTAGAGTGTCCTTTACCCTTCCCGATCTTCTGGCAACGTAACCATTTAACTCTGCCCAGATCAGCTCCTTCCTCATGTGGTCTGGTGAGCCTTTACCGACCAATCAGTCTATGCTGTCCTCTTTAACTTCGATCAATCCCCTCAGTCCATTCACAGCTCAATTTTCATCCCATGCGGCCTGCTCCTTAGCTGACTAATTCAGCACTTTGTCTCCTCAAGATGCTTTACTCAAGTCTCCCACTCCTGATGAGCTGCTAATTCTTGCTGCTGGAAACCAGCATCTTTTAAAGCTCTGAGTGCCTCAGTCATTGTATACACTCGCCATGTCTTCTCTCCCCGGAGAGCAAGAGTCCAGATGGATGCAGCCAGCGATAGCACAGTTCAGTGCTCCGGAGAGCTTGAGTGATTGCTTTCAGTGCTGTGTGCCACTGCAGAGTTCCTGCTGACAGATCATCATAGATGGAGACCGGGTACCCTTGCCAGGTGAAATTCCCAAAGCCCCTCATTTTTGCCACTAAGCACTCCTTAAGTTTGTAATCCTTCAAGCAAATGATGATGTCTCTAGGTCTATTGATTCTTGGCTGACCCAGCGCTCGGTGTGCTTTGTCCAGCAGTATTTCTCTAGGGGGCTACCTCTTCCCCTCCCTTTTGCAAGGCTTCCAAGCAAACAACTACTGCAACCTTTGCACTATCTTTAAATTCTGAGTCCTCGGTATGCCTCTGAATCACAGATTGTTTCTCCGGGATGTTTTGAGGTCCTCCAGTTTGTATTACAGTTTGTCCTGCCACTCCTCTCCTTTTCCTACCCGGTTTTCCAATACTTCTTGTTGCTGCTCCAAGTCCTGCAGTCTGTTTTCATGCTCTCCCGCCTGATGGGTCAATTCTGCAAACTCCTCCTTCATTTTCCCAATGAGCTCTCCAAGCTCCATTTTAACTGCCCGAACTTCAGCTTTAATTTCATTAAACCATTCCCCACTGTCCATTTCAGGTGGGGGAAATGATTAGGGATCGGGAGGGGAGAGTCTTCATTTTCGTGGGCGAGTTGAGCGGGGAGAAAGTAACGATAGTAAATCTGTATGCACCTAATGGGGGGCAAGTTCCATTTTGGAAAGAAGTGAGAGGATTATTGGAACGGGCGGTGCAGGGGAAACTCATGTTGGGGGAGATTTTAATTTGGCACTGCATCCAGTGCCAAAATATCGGTCCCTATATCCAAATTATAGGTTGCTATATCCTTAAAAAGAATATAGCGTTATTGGAAAAGGTTCAGAGAAGAGCCACCAAAATGGTAAAGAGAATGGAAGGATATTCCTATGAAGAAAGGCTAAAAAGGTTAGGGCTCTTTAACCTGGAAAAGAGACAGCTGAGGGGAGATATGATAGTAGTCTATAAAGTAATGAACGGAGTGGAACGGGTAAACGTAGATCGATTGTTTACGTTATCAGAATATAGAAAGACTAGGGGACATGCAATGAAGCTACAGGGTAAACTATTTAAGACTAATAAAAGAAAATATTTTTTCACTCAACGTGTAATCAAACTGTGGAATTTGTTACCGGAGGATGTAGTAAAGGCTGTTAGTGTAGCTGGGTTTAAAAAAGGTTTGGACAATTCCTGGAGCAAAGGTCCATAAACCATTATTAAGAAGAGACTCGGGTTATCAGTGCTTGACCCAGTACAAGCACTGTGGAACCTGTGACTTTTGGGGAAACTGTTATGTATGACCTAGATTGGCCACAGTTGGAAACAGGATATTGGGCTTGATGGACCTTGGTCTGACCCAGTATGGCATATCTTATGTTCTTATGTTCAGAATGGGATAGGCAGATGGGGGGGGGGGGTAAAGGGAAAGCCAGGAGAAGGAGATTAGTGAAGGGGATACTTCGGAAGTTCCACGTGTTAGATGTGTGGAGGGAACATAACAGGGAGGCAAGGGAGTACACCTTTTATTCACATCCACATAAAACTTATAGTCGGATAGATTACTTGCTGATAGATAAAATGTGGGGGACCAGAGTGCGGGGAGTGGAGATTGGAAATGTTACATGGTCAGATCATGCCCCGACCTGAGTTGACATACAGGGTGGGAATGGAGAGGGAGGTATCAGATTTTGGAGGTTGAATGAGAGTCTTCTCCAAAGGGACGAAGTAGTAAAAGACATCAAGAAAAACTTATTGGCAGCTGAATGATACAGGAGAAGTGCGGGAGCCTAGTGTGTGGGAAGAAATGAAAGCGGTAATCCGGGGGAGGCTGCTAAATACAAGAACGGTAGGAAAGAAAGGGAGGACAAATTGCATGTTGAAATTAAGGAGGCCACAACACTGTACAATAGGACGGGGTCAGGAAGGCAACTGAAATATTTAAATCAATTGCGCTTGGAGTTAAACAAGTTACAGTTAGAAGCCATTGCTTATCAGATGGAGCAAGTGAAACAAAGGTTCTATGAATGGCGGGATAGGGCTGGGAGACTGCTGGCGAGAAAACTTAAAAAGAGGGAGGTAAGGAATGCAATAATAGTAATTAAGGGCCAGGATGGGGCAATTCTGAGGGGCGGAAAGCAAATAGGGGATAGATTTTGCCAGTACTATGCAGAGCTGTACTCCCAAAGGGGGGGGGGGGAGGGAGAATGGCCCCCATAGGGGAATTTTTGGGATCAGTGGAACTTCCATAAGTAAGAGAGGATTTGGGGGCCAGTCTGGATGAACCCATTTCCATAGGGGAAATTGAGAAGGTGATTAACGAAATGCCACTGGGGAAAACTCCAGGCTTGGATGGCTTGCCTAATTTGTTTTATAAGACCTTCCAGGAGAACTTGGTGGATTTTCTAGGGAAATTGTATAATGGGATTGTAGGGAAGGAGAGGCACTATCACAGGGAATGTTGACAGCAGGTATAACTTAATACCAAAGGCAGGGAAGGATCCACTGAATTGTGGGTCGTTTCGCCCAATATCGCTATTGAACATGGATGTGAAGATTTTGGCAAAAATACTAGTGAATAGATTGGCTCAGGGAATGCTTACTCTTGTCAACATAGACCAAACAGGGTTTATTAATGGTAGGCGGGCGCCGGACAACATCAAGAGTGTTAGAGGCAATTTGGGGGGCACATAGAGGCAAGGATAGTATAATGGTGCTGTCTATTGACGCGGAAAAAGCATTTGATCGGGTGGGTTGGGAATATCTATTTGCAGTAATGGATGGGGTTTGGGGACAACTATGTCGCCTGGGTGAGAGCTTTGTATGATAGGCCACAGGCAAGGGGACGAATTAATGGTCGGTACTCGGAAGCTTTTTCCCTTCAGAGAGGTGCAAGGCAGGGATGCCTTTTATCGCCCTTGCTTTTTGCTTTGGCTATGGAACCTTTGGCACAGAGGAGAAGGGAGGAGGAGAGGATTAAGGGGGTATGGGTGGGAGAGAGGCAGCATAAGATATCATTGTTTGCAGATGATATTTTATTAACACTAACGCAGCCAGAGGTGACATTAGCAACAGTGTTAGAAGTGACAGAACAGTATGGGGAAGTGTCGGGTTTTAAAATAAATATGGAAAAGACAGAGGCACTGAATGTTAACATAGGGGTAGTGGAGCTAGGCAGGTTAAAGGAGAGGTATCCCTTTAAATGGGCATAGAAAGCAATTACATATTTAGGGGTATATCTCACGGCACAGCCACAGCTTTTATATGGGGCAAATTACTTCCAATTATGGAAACAGGTGGCCCAGGATTTACGGGGTTGGATGGATATGGAGATTTCCTGGTTGGGCCGTATTGCAGCGGTCAAGATGAATTTAATACCCAGGATGTTATATTACTTTCAGGCTCTCCCTGTGGAGATCCCTGAGAGGCATTTAAGGGAGATTCAAGGGAAAGTATTTCACTTCATATGGAAAAGACGGCCTCCAAGAATAGCGCGGGCGCTCCTTTACCAATCTCAGGGGGAAAGAGGATTGGGGGTTCCAGATATCCAGGCCTATTATAGAGCAGCCCAGATTAGGCATTTAATGGACTGGAGAGAGGGAGGGGAAAGGAAAATATTTGTAGATATGGAAGGGGAGGGGTGGAAGGAAGAACCAATTGAGGTCATGCCATGGACTACAGCAAAGGACAGGAGTGGGGGTTTCTTAGAAAACTCCTACACGCGGCATGTCTTAGCCATATGGGATGGAGTGAGAAGGAGGGAAGGGGGTATCGAGCGTCATGGTAATGCAACGACTGTGTTATACGGGAGACTTTACCCCAGGAAGAGAGGGAGGGGTTTATAAACAATGGGAGAGTAAAGGTTTACAATGGTTTTCTAATTTATCGATGGGGGGGGAGTGGGTCCCGTTTGCAGATTTACAGGAGGAATATAATTTAGGGCCTGGGCAGTTGTTTCATTATGGTCAAGTGATACATTATTTGAAAGGGAAGTTGGGGAAGGGGGGGTTAGCATGAGAGTTTACAGAACTGGAAGTGATTTGGTAGGCGAAAAAGAGATCTACGGGGCTAATTACGGCCTTGTATAGGGCAATACGAGAAGGGCAAGGGGAGGAGAAATTGGGTTATATGAGGGCATGGGAAAGGGAGATGGGGAGGAACTCGGAGACTGGTCAGTGGAAGGCCATTCTGGAACAGGGTCACCATTTGCCAATTTCCATTGCTGTTCGGGAAAATTGGCACAAAGTGTTAATGGGGTGGTACTATACCCCAGTGCGTTTGAATAAAATGTATCAGACGGCATCAAGGAGCTGCTGAAGGCAGTGTGGAGAGGAGGACACAATGTATCATATTTGGTGGAAATTCCACAGATCCAGATATTCTGGGATGAAATTCAGAGGTGGATAAGACAGGTGGTGGGTGAAGAGTTAGAGAGGAACCCCAAAGTTTTCTTGTTTGGATGGTGGAGGGAAGGGGGCCTGAGGGAGAATAGGAAGCAAATATTAGCATGTCTCAGTGCGGCCAGAGGTGAAATAGCCTATCGGTGGAAGCAGGAGGAGCTGCCGCAGGTGGAACACTGTGAAGATCGGCTAAGGCAAATTTACCTAATGAAGAAATTAACAGCCTTACGAAAACAAAAGAGGCCCAAATTTGATAGGGCTTGGCGGAAAGTATTGGTGTACTTGCAGGGGGGGGGAGGGAACTGGGGTAGGGTGGATAAGTAGGGCTGTGGGCTTAAAACTGCCTCAGGGGCATTTGTACGGTAGATGAATGGCTTTAACGGGTTTACTGCTTAAGTAGGTTTCTATGCAAAATGTTTTGGGGAAGGTTGTGGAGTTACTTAGCAATATTGTTAGTTGAATATAATATAGGGGGAAAACTGTACACCAGTTGAATGTTGATGTTTACATGCAAGAGTATTTATGTATGTTACTAGATGCTATGTAAAGGGGGAAAAAAAACATTCCCAGCATCTTGGTTCGAGTTATGCCCTGAATGGTACCTTCTCCTTTTTCTAAATTGGCTGCGGGTGTCTCCCATTGCATGCGCTCTGTCACCTTGGGCTGCTGTGGCCCACTCGTCACCATTTTGTCCTCTCCGCTGTCCCCACTTGCACCCGCATATTTTTATTCCTGCAGGTCCGCTGATTTCCCCCTCATTATCTTGCTCCCACTGGCCAGAGTACTCGGAGGCCATGTACAAGCCGTTATCGGGGCTGCTTGGAAGATGTTTTTTCACTGTTGATCAGGAATGGCTCCAGAGCAGAGCGCTCAGGCACCCATCGTGCTAGGTGACATCTCTTCCTCCCAAGAAGCTTTTCTATAAATGGAATTCTACTAATTTTTGGTCATCAGAACTGCAGAGCTTCAGGTCATCTACAAACAGTCAGTGTGATGTCACCATTGGGCCATGGCTAACTCCGTGTCCCAAAGAATTTATGAGAGTACTCATTGGATTGAGCGCCATACAAAACAGAAGTGGTAACAGGGAATCTCCCTGATCTTGATGTTAGGCATGCTGATCTAGCCATCCTTATTCTTTAAAAATAATATAGCTTGCCAGATTTTCATGGTGAATTAAATGTACTCTGTCAACCCAGTTTTTATTTCATATGATTCAAATCAATTGTGTGGATGAGTTTTGCGCATACCATGATAGTCATGAACCTCACTTCTAAGCCAAGGTATGTGGAGTATTATCTCAGTTTCTTAAATTTACTGCTAATTTTTTCCACTGTGGATCAGTTGATCGCTTTTAAGATGCAATGCGATGAGTGAAACCCTTCTTGTACTCAGTACATGTAAAAGGTTTCTTTCCACTGTGGATCATTTCATGGCGTTGAAGATTCGATGACTGAGTGAAAGCCTGGTTGCACTCGGTACATATAAAAGGTTTTATTCCACTGTGGATCATTTGATGGGTTTTAAAGATTGATAAATAACTGACACTCTTATTGCACTCGGTACATGTAAAAGGCTTCTTTCCACTGTGGATCATTTGATGGCTTTTAAGATACGATGGTTGAGTGAAACTCTTGTTGCACTCAGTACACATACAAGGTTACTTTCCACTGTGGATCGTTTGATGGCGTTGACGATTCGATGACTGAGTGAAACTCTTATTGCACTCAGTACACGTAAAAGGTTTCTTTCCACTGTGGATCATTTGATGCCTTTTAAAAGTCGATGACTGAGTGAAACTCTTATTGCACTCAGTACACGTAAAAGGTTTCTTTCCACTGTGGATCAGTTGATGACTTTTAAGACTCGATGACAGAGTGAAACTCTTATTGCACTCAGTACATGTAAAAAGTTTCTTTCCACTGTGAATCATTTGATGCCTTTTAAAAGTCGATGACTGAGTGAAACTCTTATTGCACTCAGTACACATAAAAGGTTTCTTTCCACTGTGGATCATTTGATGGCGTTGAAGATCCGATGACTGAGTGAAACTCTTATTGCATTCAGTACACGTAAAAGGTTTCTTTCCTCTGTGGATCATTTGATGGATTTTAAGATGCGATGACTGAGTGAAACTCTTATTGCACTCAGTACATGTTAAAGGTTGCTTTCCACTGTGAATCATTTGATGCCTTTTAAAAGTCGACGACTGAGTGAAATTCTTATTGCACTCAGTACACGTAAAAGGTTTCTTTCCACTGTGGATCAGTTGATGGCGCTGAAGATGCGATGACTGAGTGAAATTCTTATTGCACTCAGTACATGTAAAAGGTTTCTTTCCACTGTGAATCATTTGATGCCTTTTAAAAGTCGATGACTGAGTGAAACTCTTATTGCACTCAATACATGTAAAAGGTTTCTTTCCACTGTGGATCATTTGATGCCTTTTAAGAAATGATGGCAGAGTGAAACTCTTGTTGCACTCAGTACACATACAAGGTTTCTTTCCACTGTGGATCATTTGATGGCGTTGAAGATTTGATGAATGAGTGAAACTCTTATTGCACTTAGTACACGTAAAAGGTTTCTTTCCACTGTGGATCATTTGATGGCGCTGAAGATTCGATGAGTGAGTGAAACTCTTATTGCACTCAGTACATGTGAAAGGTTTCTTTCCACTGTGGATCATTTGATGGATTTTAAAGAATGATAAATACCTGAAACTCTTATTGCACTCAGTACACGTAAAAGGTTTCTTTCCACTGTGGATCATTTGATGGCGTTGAAGATCCGATGAATGAGTGAAACTCTTATTGCACTCAGTACACGTAAAGGGTTTCTTTCCACTGTGGATCATTTGATGGCGCTGAAGATTCGATGAGTGAGTGAAACTCTTATTGCATTCAGTACATGTGAAAGGTTTCTTTCCACTGTGGATCATTTGATGGGTTTTAAAGATTGATAAACAACTGAAACTCTTATTGCACTCGGTACATGTAAAAGGCTTCTTTCCACTCTGGATCAGAGACATTTTTCCAGTGTGTGTTCTTTGGTTTGTAATTAATAGTCCCTTATGACAGAAACCTTTGCTAAATTCAATATAGGGAAGTGGTTTCTCTTCAGCATGAATTCTCTGGTGTATTTTCAAGCTTAACCTCTGTTTGAAATATTTTCCACACTGAGAGCATTTAAACGGTTTCTCCCCATTGTATGTCCTCTGATGCAAAAATAAATGATATTTCTTATCAAAACTCTCTCCACTGGTGTCACACAGAAAGGATTTCTTCCCTTTATTCCATTCCTGGTGGCATTTAGAATTCATTTGATCACTGCTGTTATTTTGGAAGGATCTCTCTGCCCTCTGGTGTCTCTGGGGCTCAAGGATGTTTGTGAGCTCCCTGTCACTTCTCTCATACTCACTGACTCCATCCGGTGAGTCTCCTGCCAGGTCTCTCTGCTCCTTCTCTGATTCCTGGCAGTTCCTTGTGTTTCTCCTCTCAGTCCTATGGGAATTATTATCAGAGATATTTCCTGATTGTTCCATTTCTACAGGAGGTTCTTCTCGATTCTCCTCCTTCTTCTGTTCCTGTATGGCCTGATTCTCTGCAGGATACAAATAGAAGACATTAATGATGCATTAATGACTATGGAATGCTACTAATGATCCAGGAAATGAATTTTGTGGGCTCACACAATAACATCATGGGTTCTGTGATAGTTAGAAAATTCCATGGGATAGCACAGGTGTCCTCGAACTATTCATGTGAAGAGTCATTAATAGGAATTTCAGGTGTGATGTGCATAATTGCAGGGCAGTTGCAAGTGTATTAGGTGCCCTAGGCAAAACTTCAGCACTGCACTCTTTTGCAATGGTCTTTTAGACCCCAAGCCCCCCACCCCCCTAGATTTTGATTATTAATCACATGTGTTATCATCTCAACATTATCCCTCCAAAAACAATGCATATTTGGACATCACATGTTTAAATATTAAACTTTGTTTTGTAAATATATGCATAATGAGGAGCATTTCAAAAAGCCACTTGCAAAGCTAACTCGACTATTTGCATATTGCCCATTCTTCCTGCAGGTAAAAGCATGCACTGATGACTTTGTGTGGCTATTAGGCTCCATTGCTTTGCTTTGACTGTTATTTATTTACTTAGCAAGGCTTATGTACTGCTTTTCTACAAGTCAAAGTGCTGCACATTCAGGTACTATATATATATATTTCTCTTGTCCCTGAAGGGCTCACAATCTATGGGGGGTGTTTACTAAATGGCGGTAGCAGACTCTGCGATATCGGAGCTGTGGCTCCATTACTGCCGTTTAGTAAACACCCCCCTATGTTTTTGTACCTGAGGGTTAAGTGGCTTACCCAAGGCTACAAGGAGCACTTCTAGAACTAAAAACCCCAGTCCTCCCAGCACAAGGTTGCTGTTTGCTAGGGGGATTTGAGCCCTGGCCCTCTGGTCTGAGATAACTTGCACCAACCACTAGGTCACTGTGTCGGCTCTTTGCTACTTCCTGCTCCCAGAAGCTGTTGCCCGAGGTGACTGCCTGGTTTGCTGGTAGCTGGCCCGACCTTGCAAACTTCCTTTACTGCCTAGCTTGTCTGACTGGACTGGAGGGCAGATGAGGAATATGAGCCATTTTATGGATGTAAATCATGCGTAACATGCAGATAAAAAGGATTTTCTCACTACGACTACATCTATAAAACTCCTGATTTGTGGGACAAGTTACACCCGTACAGCCTGTAGATATGTTTAAACTTATCCTAACTGAGCAGAGGCCTCCCTGAACCTGGGTTAGTGAGGGGCTTGCATTTATGCAGATAGTTTTGAAAACATATGTATAATTGTGCAAAATAAATCCCAAAAACTGGGTGTGCCAAAGAGCGGCTGTAAAGGTAAGTGCATAAATTCCATGGGGTCATTTTTAAAATGGAAAGATGTGCACACTTTGATTTCATTTTGAATATTTGCTGAAATGCACACAGGGAAAAGTATGCACATACTGCTTACAGATACACAAAGTTATAAAGTTTTCAAGGCTTTTTCCAGGTAAAAATGGTTCTTCTGACAATTAACCACCCTATCATAAGAACCTAAGAACAGAAGAATTGGACTCTTCAACTTGGAATATGATAGAGGTCTTTAAAATAAGTGGAATAGAGCAGGTAAACATAGATTGGTTGCTTACTCCTTCAAAAACTACAAAGATTGGAGGACATGCAACAAAGCTACAATGTAGCACATTTAGGACTAATTGCAGAAAATATTTTTCACTCAATGCATAATCAAACTTTGAAATTCGTTTCCGGAGGATGGAGTGAAAGCTGTTGGTGTAACTGGGCTTTAAAGAGGTTTGGACAAGTTCCTCGAGGGAAAGTCCATAAACCATTAGTAAAGAGAGCCTGGGATAAGCATCATGGACTTTTTGGGAACCTGAGAGGTACTTGTGACCTATATTAGCCACTGTTGAAAACAGAATACTGGGCTTCATGGACTTTCGGTCTAATTCAGTATAGCATATCATGTTTTTATGCTCTTAAAGAGGATATTGTGTAAATAGAAAAGGTTCAGAGTTGGGCAAAGAAAAAAATGATAAGGAACGTGGAACACCTTCCTTATGAAGAGAAGCTAAACAGACTAGGACTTTTCAGCTTGGAGAAGATGAACAAGAGGAGATATGACAGAAGTTTATAAAATCATGAGTTGGGTGGAACAGTTAAACAGGGAACAGTTACTGTATTTAATCTTTCAAACAACAACCCCCCCCCAACAGAAGACATTTCATGAAACCAATGAGAAGCAAATTGAAAACAAATTGTGGAAAGTATATTTTTTTTCACGCAGCACATAATTAAGCTGTGAAATCTGTTGCCGGAGGATGTGGTCAAGGCGACTGTCCTGAGCTGAAGAAGGTTTTAACCTTAAAAAGCTAGTCCAAAAATGCAGTTATTCCAATAAAAAGGCATCATCTTATTTTCCTTTTCTGTTTCTCCTTTTATTTAATAACCTAGCAAAGAGATTTGGACAAGTTCTTGGAGAAAAAGTTCATTAAATATTATTATGTGGGTGGACCTGGGAGAGCCACTGCACACTGGTGAAATTAGCCATCAGGAACAGATCTGCATTATGGGATCTGCTGGGTGCTTGTGACCCAGTTTAGCAACTGGCAGAAACAGGATGCCCTAAGTCTGACCCAGCTTGGCATTTCTTATCTGTTTATTTATGTAATGAATATAAAATTGATTCATTCGCATTAAAACATAGCATAGTATAGAAAAACATAGCATTAACCATTTTTATTAACCAAATTAACCATTTTTCTCTTGTTAATCTAACTTTACAAGCATTAATTCTGAAACAAACTGAAATAAACCCAAAAATTAGCCAAAAGAAATAAAAAAAAAAGATCTGAAAATAAACAGGAATTTTTTTCCATGCACACCCTACTACAGAGGTGCCAAGTCTCACTCGATAGGAGTGTGTCCCCCTCATTTCAAGGCTCTCACTCTCACACTCTTTGAGTCCCTTCCCTCAAGCATTAGAGCCTCAGTATCAGTGCCCAGCCAGTGAGAAGAAATCCGAGCCCAGCTTGAATCAGCACAAAGTTTTAGCCATTGAGTGAAGAGCAATTTTCAGCCCAGAGAATTTACCCATATTGCCGCACCTATGTCTATATCCTTTCAGAGGCTCCAAAGACAAGCAAATATTTTATGCTGTTTTTCTTTTACATTTGGAAAGCAATATTACATTTAAATATTTCTAGATTTATACAGTGGATACACCATTAGAAAAAATCTCACTCTTTGCAATTCACTCTCTGGGATGGTTCAGCCTTGGTATCTCTCCTCATATCAAGCAGCTATGTACCATGTGACAAGCAAGAAAGAACGGGATTATACCTTCCTGTGTCAGAGACTGTCAGAATGGAGAACTGGGCCATCTCACATGAGATAACTCTCAAAGTCATGTATCTGGCTGGAAAAGACAACATCCTCGCAGACAAACTGAGTCGTGTTCTACAACCACATACTGGAGTGGAGAACCTCTTCCCATCTCCTCTGAACAGGAAAGTTCCCTAAACCTCATCATGCAGCTTCAGGGAGCTCTGCTACTTCCCAGCATCAGGACCATGGTCCTCATGGCCTGGATGCTGAGCGGGTAATTGCATGATAATGGGGGGTATTTTAGAAACACCTCATGTGTAAATGGCAGCATTTACATATAGAGACTGGCACACATGTGTACATGCCATTTTACAATAGGAGCTATGTAAACCTGGGGATGCTTAGTATGTTTAGATGTCAAGGGGTGTGGCCAGGGCAGGGCAGGGCAGCGCAGTGCTTCGGCAGGCCTAAAATATAGATGTGGATTCCCCACGTCAAATAGGGAATTGATATCTCTAGGATAAAGCATAGACGTTGGCATTTATAGTTGCCCCAAGGCACGTTATAAGTGCGTACTGGAAGTCCACCATCCCCCAATTACCACTGCCAACATCCAATTCCCTCTGGACCCCTCTTGAGAGGCAACTGCCCTGACCACCTCAGTCAGCATCCCCCTCCCCCCTTAGATCCAATCTTCCTAGCCAATCTCACTGTGGAAAGAATCACCCGCTGGAAGCTCCCCACCCTCCAATCCCAACCCCGGCCTTACTGGGTGTCCCTCATGCAAAGTGGAGCAGGAGAACCCCCCAGTCGCTCATGATCTTGATATCAGGATCCCCAAACATAATCTCATGGTTTTACTACTAGGGCTAAGGTTGCATTTTCCCCTTATCTAGGGAAGATCAGGCGTGTCCGAGGGCTTCAGATGACAGGGGTACTGGTGTTGCAGGACTGGCTGCCTGTCTACAGGAGGAGCAGTAATTTTACAAGCTACTCCCACATATATAGTATCTGAGGGCTATTTCTATGTTTTTTTGCTCATGTGCAGTTTTCTAAAATCACTGCTCCCACTGGATGTGGAGAGATATACACATGCAGTCCTGCACCGGTTCTACAAGAGGCTCTCTATTTGGCACAGCCTCCTGTAAAACAATATGGGGGTCATTCTGAACCATGAATAGCTATTCGTGCCAGCTTCAGCCTCTGACTAACTTCCCTGCCGGTTGTGCGGGGAAGTTAATCAGAGGGGGGGGAATGGGCGGCCTGGGGTCAGAAAGTGGGCAGGCAGCGGGCGGTTGCCGGCCCTGGACATACCGGACCAATTCTAATGTCAGCCCTGTACGTCAAGGGCCGGTGAAATGGCCGGGGGAGTTATTCCACCTCTGAGGTGGAATAACTCCCCTGGATGTTTGTTCATTTTTTTTTTTAATTCGGTGTGCCGAAGAGGCTGGGAGGGCCAGGGGACATTCCCCGCAGCTCGACCCTGGACTTTGGAGGCTGGATCGGGCGTAGGACTGTGGGGAATTTGCAGTTTTAGTTGGCGGCCAGCATTGCGGCTTTTAAATGGTGCCATGGCGCCTTGACTCCATTTAAGTGCCCTGACTGAGTTACCGGGTGCAGTCATGCACCTGCAGGCTGGACAAAATCGCTGTCCCAAGCTGCACGTGCAGGACTGTTCGCGATTCTGATCTTGTGGGGCTAGACGTGCCCGGCGGGATCAGAACCGCGATTCCCTCTGTGCATCCAGTTCACACCGGGATGGACTTGCGGGACAGAATTGGGTCATATGGGAATTCTCCCAGTCCTGACTTGAACATGCTTATTCCCCTGGGCTCCGATGAATAGCATCACTTACCTGTGAGGACTTATATTTTCCATATGTGAGAATACAGAGTACAGGTAAATAGAGTGCATTACTCAGCTGTACTCTGTAAAATTTTCCTATTACCCAGTAAAGCAGGGGTCTCAAACACGCGGCCCGCGGTTTCACTTTTCTCACCTGATCACCGGCGCGGCCGCGTGGGTTTAAAAAATACTCTCTCAGTCTTCTGCCGAGTCACGAGCCTGCCCTCAACAATGAGAGACAGGAAGGAGGGGGGGCAGCCAGCCGAACGCCACGAGGCACCACGCGACCTCGAGGATCCATTTTGTGCACAGCGTGGGCAGGTATGGAGGCAGCCCCCGGAATTCCCCGATGTTTTAGTCCTGCCTCCCTCAGTCCCTCTCCTCTTCGGCTTTCAGAGCCGCGAAGGGAGAGCTTCTCCCTCGCGACTCTGTTAAGCTCGCCGGGGCAGATGGGAAATTTCCCATAAGCCTCAGCGGGCTTAGCAGAGTCGCGAGGGAGGAACTCTCCCTTCGCGGTTCTAAGCTGAAGCAGAGAAGGACTGAGGGAGGGAAGCAAGCAGGCAGGCAGGCAGGGAGGGAGGGCTGGCTGGCTCTGCCGGGCAGAGAAGGGGGGGGGGTCCCGCAGGACATTTGATTTTGCCGCGGCTGATGGGGGAGGTTAGTACTGGTAATGCCACTGGGGGGGTTAGGACTGGTAATGTGCTGTGGGTTGATGGGGGGAGGTTAGGACTGGTAATGACACGGGGGGGGGGTTAGGACTGGTAATGTGCTGTGGGGTGATGGGGGGTGGGATAGCACTTGTAAACCCACTGGGGGGGTTTAGGACTGGTAATGTGCTGTGGGTTGATGGGGGGTTAGGACTGGTAATGACACGGGGGGGGGGGTTAGGTCTTGTAATGTGCTGTGGGTTGATGGGGGGTGGGTTAGGACTGGTAATGCCACTGGGGGGGTTAGGACTGGTAATGTGCTGTGGGTTGATGGGGGGGGGGTTAGGACTGGTAATGCCACTGGGGGGGGTTTAGGACTGGTAATGTGCTGTGGGGTGATGGGGGGGGGGCTAGGACTGGTAATGCCACTGGGGGGGGGGGTTAGGACTGGTAATGATAGCAGAAGACACGAAGAAACCATAAGAAAGTGGCTGGAACAATTGCAACTGAAAAAAAATGCACAAAAGGTAGGAAAATATCTCTTTATTTTGAATTTATTAACTGGAATATGTCAGCTCTGGGAAATGTGCATCATTAATGTCTGTGCTTTGTTTAGTACAAGAAATTAATTTATAGTTTTATTTCTACAGTGTTGTTGTACATTCCAAGTTTGGCTTTTGGGGTTCCCAATTTAATTATTGTCTTCCTGTTTCTAAATTGTGATTCCTTGTTTGGTGATGGTGTATGTTCTGCATGTGTAACTGAGCTGAGGTATTCTGTTTATGTAATTCCTATTTGACATTGCTACTTGTTCTCTTTTCCCAGTAGGTCATGTATTGTTGTTCTCTGAAATGTATTGATTTAATATTTGCAGTGTTGCCTTTTGATAGGTAGGGTCTGGTGCTTTGTGAGTCCTGGTAGTGCTGTTATGATACGGGGGGTTTGCTATGGATTCTAAATGGGCAGTGTTTGTAGTAGTTCCTAATGTGCCTGGCGGTTGGCACTGGATTATAGTAATATAGAAATTGTTTAGTCTTTCTTTATCCATATACTCATTATGCAACATTATGCAAATATGTATGCAAATGAGGCCCCTTATGCAAATGAGGCCCCGTGTCTTATGCGGCCCCCGGGTTACTTTACAAGTCCTCATTTGGCCCTCAAAGCAATTTGAGTTTGAGACCCCTGCAGTAAAGTATTTATTATAACTCACCTGGGTATGAGTCAGCAACTGCTCTTTCTCTTGATTCCTGAAGATCCCAGACATTCGGCTCTTCCTCTTCTTTAATCCTTGATAATATATCAGGTTTGATTCCTTCAAAGCCTGTTTCCAGGAATTAATATGAAAAATGAGTTATGTTTCCCTTATAGTCACAGAAAAATACACAGCAGTAGCTCTCAGGGAGCAGCATATGATGGGGGAGAGGAGGAAAGGTCTACTACTGGCATCCACACATAAACCAGAATAATCTGGGGAGGTTATTATTCCTCACTTTGAGTATTCTGGTAGTGGAACAAGTCATATATTTTTATAATAAATAACTTGAATCACTAAAGAAAGGGAGGCTGTGATCGTTTGATATTGACTAAATAGATTTTCAAGAAACTGCACGTTATGAGGTCCCTTGGTATTAACAGTTGATTTAGGAAGCCCCAGTGACTGTCTTGTGGGATGACTGCTGAGCTCTTCATCACCTTCACCCCTCAGAATCAGATTCAAGATTTTACACACAATCACTGTGAGAGTATGAAATTCTATGAGAATTAAAGAGGAGAATCACCTGCGGATGAAAGGGAAATTGTGGCCTAATGAGGGCAGGGTTCAAATTTTACTCTCCCCCATCATTCCTTCTAACTTCAGGGAAGTCCCTTTGGGAGTAATTTTATGACTGCTGACTGTCAGCATACATCAGCATGACATTATGCCTAGCAGAGGTGTCATGGCTTTTCCCAGACCTTGGCCTGCAGCTCTGACCCCCTGGTGATATCAGATAGGACGTCTCCAGACTTGATGGGCTTGGTATGCCTGATGAGATTAGTCTGCAAGACAACAGACCTCAAACAGACCAAAGTATGACAAAGGGAGGTGCTGGAGAAATTCACTATAAATACAGGAAGGACAAAAATACCTTCTCTCTTCCTATTCATCGGACATGAGGCTCTAACACCCACTTCTCTTTACCCCCCCCCCTTGTTCTCTCTCTCTCTCTCCCTATTCATCGGACATGAGGCTCTGACACACACTTATCCCCCCCTCTCTCACACACATATGCACCCACACACAGAGTCATTCGTATACACTGAAGCAGCTCTGTAACAACCTTATACTTCTGTTCTGTACCTATGTAATAAGTCTATTTCTATATAAAAACCTTTTTTCAAGTCACACCAGTTTGGTTGTCTTGTTGTGCTACAAACCCTACTGCCGCCTGGCCAGAATGAACAAATGGATGATGAAATGCTCAAAGAAATCAAGGAAGCTAGCAAAAGTTACAGTGCAGTAATAATAATGGGTGATTTCAATTACCCCGGCATCGACTGGGTCAGTGTCACAACAGGACATGCTAGGGAGATAAAGTTCCTAGATGAAATAAATGACTGCTTCTTGGAGCAGCTGGTTCATGATCCGACCAGAGGGGAAGCAATATTAGACCTAGTCCTTAGTGGAACACCAGATGTAGTGCAAGAGATAAGGGTGTTGGGGCCACTTGGCAATAGTGATCATAGCATGATCGCCTTTGATTTAATTAGTGGAGGAGGGATAGTAAGGAAATCCACAGTACTACCCTTTAACTTTCGAAAGGGAGACTATGATAGAATGAGGAAAACAGTTAAGAAAAAACTAAAAGGAGCAGTTGCAAAGGTTAAAGACGTACATCAAGCTTGGGTGTTGTTGAAAAATACTATCTTGGAAGCCCAGACCAGCTGTATTCCACGCTTTAAGAAAAGTGGAAGGAAGTCCAAAAAATTGCCAGCATGGTTTAAAGCTGAGGTCAGAGAGGCTGTTGTTGCCAAAAAAGCATCTTTCAAGAAATGGAAAAAAGAGCCAAATGATGAAACCTGGAAACAGCACAAGCACTGGCAAGTCAAATGCAAGGCATTGATAAGGCAGGCAAAGAGAGAATTTGAGAAGAAGCTTGCTGCGGAAGCAAAAACGCGAAATAAAGACCTTTTCAAGTACATTCGTAGCAAAAAACCCGTGAGAGAGTCAGTTGGTCCATTAGATGATAAAGGGGTTAAAGGAGCACTAAGAGGCGACAAGGCGATAGCGGAGAGACTGAATGAATTCTTTGCTTCGGTCTTTACTGAGGAAGATGTAGGGATGTTACCCATGACTGAAGTGGTATTTAAAGGTGTGGAAGAATTGAAGGAAATATCGATACATCGGGAAGATGTCTTACAACTATTAGATAAACTGAAGAGTAGCAAATCACCTGGGCCGGATGGTATACATCCAAGGGTGTTGAAAGAACTGAAATTTGAGATTGCAGACCTGCTATCAGTAATCTGTGAACTATCATTAAAATCATCTCTAATACCTGAGGATTGGAGGATCGCCAATGTAACACCAATTTTTAAAAAGGGTTCGAGGGGTGATCCGGGAAACTACAGACCGGTGAGCCTGACATCAGTACCAGAAAAAATGGTAGAAACCATCATAAAGAATAAAATTACTCAGCATATAGATAGTCATGACCTAATGGGAGACAGCCAACATGGCTTTAGACAAGGAAGATCTTGTCTTACTAATCTGTTATGTTTTTTTGAAGGAGTGAATAAACAGGTGGACAAAGGTGAGTCGGTTGATATTGTGTATCTGGACTTTCAGAAAGCCTTTGACAAGGTCCCTCATGAGAGACTTTTGGCAAAACTAAAGAGTCATGGGATAGGAGGCAGTGTACTACTGTGGATCAGGAACTGGTTAAAAGATAGAAAGCAGAGGGTAGGGCTAAATGGCCAATTTTCCCAATGGAGAAAGGTGAATAGTGGTGTACCCCAGGGATCTGTGCTGGGTCCGCTGCTTTTTGACATATTCATAAATGACCTGGAAAGTGGAATAACGAGTGAGGTTATCAAATTTGCTGATGACACAAAACTATTTAAAGTTGTTAAAACCCAGGAGGATTGTGGAAAATTGCAAGAGGATCTTGATAAATTGGAAGACTGGGCATCAAAATGGCAGATGAAATTTAATGTGGAGAAGTGCAAGGTTATGCACCTAGGGAAGAACAACCCAAACTATGGTTACACGATGCAAGGTTCCACATTAGGAACCACCACCCAAGAAAAAGATTTAGGCGTCCTTGTGGATACCATGTTAAAACCCTCGGCCCAGTGTGCAGCGGCGGCCAAGAGAGCAAATAGAATGCTAGGTATGATAAGGAAAGGAATGGAAAATAAAACAAACGATATTATAATGCCTCTATATCGTTCCATGGTGAGACCGCACCTTGAATATTGTGTGCAATTCTGGTCGCCGTATCTTAAAAAGGATATAGCAATTTTAGGAAAGGTTCAGAGAAGAGCCACCAAAATGGTAAAGGGGATGGAAGGCTACTCCTATGAAGAAAGGCTAAAAAGGTTGGGGCTCTTTAACCTGGAAAAGAGACGGCTGAGGGGAGATATGATAGAAGTCTATAAATTAATGAACGGAGTGGAACGGGTAAACGTAGATCGATTGTTTACCTTATCAGAATATAGAAAGACTAGGGGACATGCAATGAAGCTACAGGGTAAACTATTTAAGACTAATAAAAGAAAATATTTTTTCACTCAACGTGTAATCAAACTCTGGAATTTGTTACCGGAGGATGTAGTAAAGGCTGTTAGTGTAGCTGGGTTTAAAAAAGGTTTGGACAAGTTCCTGGAGGAAAGGTCCATAAACCATTATTAAGAAGGGACCCAGGATATCAATGCTTGAACCAATACAAGCATTGTGGAACCTGTGTCCCTTGGGGAAACTGCTAGGTACGTATGACCTAGATTGGCCACTGTTGGAAACAGAATACTGGGCTTGATGGACCTTGGTCTGACCCAGTATGGCATATCTTATGTTCTTATGTTCTTATGGACCCAGGACCAACAGGAGAGTAACCGAACGTAGGAAGTGGCGTAAGGTGACACTGACATTAGTGAGAAATGTATGCTTTGCTTTTCAAAAGTATCACTTAAGCGCAAACTCCTCCCTCAGAAATCTCTCCTCTACAGCAACTTAATTTAGGTACATACAAACCATACAGATGTAACTTTACTCTACAAAGGGGGCACAATCACAGTATATAAAACCCATTTCCACAGTAAAAGCACTGCTTAAACCAAGGAAATAGCTTGGGAAAATTACCCTCCCTATCTCCCCTCACCTCAAGTGCCCACTTAGATTGTAAGCTCACTAGGGTAGGGACAGAATGTGTCTCAATTATAAAAATGCTGTAAGTTCCCTTGAGCTAAAACTGGAAGGGGGAAACTCATAGGACATATAGGAGGCCTTATGATCCCTCAAACCTGGATCTTAAGACAGTCGGTAGGACTGAGACAGAATCCTGCTCATATCTGCAAGTTCCTGGAGTGGAGGATGTACTCAAAAACATCTCCTATTCTTGTGTCTGCTAGAAAAACAGATTCAGTTCTTACCTAGGGAAAACAGAGTCTCATAATTCTCCTTCATCACCTCCCTGTACAACTCTTTCTGTCCTTCATGCAAATACCTCCACTCCTCCTGGGAGAAAGAGACAGCGATGTCCTCAAATGTCACCTGCAGCTGAAACACAAACCAGAAACACTCAGGAGCAAGAGAAGGTGCTCAGAATGCCTTAGATTTCAGCTGGAAAGGATGGTGCTTCAGTGTTAC
The DNA here is from genome assembly GCA_033557465.1 of Ichthyophis bannanicus. Classification (NCBI taxonomy): domain Eukaryota; kingdom Metazoa; phylum Chordata; class Amphibia; order Gymnophiona; family Ichthyophiidae; genus Ichthyophis; species Ichthyophis bannanicus. The sequence continues at coordinate 49,711,845 of CM066031.1, forward strand.
ATTTTCCATTGCAGGGGGCAGCCACAGTCAGGATCTGTGGGACTCCTGTGGAACTGGCTGTCCCTTGTCACTGAAAATGTGATACTGATGCACCATCTCCACCATCAGGAATGTGGGTGCAGGACCCATGCAGCTTAGTGGATGTTTTGGACGTGTATTCACCTGTGTGTGGTCCTAGAATCCATTTCCCCCTTCGGCTCCCAGGTTTGCTAATCTACTATAACTATAAAAAGGTCTCATATACAGGACAAATAGAATATCAAATGTCACTGCCTGGATAAATCAGCATGCAATAAAACCAGGGTCTGAGCTTTGAAGTCCAACTGCACAAGCCAAAGTAAATTTCCCTTTCCACATTAGTTAAATCTAAATTTAGCACAGGATTCAGAAATTCAACTGACATTTTCTGGTACATCTGACAGTTTCAAAATTCACCCTGTGTCAAATTTAAAGGAAACATTTATGGGAAGCATTAATGGTGGTACTGTGTGGCCACAGGGAGATAGATGCTTAGAATGCACTAATGTCATAAAGGAAAGTGAGCACATAATCTCCCTTATGACATAGGTGTACATGCGTTGGAATGTGTGTGTGTAATAAAGACCTAGATGAGAAAGCAGGAGCCTGTGTAAATATGCAGTAGGACTAAGCAGGATGCCTTCTTTCTCTGTTATTATTCAGTTTACAAATTAAACAAATACCCCTGGAGGGCCACGTGATGCGTGAGTGCAGACGTGTCTCGCTTGCTCCGGGGCTGCCTCGGCATTTAATCTGTGTTTTATTTAACCTATTAAGAATAAAAACCACCTCCACACGTTCCGGAGGGATTACTGTATTGGCTCCAGTCCTTTGAGGGGCATAGTGAATCGGCGGGATGCTGCTGCCGGGGAAGAAAGACCGGGAGAGGTCGACCAGAGTGGGGCCTTCTTTGTCTGCCATGCTGCAGCCGCCTTCGCCAGGGGTGGAGAGCACGGAGTCCGCATCAAAGGAGTTGGCGAAAGAAGTGGTAAAACTCCTAGACCCCAAGTTTGATCTTATTATGAAAAAGCTGGAAGGAGTGGGTGAATCGCTGGCAGATTTTGGCAGAAGAGTAGAAGAGCTAGAACAACGTGTCGCATGCATTGAAGACGGAGAGGGCAGGCAAGATAGGGAAAGAATGGAACAAAAACAGCTGTTGCTGAAGATCCAGCAGAAGTTGGATGATTTAGAGAACCGCTCGCGAAGAAACAATTTGTGGGACTCTCAGAGAAAAAATTAGACCTCGAGCTGCTTCCATTTTTGGAGAAATGGCTGCCAGAGGAACTGGGTCTGGAGGTGCTGCGAGATCAATTTAAGATAGAATAAGCACATCGGCTGGGAGTGCGGCGAGAGAGTGGGGGTCGGCCACGTGTGGTGATCCTGAGGGTGTTTAATTTTCAACACAAGATGCAGATCCTACAAGCATATCGGAAGAAGGGTGAACTTATGCTGGATAATCAGAGGATTCTCCTCTTTTAGGATTATTCAGCGGCGGTTGCGGCCAAGAGAGGGAGTTTTCACCTATATGTGCAGAACTTTTCAAATGTAAACTGAGGTTTACGCTGGCTTTCCCGGCAATCCTGCGAGTCTCAAGCCAAGGCCAGAATCGGACTTTTGAACAAGCAGCGGCGGCGAAGCAATTTCTGACACAACTCGGAAACGACGGAGCAAAGGACTAAGAGCGTGCTTGCTCGCCTGGAGCTCATGGCAGTAGACTGGAATGTCGGGTGAAAGCGGGACATGTATTTATTTATTTATTTAACACTTCTTATATACCGTGCTATTTCTCATCAGTGCGGTTTACATTGAACATTGAACACTTGGACATACATTGTCCTCCGTTTACATAAAACAGGGTTATAACATGGAATCAACTGGGGAAACTATGTACATATTATATATAGTATACAGAAAATTTATTTATTTATTTACATTCTCTTATATACCGTGCTATTCTGCATCAGTGCAGTTTACATTGAACAAACTAAAATTACATTGAACAGGGCATTATAACTTGGAAATAACTATTTTACAGGGAACATGGGCTATGGAGGATTAAGTGGCCTGCCCAAGACCACAAGGAGCACCTGTGGGACTAGAAACCCCAGTCCTTCTGGCCCAAGGTGGCTGTCTTCTAGTGGGATTTGAACCCCTGACCTTTTGGCCTGAAGTACCTTGCCCCAACCACTAGGCCACTCCTCCAATGGATTATAACATGGAATGACTGAGAAACTATATACATATGAGGATTTATCTTAAGAATATCAGTTTGAATCAGAACAAGTATTACGATTAGGGTCAGGTAGCAGCATTTAATATTCTGCTGGTGAGGATAGTTAAAGTGCAGTAATATTATCCTGGATTACGGACTAATTGTAGTTCTTGTATGGCTTTGATCATAGGTGGTTTAGCTAGGTGGGTGTCGGGGGGGGGGGGTCATTTGCCTCTGCAAAGTGCAAAAGGAACAGGTGATGCTTAAGGGCCTTTCTAAATTGCATGAGGTCTTTGGTTGCCCTTAAGATGGAAGGGAGATCGTTCCAATACCTGGGGGCATGGTATGCGAATGCTCTGTTGATGGTTGATTGGTTACATTTTCTGGATTCACTTGGTATTACTAGAGTGTTTTCTGCAAGAGCTCTTCTGGGTCTGTTGTTGGGGGTGTGGATAAGCAGCTCGACAATTGAGGAGGGTGATATTTTATTGAATACCTTGAAGGTAATGAGGAGGGTCTTATAAAGGATTCTGGATTTTATTGGGAGCCAGTGAAGTTCTTTTAATAAAGGTGAAATGTGATCCTTCCTGGATGCTCCGCACAGGACACGTGCAGCTGCATTCATGGCCAATCACATTTCAACCTGAACTAAACCCACAGATGGAGCAGCCCCTGACCACTGTGTCCAAGAAGATTATCCTGTATATATGTATTTATGTATATATGTAAATGAACTCCCCCATAGCTAAGAAGTGTTAACTCTGTATGATGTGCTTTTCTGACAATCTGTATGTAAACAAAATTTGTACCTGCCTTGATTCGGCAGTTTCACAATAGTAATCCTACCCGCTTCTGATCGCTGGAAGGAGCGGGCTACAAATGCTTGCTAAATAAATAAATAAAAAAATCTGTAGTGGACTGAGTGAGTTTTTTGGGAGGAATTGTAGTATTACATTCGCATAATCAAAGTGAGGTGTCACTAGGGCTTGGAAAACCGTTCGGAAGTCCTTAGTTTCCATCATTGGTCTGAGGTGGCGGAGGGTTTTGATCTTAAAGTAAATAGATTTTACTGTGCATTTGATGTGATCTTTAAAGTCCAAGGGGTATGTTTACTAAAACCCTGGTAATGTGCGGGCCGCGCTAGTGTGCGGGTGCCATATAAGGAGTGGGCGTGTCTGGCTGAAAAAAGCAAAACCGGGATTAGTCATGCGTTAATGTGCGCGGCGCCCATGTGCGCCCCACACATTAGCGCATGAGAAAGCTGCGCGAGAGGCATAGGTGACGCGCTGATGTGCAAGCAGAGGAGCAGAGCCACAGCACCATGGTTAAAACACTGACCAATGGTATAGGGATCAGGGGTTCAATCCCCCACAGTGCCCAATGAAGACAGCTGGCTGAGGCATTTAAATCATGGGCAGCATAAGGCAGCATGCTATTGCTTTAGGCGGCATTTTAATATTGGGCGGCATAAGGCGGCGCGCTGATGCGCAATCACAGGAGCAGAGCCACAGTACAATGGTTAAGACACTGACCAACAGTGCAGGGATAATGGGTTTAATCCCCCAATGTGCCCAATGAAGAAGACTGGCTGAGGCATTACCTATTATGGGTAGGTTTGCTTTAGGAGGCATTTTATTTTTTATTTTAATTACTACTACTAGCAAACGCACTCTCAAAGCGTGTTAACATAAGGCGCCCCATAAGGCACATTTTAAAGTGCACTGTCCGCCAAGGCACCCTAGAATGTTGCTTATAGGGCGCTTTATAGGGTGCCGTATGAGGTACCGCAAGGTCACAGCAATGTTTTTGATGGCAGCACTGTGCAGTTTAAGGAATGAAAAGCATAAGTAGGTGCGCTGACATGCAAGGAGGAGCAGCAGTGTAGCACAATGGGTAAGGCACTGACTGCTGATACAGGGGTCATGAGTTTGCTCCCCAGTGTGCCTAATACATAAGGCTGGCTGTGGCATCAGCTTTGCAATGTACTTTTTTTTTCCTGCAGCACTTTAGTTGTATTGTATTAATTGCTGCCAGCAAACAGGTCCTCACGTGCCGTAATCGAAGGTGCCGCATAAGGCACCCTATAAGGCACTCCACAAGGCACATTATAAAGTGCACTGTCTGTCACGGCACCCTAAAATGTCCCCTATAGGGCACCCTATAAGTTGCTCCACAGGATAACGTATAGTGCACCTTATATGGACGGTAACCATAAGGTGACCTATAGGGCGCCCTATAAAGCGCCCTCTGAGGCACCTTATGGGTACAGTATGATGAGGGTGTTTTTCCTGGCAGCAATAATGTACATTAAAAAGAGATAATGCTCTAGGCAACCCCATCAAATAACCCCACTGTGGGTTTGAACCCATGATTTCTGGCTCCACAGGCAGTGAAGTAACCATTGTGCTACAGATCTATAGTTGCAACAGATCTATAGCTGCAAGCCCCTGGCTGGCTGCAGAGGGAGTGCACGTCACCACACAGACAGTCTGCCGTGGTCACCAGGATGGGTTTATGCCACCTGTACCCATGATGCACTGCACATGCAAATCAGCTGTCCACAGATAAACACAAGATGGGGAATGCACCCCCACAGCACCTCGGCCTGGTAGGGGGTACTGACCGTGTGTTTTACTGGCACAGAGTAGCTACACACCGTCACATTGTGCGGGTACTGTGCTCACCGTGAAGGTGCGGTGAGGCGCCCAGCACCAGGTCCACAGCACCTTCCATGGCTGAAAGAGGCCATGACGGAGGTCCAAAGCAGTGTTAATGTGTGAGATAGGTAATTTCTGCAGAAACACCTTGGATATCTCTGTCTGTCTCAGTCAGGTGTAGCCCCTATGGACCCCTAGGTGGATTATGTACCACCACCACCCTCCTCCTCCAGGACTGAGGGCAGCAAACAGGTCTCCCATCAACAGATACACATTCTACCTCCCTGCAATGGTGGCAGTAGAGGGGACCATCAACCCCAGTCCTGCTGGGGAACAGACACCCTACAGGGCAGTCAATGCAGCTCTGTACACATCCATAACACAATAGCAGACAGACATTAGGCCTGGATATGCTAAGCTGCACCCCAACACTATCTGATATTCTCCTGCAGCAAGCCTTCAGCCACTGCACCCTGCAAGCCACTCCATCAAGACACATACCAGCTTCAAACAGTCTGCTAGCTAGTCCATAGTGCATGTTCCCAGTGGAAATGCATGCACCCATAACTGGGATGTCAGCATACACAACAAGCAGATAAATCAGTGACTGGGCCCCAAAAGAAAACCCATATATATCACATGAGAAAAATACTATATAGCACTATGGGGGTGCCTAGCCATGCTGTCGTCACTGCACAGTCAGGGTGAGAGTGATCCCCCAGCAGGACATTCTGAGGTCACCCTGTCTGTGTAGGTGGTGGCCGGGCACTAAAATGTCCCAGTCAGTGCCCTATGCCCTGTTCAGATGCATCCTGGCCAGGTCACCCTGTCCGGGCTATACCCATGGTACCTTGCTCCTCATTATGCACATTGGCAGGTCAATACTGGCAACAGTGCTGGCAGTGTGGGCTGTGGAAGGTGTTTGCAGCCACCACACACTGTATAGACAGACACACACTCCCACACCTATGCCAGCATTGTGCTACTATGGAGGAGTTTAGCAGCCCTGCCCACCACACCAGTCCTGGGCACAGTACAGGCATGGATATGGTACGCAATACTGTTGGGGGTCACTCCCCAGGGTGGTAAACACTGTCAGAGACCAGACCTGAAGCACACACCGCAGACATCAGAAAGATTGTTATGATGGAGCTCAATCAGCAAACTGTGCTTAACATAGGACTTGCTATCTGCCAATAATCATAGGAAACGTTTGATAGGTGTGTACCGTATACCCAGGTGTAGGGTGGCATTGCTAAGGTATGCAAGTGCTAGTACTGGGAGATGCACGCAGGGCCCAATGTCCTGCCTCTCCAGGAGGCATTAGCCAATGGGACCTGTGGGTGTGGGTGTGGGTGTGTCTGCCCCTGTTGGCTGCTGCTTTACAGCAGAGGTTCCCAACTCCAGTCCTGGTATGCCAAACCCTGTTCGGGTTTTCAAGCTGTCCCTCATGAATATGCATGGGATACATCTGCATACCATGGGGGTGGTGCATAGATATGCAGCACAGGCATCTTTATTAGAGGCAGCATGGAACCTGAATGGTGTTTGGCCCTCCAGGACTGCATTTGGGAGACTCTGCTCTAGGTAATGCCCCTGTTTATGGTGTCTGTGCTCGGTGGGGTAAAATATAGGCGTATTAACCATGCGTATGTTCTCTGCAATAAAGGTGTGTCCTTACTATCACGGTTTAGTTGTGGGAAAAATATGTGGACTGGATTGGAAGTAACCCCAGCTGGGCTTTGAACCTGTGACCTTTTGTTCTTGCACACACTGTCTGTGTGCACTGCACCACTGTGTTGCCACAGATATGCTGCACTCCCTGGGGAGTCCATGACTGTACATCCAACAGTCCCTGTTTGTTGCAGTGCACGGCACCCACCTGGACAGGGCTAGGCCATGGTCTGCTGTGGGCACCAGCCGCTGCCACCTCCACCATCAGTATCGCTCCATTCTTAGATTGGAGACAGCATACACCCTGATGGATTTGTGGCCCACCAGGACTGCATTTGGGGGATTCTGCACATTTCTATGGTGTTTTTGCTGTGTAGGGTAAAATAGAGGTTTTTGACCCATGCTTATGTTCTCAGCAATAATGGTTCAGTCTTTACTACCATGTTTTCTTCATGGGTAAAATAAGGGGACTGGGTTAGCAGGAGACCCAGCTGGGATTTGAACCTGTGACCTTCTGGTCCTAAAGGCACTGGCTGTGTCCGCTGCACCACCATCTTAGCACAAAAACAGTGCATTCCCTGGGGAGTCCATGGCTGTTTGTCAGACAAGGCCTGTCTGTTGGAGTGCACTGCACCCACGTGAAGGGGGCTAGGCCACCGTCTGCTATGGGCAGCAGCCACTGCCCCCTCCACCAACGGTACCCCTCCGCCACCATGCTGACATGGCCTTATATTGGTGACAGCATCACAGCTAAATGATATGTGGCCCTCCAGGACTGCATTGAGGGGACTGTGGTCTAGGTAATGTGCATGTTTCTGGTGTCTGCGCTCTGTAGGGTAAAATAGAGGTGTTTGGACCATGCTTATGTTTTTTGCAAAAAAGGTTGGTCTTTACTATCATGGTTTAGTGGTGGGTAAAATATGGGGATTGGGTTTGCAGGAGCCCCAGCTGGGACTTGAACTGGTGATCTTTGGCTCCTGAACACACTGTCTGTGTTCACTGCACCACACTGTGGCCACAGAGACAGTGCAGTCCCTGGAGATAGGAAACCTGGCCAAAGGAGTCATAAACCCTGCTCTGCACAATTTCACTGTGGGATCATTCACCTTGTATGGGGACGGAGCGTAGACCCTTCTAAAATTCATATTTATTTTTTGGGGCTTTCTTGGGAGTGCTTTTTAATGTTTTCCATGACTATCACTGTTGCCCAGCTGGATTATAATTTTTTAGAATTTTGTTGTGGTCATTTTCAATTTTTATTTGCTATTTTGTTCTGTGCACATGTATCACACTGCTCACGTTTTGTAGGTTTCCCTGGTTTTGCTGTACATTGCTGACAGAAATGGTTTCTCTTCCCTTTAAATTGGCTCTACCGCGAGGTTTTCACTCGCGGTATTTTTTTAATCGAATTTCAGCCCCGCTCCTGTGCGGGGAGCCTCTCCCCTCCCACTCTCCACCCATTGACCCCATCTCTCCGCCCCTGTGGAGCCTTCCTCCGCCCTCCGGGAGCCTTTCCACGCCTCTATCGCTCATTTGCGCGGCGCGCACGTGTGCGGGGCACAAAAACGCATCATTAGCGTGCGCTAAGGTACCTTAGCGCACGCTCATGTGCGCCCCGCACAGTAGCACGGTTTAGTAAACATACCCCCAACTGTTGGTCTAATATCACCCCTAGATAGCGAATGTTGGATTTCACCGGAAGTTCTGCATCTCTGACTTTTAGTGTTGCTGGTGGAGAAATATCTTTGTTTCATGTAATAATTAGCACTTCTGTTTTGTTTTTTTTTATTAGGTTTTAACAAATTACATTATACAAGATAATGAAAGGAAATGAACATTCCAACAAATATATAAAGAAAATAGGTATCAAAGGATAACAATAAGTGGAACATTTCTAAAGCCCACATTAAGCCCACAAACTGTATCAAGTAAATAGGAAACAAACATCCACTGGGATGAAAGCAAACAAGTCCCGAAGGACCACAATAAAGGAGGTAAATTATACATCACCATTCCCCTCTGCAATCTGCTTATCCGCTAGAAACTTTTCTAAATGAGACACATCCTGAAAAATATAAGAGGCATTATTATAATTAATAACACACTTGCAGGGGAATCGTAAAAAAAACGATGCCCCAATAGATAACACTCGAGGTTTAAGAGCCAAAAATTGACACCGACGCATCTGCGTAGGACGTGAAACATCGGGAAATATATTTATCGTCTGTCCACAGAATTTAGACGATTTAGCTTTAAAGAAGGCCTTCAAAATACGTTCTTTGATTAATAGTGAGGAAAAGGTGACTAACAAGGTAGCGCGAGCAGAAATTAAATCAAGGGAATCTTCTAAAAAAGCAGTAATATTAGCCACAGAAGGAACAATTTCATCTGTGTGGACAACCACCTAAGCATTTTCATCCCAGTGGACAACCACCTAAGCAATTTCATCCCAGTGGACAACCACCTAAGCATTAACCTCAAAAAAACAGAGGCAATGTTCATAACGAGGAAATCAGACACTGAATACATATACCCCAATACAATCACAATAAATAATACACCTATACCTGTTAAAAAGGAGGTAAAATACCTTGGAATAATCTTAGACCACTCACTCTCCATGATTCCACACATAAAACACACAGTAAAAACCATATTCTATAAACTCAAGACAATACAACATCTGAGACCCCTACTCAACACCGATGACTTTAGATCTGTAGTCAATACACTCATAACCCCCCACTTCGACTATTGTAATAGTCTCCTAAATGGACTTCCATTAAAAAGCATATACTATCTCCAAAGAGCCCAAAACATATGCGCCAAGATGGTCACTAAAGCTAATCTAACAGACCACGTGACCCCAATTCTCCTAGACTTACACTGGCTCCCTATAAACAGCCGAATAAAATATAAAATCCTCCTAACTACATTCAAAATCATCAACAACATCTCCCCAACACAACTATCCACCCTAATACACCCTCCACCAGATACTAGATCACGCAGACAGAACGCAACCCACTCCCTCAACATAAAAACAAATTTTAGAAAAACCAAAGCGACAACAAGTGACAGGGCATTCTCCTTCGCTGCCCCCACCCTCTGGAATGAAATACCATTAACACTCCGCATGATAAAAGACCTTCACCAATTCAAAAAAGAATTAAAAACCTACCTCTTTACAAAACACTTTGAAATCCCCTACCAACAAAGAACTTCGCCAATACAATCACAGAAACACATACACTGTACCCAAGACAGAACAAATGACTAACACAGGAAAATTCACTAACCCCACACAACCCACTAATGAACCACTCAAACAGTTGACTATTTTCACCACTGTAACTGTAACTAACTAAGATGCGCTCCATGTAGATAACTTGTAACTAGTTTGAAAAGCTCTGTTATAGTTAATGTTCAAAATATGTTCAAAATGTTGTTCAAAATTTGTTCAAAATATGTTCCCTGTAAGTACACCTGTACATAGTTAAAGCATAATGTTCCCTGTAAATGTATACAGAAGTATACAATTGTTCTGTTTAATGTTCAATGTAAACCGCCCCTGATCTCTGGAAGGGGCGGTATAGAAAAGACTGTTAAATAAATAAATAAAAATAAATCTGTCTCACCCTCAGTTGGATTCACCTTCTTGATAGCAGTAGAAATATAATATATCTGTCGAACATCAACAGAATCAGATATTGCTAGAATTTCCTTCAGATATTTATCCAAAAGAATTTTAGGTGAAAGTAAAGAGGTCTGAGGAAAATTTAAAAAACGTAAATTATAAGCCCGAATTGAATTTTCCAGGGTTTCTACCTTGGAGTGTAAAATCAGGGAATCTTTAATGCCTAACACATTCACTGCCTGAAGGGGAGAAACTCGAGATTCCAAGGTATCGGTTGCGGTAGGCTCCTTATGTCAATATACTCAGGAAGCTGCTGTTTTGTTTCAGCAGCTTGACAAAAAAGCACTTCTGTTTTTTTAAAGTTTATTCGTAGGTTCTGGTTGAGAAGCCAATCTGTTATTGCGTCAAAGCATTTGATTAGTCTTGAAAAATCTGGACATGTGACTGATATAGGTGTAAATAACAGCACATCATCAGCATACATGAGGGATGATACAGCGAAGGCGCGTGTTATGTCGGAGATTGGCTGCATATAGATATTGAACAGTAGTGCAGATAATGAGGATCCTTGCGGTACTCCCTGTTTTTGCTGGAAGAATTCTGATGTCTTGTTGCCAATCCGAACTTGCTGCCATCTTCCTTGGAGATAAGACTTACACTAATCCCAGGCACTGTCATGGATGCCCGTTGCGTGTAGTCTCATCAAGAGTTGTTCGTGATCTACGGAGTCGAACGCTGCGGCGATATCAAGAAAGATCAATGCAAAGGCATTTTTGATATTGTCTAACCCATTAGTGATTGTATTTATTAATGAGGTTAGTAGGGTTTCTACTCCATGTGCCTCTCTAAATCCGTGTTGACATGGGTCCAATGGGGAGGTTGTATCTATATGCTGTTGAATCTGTCTTTGGGTTGTCTTTTCAAGTATCTTCGCTAAGAAAGGGATACTTGAGATTGGTCGGTAGGAGTCCTCTTTCTTCGGGTCGAGCTGGTGATTTTTTAGTAAAGGACGGATGGATGTTTTCTTGAGTGCATCTGGGAAGACTCCAGTTGTAAATGATTGTTTTGCGATGTCAGCAATGATTGGACTCAGTTCAGTGCGCATTGTTCTGATCCAGTGCGCTGGGCATGGGTCGTTTGGAGCAGTCGTGGTGTTGATGGTGGCAATTATTTCCTTTATGGTTTTGGCTGAAGGGAGTGAGAGCTTAGTGAGTGAAGACTGAATGTGGAGGTTCTGTGAGGATCCTTGAGGTGTGGTGGTACTTACTTTTATTACCTTGAATTGGATGTAATCAGCATAATTCTGAGGTTGTATCCACTCCTGTTGTGGCTGAGGTGGTTGATTGGTCAGCGATTTTACTAATTCAAACAGGTTGCGAGGTTTATTTGGTGAGCGGTTGAAGAGCTCAGCATGAAACTTTTTCCTTTCTGCCCATGTTGATTCCCTATGGTTTTTCAGGTGTTCTAAGTACATATTTTGGTTTGATGTGCTGCGGGACCGTCGCCACTTTCTTTCCAGTTTTCTCAGGTGTAGTAAGGAGGACCATAGATTGGGTGAGAACCATGGGGCATTTCTCCTCTTGGGGGAGCGATTATTATTTGTAGGCTTTTTGTCAGTGTTCGGATGTTGGGCATAACGAGTGAGAGTGTTATTCCAAGTAGTGAGCATTTCATTGAGGTTGGAAGATGGTTTAGACAGAATTGGTAGAACATGTTGAGTGAACAATTCTCTGTCCAGTTGTTTGAAGCGGGATGGATATTCTGGTTCAGCTGTGTTTAGACTGCAGTCCATTGATTGTAGTGTAGGTATCTGGAATGTTATTAGGTTATGATCAGACCAGGGGACCGGGGTGACTGATAGATCAGTTTGGCTTGGTTTGCTCATATCTTTTGGTGGGACAAAGATTAAGTCGAGTAGGTTGCCTTGTTGATGGGTGGGATCCTTTACGATTTGTTCATAGCCTAGGCTGGACAATGCCTCTAGGAAAGTGTTAGATAGTTCACGCTGAGTGGAAGCAAGATTAAAGTCTCCCATCAGCCAGTTTGCTTTGGAGGGATCTTGCGGGTTATAGGCTAGGTCGATCACATCAGAGAGCTCATCTGATGCAGTGCCAGGTGCTCTGTAAATGAGGTTTAACGTGTTAAGTTTGTTGGTGACTGTTAGCATATTTATGTGTTGCGTGTTCTTGGTGAAGATAGTGCGGTATTGTAAAGCAGTTTTTGCCAAGATGAGGACACCACCTCCTCTTCTGTTATCTCTGTTGCATGTGAAGATTGAGAAATTGGGTGGGGTAATTTGATTTAGTATGGCGTTGTCAGTTTCAGATAACCATGTTTCAGTGACCAATAGAATATCTAGGTTGAGGTTTGCTAGTAGATCTGTGATGGCTGGCCATTTGTTGCGGGCAGAACGCGCATTTATGAGGGCGCATTTGAGGGTTTGTTGATTCTGTTTTTCCTTGAGTTCTGTTTTTGCTGAGGATCCGAGCGAGATATAGAGTAAATGAGATTGCCTTCTATGGTAGGGATTTGGGTGTGGATGGTATTGTTTGTAGTAATATTTCCTGCTTGTGTTGGGAAGCAGTGGGATAGGGTTATAATCCTGTGTGAAAGCATATGATTCATTAAGTGCACAGGTTAGTGTGTAAAATAGAAAGAAGGTAAGCAAAGATACAGCCATATTTATAACTGTGGCGAATAGCTCTAGGTAACTTAGTATGGCTTTCAGGTAGGAGAGCCTACGTCTGAGGGCGTGTGTTGAGGATAACCAAGTGAGGTATCAGCTTCTAGTCAGGGGGTTCTGGCTTTGGTCGCTATTAGGTATCTGTGTTTGGTTGTTACACTGTAAATTTTGAGCAATTCAGTAGCTAGCTGAAGATGAAATGAAATACGATGCTTACTAGGTTGAGTATATTGCTAAATAGGGTCTCAGGGTTCAGTTAGTTAGTTACTGTGTTTCAAACAGCCTCATTGGTGATAATATACTTTGTTACATATGATTAGCTACATTGATACATTGAGCTACATTGACACATTCAGCTACATCGATACATATGTTTACCTTGTGCTTTTGATGAATGTCCGTTAAGTTGTTATAGTCCTTCTGAGTGGATTGAGTTACAGCTGGAGGGCGTCTTTGAAGATGAGGGTAGTAGGTACACGGTAGTAGGTACACGGGCAAAGAGCGGCATATAAATTAACAATTGTGGGAGTGAGTGCATTGCGAGATGTATTGCCCCCGGACCTGAGTTTCTGCAATTAATACGTTTTCTTTTCAGTGTGTAGCAAACTGTATACGCGGCATGATTTATGACAGATAATGTTATGGCACTGTTGGAGGTTCTAATGCAGAGGCTGTTAAGGTTTGATTTGTTCACGGGCATTGATGGATAATAGTTGTGGTGGGAGGGTGGGGGTCTAGCCGGGGTGGCCCTGCGGCGTCAACTCGGGACTAGGCCTCAGTGGTTCATCTGGGGGCCCTGGTAGGTTTGGTTTTAAGGGGTTTAGGAGGGGAGAGGGGGCGCAGAGGGAAGGGGAGGGACGGGGAGAAGTAGTAGGGAGGGGAGGGGGATGGGGAGGGAGTGGGAGGTGGGACGAAAGAGATTTCGGGGGAAGGTGCTGGGGAGAATACTGACTCACCCGAGAGGGAGAATGGCTGCAACTAGACATAGAGCTTCAAGATATGGGCTGCGGAGGGTTCAATGGCTCAGGGTGGAGGCTAGGCTGCCGTGGGTTAGCGCTATAACTATTTCCATATTGATAAGTAAATCTTTCACATTACTGTGGAATGTGACATGATTTGAGATTAGTAACCTGGAATGTGGGGGGGTAAGCACTCCAGTGAAACGTACCAAAATTTTGCAGGCCTTAAAGCGGGAGAAGGCGCAGATTGCATTGTTACAGGAGACACATTTAAATGCCAAGTTGCGGAGGGACTGGGTGGGGAGGGTCTTGTCCGCTTCCTCTGGTGATAGGAGGAAGGGTGTGGCGATACTGGTGCACAAGAGTCTGACTTGTGAGGTCCTGGAGGAGGTGGGGGACCCGCTGGGTAGATTTTTATTTGTACACGTTCGGATTCAGGGAGAATTGTTCCTTGGAAACCTGTACGCACCCAATGTGTATGATCATACATTTTTCCGACACATACTAGACAAGGTTTTGGAGGCCCCAAAAATACCTTTAATTCTTGCGGGGGACTTTAACTGCCCACATGATTCTGCTTTGGATAGATCGCAGTCACAATCCAGTAGAGGATGGATGAATAAGGGTGTGGGCTATCTGTGTGATATGGGAGACCTGGTAGATTCTTGGAGAACTTTGCATCAGGAGAGCAGAGACTACACACATCTGTTGAGGGCCCATCAGACGTGGTCGCGTATAGATTATAGACTGGTGTCTAAGCATTGGTTTAGCAAGGTGGTCAAAGCAGAGATAGAGCCTATTGTAATATCGGCTCATGCAATGGTGCGTTTGGATTGGAGAGGTGGTAGTAAACCGGGGGGTAAATGGTCCTTTCCTAGCTATATGTGGAGGAAGCAGGAGTTTCAACAGTATGTACGGAAGCATTCGGAAGAGTATGTTCGATTTAACGAGGGGTACACCAGCTCGGTGCCGGTTTTTTGGGAAGCAGGGAAGGCGGTACTTCGGGGGCACATTATTGCTTTTGTAGCGGCAGAGAGGCGGGCACTGAATGAGGACCTGATCAGATTAACTAGGGAATTGCGAGAAGCAAAGGCCCACGTGGTGCGACAATCGGGGGGCATCCAAAAGTATGTGGAGCTTCAGAAACAGTTGAATGCTGTGCTGCAAGAGAGAGCTATTCAATCGATGCAGTTTTATAAACACCAATTCTTCCGTTATGGTGACCGGATGGGGAAGCTGCTGGCCAGATTAGTGCATGACAAGACTGGCCCTAGAGGAGTAGCGGTGATACGAGATAAAAGGGGGATGAAACATAGTGAGGCAGGGAAAGTGGTACAAGTATTTCGGACATTTTATGAAGAGTTATATGCTGCGGGTGAGGAGGATGAGACACAGGCGACAACCTTCTTGGATTTGGTGCAGCTGCCGTTATCAGAGGAACAGCGGGGGGAGTTGAATCGAGCCATTGAGGGAGAGGAAATTAGGAGAGTGATTCGGGCGGGAGTACCACCTAAGGCACCGGGCCCCGATGGGTTCGGGACTGAATTTTACAAGATGCTAGATGCACAAGTGACTCCAATGCTGGTGGCAGTGTATGGCAAGGCCTTGGAGATAGGTAGGTTTCCAAGGGATATGAGGACTGCGAGTATTATCTTGATCCCGAAGCCGGGGAAGGACCCTGAGGATTCGGCCTCGTATAGGCCGATCTCTTTGATTAATTATGACATGAAGGTGCTTGCCTCGGTATTGGCGAACCGACTGCAGCAGTTCCTTCCGAAATTGGTGGGCCCCCATCAAGCAGGGTTCGTTAAGGGGAGACAGGCCTTTGTGAACATCAGTAAGGTTCTGCTGGGCCTTGAGAAATGTGTGCTGGAGCGCGATCCTGTGATACTTGTCAGCCTGGATTCGGAGAAGGCATTTGACAGAGTATCCTGGGGGTATATGTTTGCAGCCCTGCGAAGGTTTGGTTTTCAAGGCCAATTTCTACAGTGGATACGGGCGCTGTATCTGGACCCATTAGCTGTGGTGGATAGTGGAGGGGGGCAGTCACAGTCCTTTTCATTGCACAGGGGCACGAGACAGAGCTGTCCCTTTTCCCCTTTGCTGTATGTGCTGCAACTAGAACCGCTGTTGAAGTCGCTTATAGCGTCAAAAACGATAGAGGGGATAGAGTGGGAAGGAGGAGGGATAAAGGTGAGTGCGTTCGCAGACGATATGCTGCTGTGCCTTAGGAGTCCGTCACACTCGTTGAAGGTTGCACTGCGGGAGATTGAACATTTTGGATGCTTTTCAGGACTGAAAATTAATAGAAGTAAATCGATGTGTTGGCTGTGGATAATCAGTCCAGAGAGGCTTGGCAGGGAGTGTTCCCGCTAAGCTGGGCGGAAGGGCAGATACGGTATTTGGGGATCCAAATCCCGGATCACCCGAGGAGACTGTATGAGGTGAATGTACAGACATTGCTGGACTCGACGATTGGTAGGTTGAAAAGATGGCGAGACCTCCCAGTCTCCTTGATGGGCCGGATAGCGTTGGTAAAAATGCTAGAGTGGCCTCGTTGGCTGTATTTATTACGGCAATTGCCGATATGGTTACGGAGGAGAGATTTGATGGGTTTACAGCAGCAGTTGGGCAAATTTATTTGGAGGGGGAAAAGGACGCATATTGCAATAACAGCCCTCATGCGAAACGTGGATGAAGGAGGTGCGGGTTTGCCCTCCCTGAAGAGCTATAATTTGTGCTATTTAGCGAGGCGGTTGAGTGATGTGATTGTAGGTAATGAGGAGCGTGTCCCAGTGGCCCTGATCGACCAGTTGTCGGGAAATTGGCATAGGATATATCTTTTGCACTGCATAGGAGTCCTGCTGCCGCCGGCCTGGAGGGCATCGCAGTATCTGGGGGCACTCCGGGCAGCGTGGAAGGTCCTCTGCCACCAAAGAGGATGGAATTGGAAGGTGACAGATTGCTTACCGATGGCGGGCAATGCTGATTTTGAACCTGGGAGGGAACGCGGAGGGGCTCTGATTTGGCATAAGGCCGGTATAGATTATCTAGGCCAACTGAGAATGGAAGGGTCGGATCAGATGGAATCCTTCCAAGTGCTGGCTAGACGATATCAGTTGCAGGCGAAGAAGTTTTATTTTTACTTACAAGTTCAGCATTACTTGACAGGTCTGAAGAGCAGGGGCGAGGTGCTGGCAGAGGCGTGGGAGTTTATGGTTGTTGATGGAGAGACTCCAGGAAAGTGCGGCAGCCTGAGTAATCAGAGTGGAGCTTTTCCTGGAGGGAAATCTGGACTGCCTGGCCCCCTAGGCGTGTCGGTGGCGGATGGATGGGTTGCCTGACATCACACAGGATCTGCTGGGGCAGGCCTTGCGGAGAATACGTTTAATCTCAGAGGCGGTGAGATATCAGGAAATGCAATATAAATTAATGTGGCGGGCATATGTGTTGGAAGTCCGGGCGGCGAGGATGGGGATCTTGAAGACGGATGTGTGTGGTCTCTGCAAAAGCGAGGTGGGAACATTAGTACACTGGTTTTGGTCTTGCCCTATTATTCAGACATTCTGGGAGGTGGTAGGGGAGAAATTAATGCTCTGGACAGGAGTGGGTTTGGAACTCTGACCGGTATGGTGTATATTCCATATACCTTACTCAAACATTGGGGGGACACAGCCACTAAGGCAGTTGTATGAAAAGAGTTTTTTAGTAGCCAAAAAATGCATCCTACAACAGTGGCTAGCGGAGGGGATCCCGCACCCTCGAGAATGGGAGATGCAGTTGAGAGACGTGATGCAGATGGAACGTAGAACGGCTCAGTTGTTGGGGGGGGGGGGGAAAGCTGGGAAAAATTTCAGGCTATCTGGGAGCCACTGCTGCAGATACCCGTAGGGCCTCGGCAGCGATAGCCAAGAGCTCTTGGGAATAATAAGAGACTGGAGATTCCCTCACAACCTCAAAGATGAGTGCAGCCGGTGGTGGATGGGGCGTACGATAAGGATCAGGGGATGGGGGGGTCTAAAATCGTGCAGAGTTCCCGGAAGGATTGGGGGGCGGGTCAGCAGGGAGGGAGGAAGACGGAGGGGAAGGGGGGTTGAGGGGGGGCAGGGTGTTCAGGTGTATTCAGTTCTCAGCTGGTAGAGCTATGACACGGATTGTTATAAGTTGTAAATTAGTGAGACTGGCAGTTGTAATGCTCTATGTTTTGGTGTGTGTGGTGGAAATGTATAATAAAAATGATTTTCCATAAACAAATAGCCCCTTCAGTAAATATTTGGTTACAAGTTTTAAGCTACTACATATAGAATTTTATTATTTACTGATCTTACTAATTTTGAGCAACTTTGCAAAGCCAGCAGCAATGGTAAGGAAGATATTTGATGAATATAGCAATAAGTCCATTGATGAACAAATGAGAATTTCTAACTCTAGAGCACAATTTCAATACGTGCATGTCTTGGCTTACAGTGGAAGAGCTCCAGGCTGAGAGTGTGAGTTTACCATTCTTCCTTACAGCTTAGCTCGACAATATGAAAGGGTGACAGATTTGTACTGTCAACTTATAAGAGCACACGGAGTTAAGGTACAGAGAGAGCAGTGAGGACATTTTAATAAATTCTTTGGTAGATATTTCTCTGTTCTTGGTATTGAGCTACATTTGAAATATTTCAGCTCACAACGTTTCTGTACTTTTGGCTGATTGGAAACAGAAAGGTTTAAACTTTATTTTTCATTTACAGAAAGATAAAGCTTTTTAAATTATAGTTTGCTCATATTAAGTTAAATCCGGTTAAGTTGATCTACTCAGTTCTATGTACGTTTAAGTTAAATTATTATCTCTAAACCACCTTGGCAATCTGATAAGGCGATATATAAACCAGTTAAATAAATAATAAATTATTAATGTTGTGATCTGAAATTCAAGATCGATCTGCCTTTCCATATTGCTATATCTTATTTTTAAATTTAAGCTCTTATTTTCTCAGGGTTCACTCAAAACAAAGTGCAGAAAGGAAAGAAAGAGGCAGAGAGAAAGGAGAATCTAGAGAGATGAGATGAAGCAGAAAGTGAGGGCATAATAAAGCCAGAGAGGAGAGGAACAAGGAAGAAGAGCCTCAGGGCTTCTCTGGATTGAGCAGTGTCTGGCACATTTCTTCTGTTTTCTCTATGCAGCGTGTGTGTATCAGAGGGTGGGTGGCATTGCCTGGCACTGCGTCCCTTGCTACCCACCTCCTGCCAGTCTCCTACCTGCTGAGCAGAAAACCCTTCAGCCATTCTCCTGCCCTTCCCACAGCACCAACTCCAGCCCTGAATCTCTGCAGGGCCTCCTAGGCTGCAGCTTTGCAGGATCAGAGTCTGCTCTCAGCTTCTAACTGGTGTTGCAGGATATCAGCACTGAACAGTACAGTAAGCACCGCCCCTTCCAGGAGGAGGTGATGTCACAAAGGCTGTCCTACAGCTGAAGGCATGGATGCTGGAAAATGTAGTTTTATTGTGCTCTTTAGCTAAAGGGAGACTGCGAATGGTGAAAAATGCAGTCCTCTAATATTTTAAATAAAAGCTAAATCTTACTATTGCGAAAAGGAAGAAGGGGAGAGAAGAAAGAAGAAAGAAAGTAGCAAATCGAAGGGGAGGCTCCAGCCCTGCACCGCTCCGGCACTCTCCAGATAAAGCCGAGGCAATCATAGAGAATATTCACTGGTGTTTTCCCATAGTGCTTCTGAATATCCCTCCCAGCGGCACATATCTGTTTAGCAGCTGCTGATACCTGGAAACGTGCTTTAGAAAACTGACCCCTAAAATGTATACTACAAACATATACAGGAAAGTTGAAAAGTGTACAGTTATAATTGCAGTGAGACCCAACAGCATGTCTCCCTTTCCCTTCCACTGGCAGGCTCGGGCATGTCTACCTGTGGGTGCTGGGGATAATGGGTATTATGGGGTGTGAGCAATGACTGATGGTGTAAGTGAAGTGCCTGTGCGTAGGTTTATGGCTTATGATTGTTTTCCACCTTTATGCAAGCAGGCAAGGCAGTCTGCAATAAAAACAATCAAAAAACTCAGAAATGAACGCCATATCATATAAGAAGAGATAGGGAAGGGATAAAAGGAGAGAGCAACAGAAAGGGGAGGGGGAAATAAGTTACAATAGGTCGAAGGTCAGCCAGAGATTTCATAAGTCAGCTCGAAAGATATGTTTTCATTTTAGCCTTGAAACCTTTGAGGTGGGACTCTAGGTGAATTTCAAGGAGTAAGCTGTTCCATATGAGAGGTGCAATCCAGAAGGAGGCAAATTGCCAGTTGAATCATTTTTAGTTTGGGAAGAAGTGGGAATATGAAGATAATATGTGTGTATTGAACCAAGGGATCACTGGGGGGAGGGGGGCAAGCAGGGTGATCAGTCAGGAATAGGGTTGCCAACTGGCCGGTTTTCAGCCGGCCTGGCCGGTTTTTCCATGGCCAGGCCGGCTGCCGGCGCAGAGGCAAAACCGGCCCTTGAAAAGCCGTTTTTTTTGCTCGGGCCGCAACATCGGGAGCGGCCAGCGCAAAAAAAACGGCTTTTCTCCCAACCCGGAGGGCTTCAGAGGGAGCCGGGGAAGCCCGCGCGAGGCCCCGGCTCCCTCTGAACAGCCGCCAGCGTGAAGAGCCTTTACCTTCTGTGATAAGGAAGCTTATCATAGCTCAGGTAGGAGCTATAGAAAAGATGATGTGACTCTGAACAAGCAACCTGTCAGTTCTGGTAGAAGCAAGAAAACAGAGTTTTCACATAAAAAACTACCAGTCCCAGAATGCACCAGGTTTCCAGCAGCCATGAGAGGGGCTGAAGTGAGGAAATGTGTGTGCAATCAAGAGAGCTATGAGGTAATCCCTAAGCACTCATCTCAAAGGGCAGGGCCTGATTCAACACAGCTGCGCTGTGTTAGGGAGCAGCACACATTAGAACAGGATAAGAATAGAGCTTATTCTTCAGATACAGCTACAGAGGGAGGAAGAGATACAGAGACAGCAACGGCTACAAGCACCAGTATCACCTGGAGAAAAACAGAAGCCAAGCCAAGCAGATAGAGAGAAGGAAACTCTCTGGAAGGAAGAGAAGAAAGGCCATTGGAAGGTCTGGGAGATTCCAAGGCAGTACTCATACTGGGAGGTATTCCAAAAGCCAGCAGAGTCCATTGGACTGGATTCAGCCAGAGGAATGGAGTGGCAGAGATAGGAATCACCAGTGGCTACCTGGAAAGAGAGAAGACTGCATGTGGAAGGGACTTTCAGACCAAGGCCAGAAGGTATGTGAGAGGAGATCCAGTGTCCAGGGATCAAGATTGGAAGGCTGGACATCAGAATTGGATTACATATTGGCCAGGCTATACAGAGAGAAAATAATGATAGCAGGAGAGGCTCAGGTATGAACACTGATCCAGACCCTATCTAAACAGAGAATGGCAGCCAGGGAATAAGCATTCTCATGATAGTGCCTTAATGAAAGGACTCATCTGTGTCAATGTATGATATTGACCCTATGATTGTTGATGCAGGGGGAAATACAGCAGATGAAACTATTTACATGGACTGTTCTTTATCTAAATGCTATTGCTAGTTTTCTATGGGCAAACACATCAGCCATCACAAAGAAACCTAACTTTGTTCTTTATTTCCACTGAAAACAGCTCTTAAAGCAGGATTTGGGCTCACACAGTAGCAGCCAGCCAGCTAAAGGCTTTCAGCTGGTCCATTGATAGTAATTAGGGCTGCACCTGACTGTGTGTGTGAGCAAGGGAGAATCACTGCTGAGATCGGCGTGGAAAATAAGCAGAAGTTAACCTACCCAGCAAAGTTATTCTTTACTTTGTGCCTTTGTATTTGGTAATTATTTGCTAAGAAAACATTAGCTAATTGCCTGCCAAGCTGAAGGTTGTTTTCTGGTTTACTTTGTGACTTTTTGTTATCCATTTTAAACACTGCAAGCAAGTAAACCTCATTTATAGTGCTATCAAGCATACATGTGCTGGGTGAATTAAACCCCATCAATAAAAGAAGTATTTTATTGATCTTACCACTTGGTTTCACAACTCAAATTATTGTCATCAGCTGTGTTTGGGAGTGAATGAACTACAATACCCACAATACCTTGCAAGAATCATATGAATATATGCATCGTCAAGATTGTGTAAGTTCTCACCCTAGGCAGCCGTCTGACACTTCACGCTGGCGGCTGTTCCTGTGAAGCCGCGATTGGTGGGAAAGGTTAAAGGCAATGCCCTTTAACCTTTCCCAGCATTCGCGGCTTCACAGGAACAGCCGCCAGCGTGAAGGTAAAGGCTCCACGCTGGCAGCTGTTCAGAGGGAGCCGGGGCCTCGCGCGGGCTTCCCCGGCTCCCTCTAAAGCCTCAGACAGCCGCGGTTTTGGGGGGGGGAGGCCAAGGACTGCCTGGGCTGTGATGGGGGGAGGGGGCCTGGACTGGAAAAGGGCTAGGAGGGGGGAATTTGACTGGAAATGGGTTGTGATGGGGGGGGGGAGACCTGGACCGGAAAAGGGCGGGGGGGGGGGGGGACTTGGACTGGAAAGAAATGGGCTGTGATGGGAGGGGACCTGGACTGTAAAAGGGCTATGGGGGGGGGGTACATGGACTGGAAATGGGGTTTGATGGGGAGGGGGCCCAGGACATGAAAAGGGCTGTGGGGGGGGGGGGACAGGGGACTTGGACTGGAAAGAACTGGGCTGTGTTGGGTGGGGACCTGGACTGTAAAAGGGCTATGGGGGGGGACATGGACTTGAAATGGGTTTTTGATGGGGAGGGGGACCTGGACTGGAAAAGGGCTAGGGGGGGGGGACATGGACTGGAAATGGGTTGTGATGGGGAGGGGGACCTGGACTGGAAAAGGGCTATGGGGGGGGGACTTGGACTGGAAATGGGCTATGGTGGAGGGAGGGGGAACTTGGACTGGAAATAGGCTGTGATTAGGGGGGCTAGGACTGCAAATGGACTGTGATGGTGGGGGGGGGGTAGGACTGCAAATGGGCTGTGATGGTGCGGGGGGACTCCGACTGCAAATTGGATGTGATGGGGGGGGCTAGGACTGGAAATAGGCTGTGATGGGGGACTTGGACTGGAAATGGGCTGTGATTGGGGGGGGGGGCTAGGACTGGAAATGGTCTGTGATGTGAGGGCTAGCACTGGAAATGGGCTGATGAAGAGCTGGAAATGGGCTGATGTGGGGCATGGGAGAATGGGATTAGAAGGGAGTGGATGCTGGGTGGGTCTAGAACTATAAGGGAACTGATTTTGGGGGAGGACTAGAATAGATGGGGAATGAGTGGAGAGGGGGAAAATATTTTGTGTGGAAGAAAAAGTCTATGATGGGCTGGGTATTGGGAGAGTGAGGGGCTTGAGAATGGAAGGGGTGAAATTTAAATGGATGATAAAGGAATAAGGAAAGAATTGGGGGAAAGAGCAAAAGGGAAACAATCAGTATGTTAAAGCAGAAATAGAGAGAGAATGGAAAACATCTAAAAGAGAAGAAAGGACAAATGGATAGCTCGCAGAAGACACGAAGAAAACCAGAAGAAAGTGACTGGAGCAATTGCAACTGAAAAATAAAACGCCCAAACAGAAGGTAGAAAAATACTTTTTATTTTGAATTTATTAGCTGGAATATGTTTGGTCTGGGAAGTGTGTATTGATAACATCTTTGCGTTTTTGTTTAGTGCAAGAGGAAATTACTTTATAGTTTTATTTCTCCAGTGTTGTACATTTCATGTTTGGATTTTGGGGTTCCCAGTTTAATTATTATCTGACCAAGGAAGTTAGCCTACACGTATCCTCGGTAATTTTTGTGGGTGGGGCTGGGGGCGGGGCAGGGGTGGGACTAGGGGCGGAGAATGGGTGGAGCATGGCGAGCCACAGGTGTCGGGTTTTTCTCGGTGAAAAAGTTGGTAACCCTAGTCAGGAAAGGTATTCTGGAAGGAGTGGGATTGTAGAGATGATCTGCATGTATTGAACGAAAAGATTCCTTGGTGGTCATGCAGTGAGATCAGTGAGGAAAGGTATTCTGGAAGGAGTGGGACTGTAGAGATGATCTGCATGTATTGAAGTTAAGCGGGATGGAGGTGATCCAACGCTGAGGTCCTTGAGTAGCCAGAGCAGAATATTATGGTGCTTATTTTTGATTTACACAGAACTATAAATAACAGTTTGCATCAACTATAAATGACAGTTCGCATCATCAAAACAGTGAAGTCAGTAGCATGAAAAGTGAGTCTAGATCAGACAACGCTATATAGCTCATTGTCTAAACACAAGCCACTCAGGAAAGAGAATAAGGAAGTGCTTCTACTGACTGTGCCCCTTTAACCCTGGACTTTAAGGAGAGGGACTGGGCAGTGACACACCTATGCGGATGAACACAAAACCAGCAATTGTCATGTCACAGGTGGAAAACGTTCATCACTGTGGTTTATTCTGCAAATAACTGATATCTACAGAGCATGGAGCAGAGCAAGAACTCAAACCACACAAGATGGAATGTTTTGCTGCAGATGCACTTTTGGCTTTGAAATTGAAACTGAAAAACGACCTGTTGTATTAAGAGGAGTTAGCAAAATGGTGAAAGGATATTGCGAAGTACAATAGCCTGTGGCCCTTCTAAGGCCATCTCTGTCCCATAACCCCATCACCCTCCCCTCACCCTTGACCCTGCCTAAGACCTCATTGGATGAACAATTGGAGCAGCGTCACTGCTGAAGCCTCTGCCCACTGCCAATAAAATACTGTGCATGAGGGAAAGAGATCTCTGTACAATCACGATGTTGCATTGACAGATTACGAGAAGTAATGTTCTGCCAAGACCTGTGATGTGCAGTTGGCCACAAACATTTCAGATGTACCTCTGGTAAAGTTATTCTGAATGGGAGGAACCAGGTTGTAGTACTGTATATGGGGCAAACACAAGACTGGACATTAATGAGTATCGATCATAAGGGGGTAAAACTATAAGGATTATTCATGCATAAACCCAATCTTATGACTATAAAAGGCCTCTTATACTTACCGCACAGATTATGTGCTTAGAAGTAAGCACGGTGACATGAAGGTGCACACTTTTACGTAATCTGTGTGCAAGCGTGTTTGTGGTTTTACTTAGGGTGAACCATGGGCAGAGTCATGACATAACTGCACAAGTTATAAAATGCATACTTCAGCCGTGTGTAGTTACAATAGTCCAAAAGCTTAATTGAATAGGATGGAACTGACTGATGGTATCTGGAGCAACCTGTCTACCCGTTGTATACAGGCCTTCTGGAATCAGCACATTATAAGTGAGATGGGAAACTCGCGCTAGTTCTGTGCTACTGAACTTGCTTTTTTGTATTTCTGGAGGGACCTTTCTATGCAGGTTGGGAATTATTTTGTGTGTAGTCCACTATCTTGTGCAAGAATTAAGAATATAAGGAGTCAGTATTCAGCCACGGTGGTCAGCATTTGCTTTAAATGGTTAAGTTAAATAGAGATATTCCGCGCCGGTACTGGGATAGTAGCTAGGGCTGAATATTTGGATTTGGTGGTGGCTGAGTCCTTAAATGGACAGCTGTGAAAATCAGCCCCCCTATCCAAACTGCATAAGGTTAGGACTGCATTTAGCTCTGGTCTAACCTTATGCAGCTAGTTATCTGCTTACGTATTAACATAGGACAGGCATGTCCAACAGGTAGATCGCGGAGGGGTCAGAGGTAGATCGCCAGCCCCACTTGGCTTCTTGCCTGCGAATTGGTTCAACCACTGTGACTTTTGCTATCCTCTGCAATTTTATTTGCCTAGCCTTTGCATTGATTCTACACTGCAATTTTATTTCGCCTTGCCTTTGCGTTGATTCTACACTGTGTGCAGAATTTATTAAATCGCGTATGGCGATATTTGAACTTGTTCGGCAGTATTTGATTTTATCTGGTTTGTTGGACAGGTGTTTGAGTTTTTTTGATGATTGTTTGATGGTATTTGATTATTGGTGCCAGTATGATGAATTCTTATTTTTACTTTTAGAACTGCATGTGTGGTTTTGGCATCTCCAGTCCTTGTATTGAATGAACATCATCCAGAGGTCTTCAGTTCCTGTTGATCTTTAATACTTTGGGACAGTGACAGTTTTGGACCAGATTCAGTCAGTGTTTATAATAACTTAGCAGATTTGGCCTTCTTACATCCAGCCACCCCAGTATAACGC
Source organism: Ichthyophis bannanicus (assembly GCA_033557465.1). Classification (NCBI taxonomy): domain Eukaryota; kingdom Metazoa; phylum Chordata; class Amphibia; order Gymnophiona; family Ichthyophiidae; genus Ichthyophis; species Ichthyophis bannanicus. The sequence continues at coordinate 49,737,904 of CM066031.1, forward strand.
AGATGAGTGTTCCAAAGAAGAGCAAAACCTACAACTTTCACGATGAATGGGAAATGGACTACTTCTTCATCATAGTGAAACACAAGTGTTGTTGTCTAATTTGTAACACCCCAGTATTCTTGCCCAAAAAGGGTAATCTGGAATGTCATTATAAGGCTCTGAATAGCAATAGGTTTGATGCTGATTTTCCACCTAAAAGTGAAATTCGTAAACTGAAGCTCAAAGAACTTAAATGGAAATTGGCTGCTCAGCAACAGTTGATGGCGAAGCCAAGGTCACATTTGGTCAATGCAACCATAGCATTCTTCAAGGTCAGCAACCTGATCGCAAAGAAATGCAAACCTTTCACTGAAGGGGAATTTGTAAAAGATTGTTTTCTTGAAGAGGCCGACAATCTTTTTGAAGAATTTAAAAATAAGAAAGAGATCATAGCTACTATTCAAGATGTACAATTGTCAAGAAACACCATCGTGCAGCGAATAGAAAAGATGTGTGGAGACACAACTGAACAATTGTTGGAGGATGTTTCAAATTGTGTTGCTTTCTCACTCCAACTGGATGAATCTACAGACATAGGAAATATAGCCCAGTTACTAGTCTTTACCCGGATGGTTTTGGAAGACTTCAGGGTTAAAGAAGAACTACTTGGAATGATTTCTTTAAAAGGGAGAACTACTGGTCAGGAAATATTCAGTTCTTTCCATTCTTTTGTGACAAAGTGTATCTTCCATTGCATAGACTTATTTCCATCACTACTGATGGAGCAAGAGCAATGACAGGTGAGGTTAACGGTTTCATAGCCCTCTGTAGACAGCATGATGACTTCCCAGATTTCCTTTCTTACCACTGCATCATTCACCAGCAAGTTTTGGCAAGCAAGAGACTCAATGCAAAGATTGTCATGGATATCACTTTCAAAATTGTAAATTCAGTTTGTGGAAAATCACTTCAAAGATGGCTTTTCAAACTTAGTGGCATGTTTACTAAAAATCGCAAATGTGCGCGCCGCAAAATAGCGCACGGAAACGCGGCACTGAAACGCGCATAAACGCGTTTAAACGCCCCGCACACGTGCGTGTCACACCTGCACAGGTACGCGGCACACTAACGGGCCCCGTACAAGTGCGGGCCCGCAAATGTCCGATAGAGGCGTGGAACGGCTAAAGGAGGGCGGAGGAAGGCTCCGGAGGGGCAGAGGGACGGGTCAATGGGTGGAGAGTGGGAGGGGAGAGGCTCCCCGCACAGTATCGGGCCCGAATTTGCATGTAAAAACTACCGCGAGTGTTGTAGAAAGCATTTAAAGGGAAGAGAAACCATTTCCGTCAGCAATGTACAGGAAAACCGGGGAAACCAGCAAAACGTGAGCAGTGTGATACATGTGCACAGCACAAAAGTGCAAATAAAAATAGAAAATAACCACAACAGAACTATTAAAAATAGTAATTCAGCTGGGGAACAGTTATAGTGATGGGTAAATACAGAAAACACACCCAGCAAAGCTCCAGAAAAAATAAATTAATTTTGGAAGGGTTTACGGAGCGGAGACTCTTCCAAAAAACATTTCCTTTTGTGGAGCTTTCCTGGGAGTGTTTGCTATGGTTGCCCATTAATATCACTGTTGCCCAGCGTGGTGATATTTTGTCCCCCATTTCCCGTGATCATTTCCGGGGTTTATGTGCACGTTTGTCACCAGACAGGGTGCACATGCCCACAGTAAAATTGCGTAGAGCAGGGTTTGTGACTCCATCCTGCCGGCTTACTACCTCCAGGGGCTGCACTGTCTCTGCAGCCATGGTGTGGTGCAGTGGACAGAGTCAGTACTTCTAGGACCAGAGGGTCAGAGGTTCAAAGCCCAGCTGGGGCAGTCCAGTCCAGTCCCTATATTTTACCCACCACTAACCACAGATAGCGCAGACACCCCTGTATTGCAGGGGACATAAGCATGGGGAAAACACCCATATTTTACAAAACAATGCACACACACCACAACAATGGGCATTACCCACAGCCAAGTACCCCAAATGCAGTCCCGTACTGCCACATTCCAATCAGGTCACCTGCTTTTTATGGGAGAAGCTCATGCCAGCATGTTGGCGGACGAGTACATGTGGTGCAGGGGGCAGTGGCTGCTAGCGACAGAAGACAGAGGCCTAGTCATGTGCAGGCTGCCACCGTCCACTGCAACAGACTGTAACAGACAGGCCCTGCCGGATCCACAGTCATGGACATTCCAGGGAATCCACCCAATCTGTGGCTACACGGTGGTGCATTGCACACAGACACTGCATGCAAGAGCAGAAGGTCACAGGTTCAAAGCCCAACTGGGGCAACTGCCAATCTTGCCCACATATTTTTCCCCCAATTAAACAGTGATAGTAAGGGCACACCTTTCCTGGCGAGGACATATGCAATGGCAATACGTCTATCTTTTACCCCACTGAGCACAGACACCATGAACAGGGCCAGTACCCAGAGCAGAATCACCCAAATGCAGTCCTGGTGGGGCACACACCAGTCAGGTTCCATGATGCCACTCATACAAATGCCTGTGCTGTATATCTATGCACCACACCCATGGTATGTAGATGTAGCTCATGCATATCCATGAGGGACAGCAGGAAAACCAGAACAGTGTGATGCAAACCTGGACTGGAGTTGGGAATCTGTGCCGTAAAGCAGCAGCCATCAAGGGCAGACACACCCACACCCACAGGCCTCATTGGCCAATGTCTCCTGGAGAGGCAGACCATTGGACCCTGCATGCATCTCCCAAAACTAGCACTTGCATAACTTACCAATGTCACCCTATACCTGAGGTATACGGTACACAGCTCTGAGACGTTTGCTAGGAGCACAGGCAGCTAGATATCCATACGTTACGCACATACTGCTAGTTGACCCCATCCGAACAATCTGTTAGGTGTTTGCGGTGCGTGCTCCAGGCCTGGCCTCTGCGTACCATATCCATGCCTTGCCGTGCTCAGGACCGGTTTGGTGGGCAAGGCTAATTACCTCCTCAATAGTAGCACCATGATGGCATAGGTGTGGAAATTTGTGTCTGTCTATACAGTGGGTGTTGGCTGCAAGCCCCTTCCACAGCCCACACTGCCAGCACTGTTACCAGTATTTGCCTGCCAATGTGCATAATGAAGTGCAAGGTACCATGGGTATAGCCAGGACAGGGTGGCCTGGCCAGAATGCATCTGCACCGGGCATAGGGCACTGGCAGGGACATTGTAGTGTCCAGCCACCACCTACACAGACAGGGTGGCCAAAGCATGTCCTTCTGGGAGATCATGCTCACCCTGACTGTGCAGTGACCACAGCATGGCTAGGCACCCCCATAGTGCTATACAGAATTTCTCTCATGTGATAGATATGGGTTTCTATTTGGGGCCCAGTCACTGATTTATCTGCTTGCTGTGTATGCTGGCAGCCCAGTTCTGGGTGCATGTGTCTCCATTGGGACCATGCACTACGGACTAACCAGCAGACAGTTTGTAGCTGGTATGTGTCTTGCTGGAATGGCTTGCAGGGTGCAGTGGCTGTTGGCTTGCTGCAGGGGAATATCTGGTGGTGGGGTGCAGCTTACCTTACTCTTATGATATCTGTTATTGTGTTATGGCTGTGTATGGAGCTGCTCTGTGGGGGGGGGGGGGGAATGTGGGTGTTCCTCAGCAGGACTGGGGTTGATGTTGCCCTCTACTGCCACCTTTGCAGGGATCTCTTGATGGGGGACCATGTTTGTCACCAGGGGGGGGGGGGGGCGGGGGCGGGGCTGTGCCTGACTGGGATATCCATGGTGTTTGTGCAGAAACTAGCTATCTTACACATTAACACTGCTTTGGAACTCCCACTTGGTCTCCATCAGCCATGGTAAGTGTTGTGGACCTGGTCCTGGGCGCCTCATTGCACACTCAGGGTGAGCACAGAACACGCACGATGTAACGGTGTGTAGCTACTCTGTGCCAGTAAAACACCCGGTCAGTGCCCCCTACCAGGCCGAGGTGCTGTGTGGGTGCACCCGGTCACTTCCCCCACCAGGGCCGAGGTGCTGTGGGGGTGCATTCCCCATCTTGTGTCCATCTGTGGACAGCTAATTTGCATGTGCAGTGCATCATGGGTACGTGTGGCCTAACCCTATCCTGTTTACAACGGCACTGTCTGTGAGGTGACGTGCAGGCTATCTGCTGCCAGCCAGGAGCTTGCTTTCAGCTATGGAGCTGTAGCCCAATGGTTACGTCACTGCCTGTGCAGCCAGAGCTCATGGGTTCAAACCCACAGTGGGGTTTTGTGATAGGGGTGTCCACAGCATCTTTTTAATTTACTGTACATATGTTGCTGCCAGCAATAACACCCTGAGCGTACTGTACCCATAAGGTGCCTCTGAGGGTGCTTTATGGGGCGCCGTATAGGGCACATTATGGTTGCCATCCATATAGGGTGCACTATACATTATCCTGTGTCGCAACATACATGCTGCCCTATAGGGGACATTCTAGGGTGCCTTAGCGGACGGTGCACTGTAACATGTGCCTTATGGGCTGCCTCACATGCTGTGAGCGTGCGTTTGCTAGTTGTTATCACAAAATAAAATTAGAGGGCCTCCTACAGCACTCCACAACATAAAACATACTGCCTCTGCTAGTCTTTTTCAATGGGCATTGTGAGGGATTGACCCCTGGTCCCTGCACCATTGGTCAGTGTCACAACCATTGTGCTGTGGCTCTGTTCTTGTGCTTGCACATCGGCGCACCGTCTTATGCCTCACAAAAATATACTCCCTCCTAAAAATATTCCTCCCCAGAATAGGTACTGCCGGAGCCAGCCTTGTTCATTGCGCACAGTGGGGGTTCAAACCCATGGCCCCTGCACCATTGCTCAGTGTCTTCACCATTGTGCTGTGGCTCTGTTCCTGTGTTTGAGCAGCAGCGCACAGCCTTGTAGCCATCGGCGCGCCGTCTTGTGGCGCACAAAATTAGCAGTGTGCCGCCTTCTGCCACGTAACATTAACAGCGCGCCGCCTTATGCCGCCCAACATGGGCATGCCCCTTAAAATAATGCCTCAGGCAGCTGTCTTCAATGGGCACTGTGGGGAATTGAACCCATGATGCCTGCACGAGTGGTCAGTGTCATAACCATTGTGCTATGGCTCCATTCCTGCTATTAACACATCAGCGCGCCACTTATCCCTCCCACTATTGGGCTGCCCCCTCACACATCAGCGCGACGCCTTCTGCCCACCGGCTCGCCACCTTCTGTTGCCCCATTTTATCAGCGCGCCGCCATCTGCCACCCACAATGAACAGTGCGCCGCCTCATGCCATATAAAAAAAGAGTGCGCCGCCTTCTGCCGCCCATAATCAATATACCTCCTACACCACTTTAGCCCATAAAAGTTGATGCCTCAGCTGGTCTTTTTTGTTGAGCGCAATGGGGGTTTGAACCCCTGGCCCCTGCACCATAGGTCAGTGTCTTCACTGTTGTACTACGGCTCTGTTGTTTGGTTATGCAGCAGTGCCCCACTTAGCCTTCCCACGCGCTAATGTGGGCCCCGCACATTAGCACGACGCACACACGTACGGTCCGGTTTTTTTCTTTTTTCTGCCTGGCCCGCCCACTCCTTATATGGCACCAGCACACTAACGGGAACCCGCACAGCAACGGTGTTTAGTAAACATGCCCCTTACTCTTGATGAAGGGGCAGCGGAAATAATTTTGCACACAAATGTAAGGTGGCTAAGTAGGCACAAATTTCTGCAAAGATTTCGTGATTTGTTGAATGAAATAAGAAGTTTTTTGAAGGAGAGGGGAGATTACCAAGCAGAGTTGGAAGATGAGGAGTGGTTATGTGATCTGGCATTTCTCGCTGACTTTACAGGCGAACTAAGTGATATGAACCTTGAACTACAAGGTAAAAACGAATGCATTGGCGAGATGATGAGTATAGTTTCATCCTACAAGAGCAAATTTGGGCGGGAAGCTGCTAGGTACATATGACCTAGATTGGCTACAGTTGGAAACAGGATATTGGGCTTGATGTACCTTGGTCTGACGCAGTATGGCATATCTTATGTTCTTATATTCAGAATGGGATAGGCAGATGGGGGGGGGGGGGGTAAAGGGAAAGCCTGGAGTAGGAGATTAGTGAAGGGGATACTTCGGAAGTTCCACGTGTTAGATATGTGGAGGGAACATAACAAGCAGGCAAGGGAGTACACCTTTTATTCACATCCACATTAAACTTATAGTCAGATAGATTACTTGCTGATAAACTGTGGGGGACCAGTGCGGGGAGTGGAGATTGGAAATGTTACATGGTCAGATCATGCCCCGACCTGGGTTGGCATACAGGGTGGGAATGGAGAGGGAGGTATCAGATTTTGGAGGTTGAATGAGAGTCTTCTCCGAAGGGACGAAGTAGTAAAATACATCAAGAAAAGCTTGCAGGATTATTGGCAGCTGAATGATGCAGGAGACTAGTGTGTGGGAAGGAAAGAAAGCGGTAATCCGGGGGAGGTTGATTATGTGGGCTGCTATGAAAGGGAGGACAAATTGCATGTTGAAATTAAGGAGGCCACAACGCTGTACAATAGGACGGGGTCAGGAAGGCAAATGAAATATTTAAATCAATTGCGCTTGGAGTTAAACAAGTTACAATTAGAAGCCATTGCTTATCAGATGGAGCAAGTGAAACAAAGGTTCTTTGAATGTGGGGATAGGGCCGGGAGACTGCTGGCGAGAAAACTTAAAAAGAGGGAGGTAAGGAATGCAATAATAGCAATTAAGGGCCAGGATGGGGCAATTCTGAGGGGTGGAAAGCAAATAGGAGATAGATTTTGCAGTACTATGCAGAGCTGTCCTCCCAAAGGGGGGGAGGGGAAATGGCCTCCATAGGGGAATTTTTGGGATCAGTGGAACTTCCAAAAGTGGGAGAGGATTTGGGGGCCAGTCTAGAGGAACCCATTTCCATAGGGGAAATTGAAAAGGTGATTAAGGAAATGTCACTGGGGAAAACCCCAGGCTTGGATGGCTTGTCTAATTTGTTTTATAAGACCTTCCGGGAGGACTTGGTGGATTTTCTAGGGAAATTGTATAATGGGATTGTAGGGAATGGAGGGACACTATCACAGGGAATGTTGACAGCGGGTATAACAGTAATACCAAAGGCAGGGAAGGATCCGCTGAATTGTGGGTCGTTTCACCCAATATTGCTATTGAACACGTGAAGATTTTGGCAAAAATACTAGTGAATAGATTAGGCATTCCCTGAACCAACTCTTGTCAACATAGATCAAACAGGGTTTATTAATGGTAGGCAGGCGCCGGACAACATCAAGAGAGTGTTAAGAGGCAATTTGGGGGGCACATAGAGGCAAGGATAGTACGATGGTGCTGTCTATTGACGCGGAAAAAGCATTTGATCGGGTGGGTTGGGAATATCTATTTGCAGTAATGGATGTGGTTTGGGGACAGCTATATCGCCTGGGTGAGAGCTTTGTATGATAGGCCACAGGCAAGGGTACGAATTAATGGTCGATACTCGGAAGCTTTTTCCCTTCAGAGAGGTACAAGGCAGGGATGCCCTTTATCGTCCTTGCTTTTTGCTTTGGCTATGGAACCTTTGGCACAGAGGATAAGGGAGGAGGAGAGGATTAAGGGGGTATGGGTGGGAGAGAGGCAGCATAAGATATCATTGTTTGCAGATGATATTTTATTAACACTAACGCAGCCAGAGGTGACATTAGGAACAGTCTTAGAAGTGACAGAACAGTATGGAAAAGACAGAGGCACTGAATGTTAACATAGGGGTAGTGGAGATAGGCAGGTTAAAGGAGAGGTATCCCTTTAAATGGGCAAAGAATGTGATTAAGTATTTACGGGTATATCTCACGGCACAGCCACAGGTTTTATATGGGGCAAATTACCCCCAATTATGGAAACAGGTGGCCCAGGATTTACGGGGTTGGATGGATATGGAGATTTCCTGGTTGGGCCGTATTGCAGTGGTCAAGATGAATTTAATACCCAAGATGTTATATTACTTTCAGGCTCTCCCCGTGGAGATCCCTGAGAGGCATTTAAGGGAGATTCAAGGGAAAGTATTTCACTTCATAAGGAAAAGACGGCCTCCAAGAATAGCGCGGGCGGTCCTTTACCGATCTCAGGGGGAAAGGGGATTGAGGATTCCAGATATCCAGGCCTATTATAGAGCAGCCCAGATTAGGCATTTAATGGACTGGAGAGAGGGAGGGGAAAGGAAAATATTTGTAGATATGGAAGGGGAGGGGTGGAAGGAAGGACCAATTGAGGTCATGCCATGGACTATGGCAAAGGACAGGAGTGGGGGTTTCTTAGAAAACCCCTACACGTGGCATGTTTTAGCCATATGGGATGGAGTGAGAAGAAGGGAAGGAGGGAAGGGGGTATCGAGCTTCTCGGTAATGCAACGACTGTGTTATATGGGAGACTTTACCCCAGGAATAGAGGGAGGGGTTTATAAACAATGGGAGAGTAAAGGTTTATAAGGGTTTTACTAATTTATCAATGGGGGTGAGTGGGTCCTGTTTGCAGATTTACAGGAGGAATATAATTTAGGGACCGGGCAGTTGTTTCATTATGGCCAAGTGATACATTATTTGAAAGGGAAGTTGGGGAAGGAGGGGTTAGAACGAGAGTTTAATGAACTGGAAGTGATTTGGTAGGGGAAAAAGAGATCTAGGGGCTAATTACGGCCTTGTGTAGGGGAATACGAGAAGGGCAAGGGGAGGAGAAATTGGGTTATATGAGGGCATGGGAAAGGGAGATGGGGAGGAACTTGGAGACTGGTCAGTGGAAGGCCATTCTGGAAAAGGGTCACCATTTACCAATTTCCATTACTGTTCGGGAAAAATTGGCACAAATGGGGTGGTAGTATACCCCAGTGCGTTTGAATAAAATGTATCAGACGGCATCAAGGAGCTGCTGAAGGCAGTGTGGAGAGGAGGACACAGATCCACAGATCCAGATATTCTGGGATGAAATTCAGAGGTGGATAAGACGGGTGGTGGGTGAAGCGATAGAGAGGAACCCCAAAGTTTTCTTGTTTGGATGGTGGAGGGAAGGGGGCCCGAGGGAGAATAGGAAGCAAATATTAGCATGTCTCAGTGCGGCCAGAGGTGAAATAGCCTATCGGTGGAAGCAGGAGGAGCCACCGAAGGTGGCACACTGTGAAGATCGGCTAAGGCAAATTTACCTAATGGAGAAATTAACAGCATTACGAAAACAAAAGAGGCCCAAGTTTGATAGGGATTGGCGGAAAGTAATGGTGTACTTGCAGGAGGGGGAGAGAGGGAACTGGGGTAGGGTGGATAAGTAGGGCTGTGGGCTTAAAACTGCCTCACGGGCATTTGTACGGTAGATGAATGGCTTTAACCGGTTTAATGCTTAATTAGGTTTCTATGCAAATGTTTCGGGGAGGTTGTGGAGTTACTTAGCAATATGTTAGTTGAATATAATATATAATAGAGGGGCAAAACTGTACACCAGTTGAATGTTGATGTTTACATGCAAGAGTATTTACTAGATGCTATGTAAAGGAGAAAAAAAAAAAACATTCCCCGCATCTTGGTTCGAGTTATGCCCTGAATGGTACCTTCTCCTGTTTCTAAATTGGCTGCGCGTGTCTCCCATTCCATGCGCTCTGTCTCCTTGGGCTGCTGTGGCCCACTCGTCACCATTTTGTTCTCTCTGCTATCCCCACTTGCACCTGCATATTCTTATTCCTGCAGGTCCGCTAATTTCCCCCTCGTTATCTTGCTCCCACTGGCCAGAGTACTCGGAGGCCATGTACAAGCCGTTATCGGTGCTGCTTGGGAGATGTTTTTTCACTGTTGATCAGGAATGGCTCCAGAGCAGAGCGCTCAGGCACCCATCGTGCTAGGTGGCATCACTTCCTTCCAAGAAGCTTTTCAATAAATGGAATTCTACTAATTCTTGGTCATTAGAACTGCAGAGCTTCAGGTCATCTACAAATAGTCAGTGTGATGTCACCATTGGGCCATGGCCATCTTTAGATTTCAGGCTAACTCCATGTCCCAAAGAATTTATGAGAGTACTCACTGGATTGAGTGCCATGCAAAAGAGAAGTGGTAACAGGGAATCTCCCTGATCTTGATGTTAGGCATGATGAACTAGCCATCCTTATTCTTCAAAAACAATATAGCTTGCCAGATTTTCATGGTGAATTTAATGTACTCTGTCAACCCAGTTTTTATTTCATATGATTCAAATCAATTGTGTGGATGAGTTTTGCGCATACCATGATAGTCATGAACATCACTTCTAAGCCAAGGTATGTGGAGTATTATCTCAGTTTCTTAAATTTACTGCTAATTTTTTCCACTGTGGATCAGTTGATCGCTTTTAAGATGCAATGTGATGAGTGAAACCCTTGTACTCAGTACATGTAAAAGGTTTCTTTCCACTGTGGATCATTTGATGGCGTTGAAGATTCGATGACTGAGTGAAACTTTTATTACATTCAGTACAAAATGTTTCAAAATGTGAAAACACTGTATTCTTGTCAAATATCAAATCTTGATGTAACCTATTCAATGTATATATAATTTGTATAATTATGTAGATAGTTACCCCAGTTCACACCCAGTTTATCTTCCCTGTTATCTGTAAACCTAGATCAGTCATGTATATTGTTGTTCATTGTAAACCGCACTGATGATGAATAGTGCGGTATATAAAAAATGTTAAATAAAATAAATAAATAAAATAAGTACATGTAAAAGGTTTCTTTCCACTGTGGATCATTTGATGACTTTTAAGATGCGATGACTGAGTGAATCTCTTATTGCACTCAGTACACGTAAAAGGTTTCTTTCCACTGTGGATCATTTAATGACTTTTAAGATGCGATGGCCGAGTGAAAATCTTGTTGCACTCAGTACTGTCCACAACACCTTCCATGACTGAATGAGGCCATGCCCGAGCTCCAAAGCAGTAATAACCTGTGAGATAGGTTAGGTGCTGCAGAAACATCTTGGATATCTCTGTCTGTCTCAGTCAGGGGAATCCTCCATGGACCCCCAGGTGGGCCATGCACCCCTCTTTCCCTCCCTCTCAGCCAAGGGTGGCAAACAGGGTCCCCCATCAACAGATTCTTCCTTCCCCCCCCCCCCCTCCCCAGCAGCAGAGTGGACCTACAGGGCACTCCAAGCAGCTACACAAACACATATCCATAACACAATATCAGACAGACATTAGGCCTGAATATTCAAAGATGCACCCCACCACTATCTGATATTGTCCTGCAGCAAGCCAACAGCCACTGCACCCCGCAAGGTGCTCCATCAAGACACATACCAGCTATGAACAGTATGCTGGTTTATCCTGATGGAAATGCATGCACCCAAAACTGGGGTAGCAACACACACAAGCAGATACATCAGTGAAGAGGCCCCAACAGGAAACCCATACATATCACATGAGAGAAACAAAATACAGCACTATGGGGGTGCCTAGCCATGCTGTCGTCACTGCACACTCAGGGTGAGAGTGATCCCCCAGCAGCACATACAGAGGTCACCCTGTCTGTGTAGGTGGTGGCTGGCCACTACCATGTCCCTGCCAGTGCCCTATGCCCTGTGCAGCTGCATCCTGGTCAGTCCACCCTGTCTGAGATATACCCATGGTCCCTTGCTACTCATTATGCACATTGGCAGGCCAATACTGGCAACAGTGCTGGCAGTGTGGGCTGTGGAAGGGGCTTGCAGCCAACACCCACTGTACAGACAGACACACACTTCCACACCTATGCCATCATGGTGCTACTATGGAGGAGGTAATTAGCCTTGCCCACCAAACCGGTCCTGGGCACGGCAAGGCATGGATATGGTACGCAGTACTGCTGGGGGTCACTCCCCAGGGTGGTAAACACCGTCAGAGGCCAGGCCTGGAGCACGCACCGCAAACACCTAACAGATTGTTCGGATGGGGTCAACTAGCAGTATGTGCGTAATGTATGGATATCTATCTGCCAGTACTCCTAGCAAACGTCTCAGAGCTGTGTACCGTATACCTCAGGTGTAGGGTGACAGTGCTAAAGTATGCAAGTGCTAGTATTGGGAGATGCACGCAGGGTCCAATGTTCTGCCTCTCCAGGGGTGGGTGTGTCTGCCCCTGTTGGCTGCTGCTTTACGGCAGAGATTCCCAACTCCAGTCCAGGTTTGCATCACACTGTTCGGGTTTTCCTGCTGTCCCTCATGAATATGCATGAGCTACATCTACATGCCATGGTGGTGGTGCATAGATATACAGCACAGGCATTTGTATGAATGGCAGCATGGAACCTGACTGGTGTATGGCCCACCAGGACTGCATTTGGGAGATTCTGCTCTAGGTACTGCCCCTGTTCATGGTGTCTGTGCTCAGTGGGGTAAAAGATAGACGTATTACCATTGCATATGTCCTCGCCACGAAAGGTGTGTCCTTACTATCACTGTTTAGTTGTGGGAAAAATATGTGGGCAGGATTGGCGGTAGCCCCAGCTGGGCTTTGAACCTGTGACTCTCTGTTTCTGCATGCACTGTCTGTGTGCACTGCACCACCGTGTAGCCACAGATTGACTGGATTCCCTGGAACGTCCATGACTGTGGATCAGGCAGGGCCTGTCTGTTGCAGTGGACTGTGCCAGCCTGCACATGGCTAGGCCTCTGTCTTCTGTGGCTAGCAGCCACTGCCCCCTGCACCACATGTACTCGTCCGCCAACATGCTGGCATGAGCTTCTCTCAGAAAAAGCAGATGACCTGATTGCAATGTGGCAGTACGGGACTGCATTTGGGGGACTTGGCTGTAGGTAATGCCCATTGTTGTGGTGTGTGTGCGGTGTTGTGTAAAATATGGGTGTTTTCCCCATGCTTATGTTCCCTGCAATACAGGGGTGTCTGAGCTATCTTTGTTTAGTGGTGGATAAAATATAGGGACTGGGCTGGTAAGTGCCCCAACTGGGATTTGAACCTCTGACCCTCTGGTCCTAAAGGTACTGGCTCTGTCTGCTGCACCACACTATGGCCACAGAGACAATGCAGCCCCTGGAGGTAGTAAACCTGGCAGGATGGAGTCACAAACCCTGCTCTACGCATTTTTACTGTGGGCACATGCACCCTGTCTGGTGACAAACGTGCACATAAACCCCGGAAATGACCACGGAAATTGGGGGACAAAATATCACCTCGCTGGGCAACAGTGATATTAATGGGTAACCATAGCAAACACTCCCAGGAAAGCTCCAAAAAAAGGAACTGTTTTTTGGAAGAGTCTCCGCTCCGTAGACCCTTCCAATATTCATTTCTTCTTTCTGGAGCTTTCCTGGGTGTTTTCTATATTTGACCATTACTATAACTGTTCCCCAGCTGAATTACTATTTGTAATATTTTTGTTGTGGTCATTTTCTATTTTTCTTTGCACTTTCGTGCTGTGCACATGTATCACACTGCTCATGTTTTGCAGGTTTCCCCGGTTTTCCTGTACATTGCTGACGGAAATGGTTTCTCTTCCCTTTAAATGCCCTCTACCGCGAGTGTTTCACTCGCGGTAGTTTTTACATGGGTATTCGGCCCCGAAAATGTGCGGGGAACTCTCCCCTCCCCTACCCCGCCCATTAACCCCCATCTCTCCGCCCCTCAGGAGCCTTCCTCCGCCCTCCGTTAGCCGTTCCACGCCTCTATCGGACATTTGCGGGCCCGTACTTGTGCGGGGCCCGTTAGTGTGCCGCGCACCTGTGCGGTGGTGACACGCACGCGTGCGGGGCGTTTAAGAGCTCTTATGTACCGCTTTTAGTGCACTATTGTGCGGCGCGCAAATTAGCGGTTTTTAGTAAACATGTCCCTTAGAATGCACTAATGTCATAATTGAAAGTGAGCAATAGAGAACCAAGGAGAGCAGCAAGTACCTGCACTCTGACACAGGAAACCAAACAAACAGGTACAGGAAGGAGACTGGCGATAATCCAATCTAAATATGACCGCGTTTTGTGCAGACTTCAATGTTTGCTGCAATGTTTCAAAGCAGCAAACATTGAAGTCTGCACAAAATGCGATCATATTTGTGTATTACGAGACAATAAAAAGGTGTGTCCCTCCAAAGACCCCCTGAAGAAGGCTTTCCAGCTGAATCGCGTAGGGGTTAATAAATGGGGGTTTACCTGAATTGGGTTATCGCTAGTCTCCTTTCTATACCTGCTTGTTTGGTCTCCCATAATGGAAAGTGAGCACATAATCTCCCTTATGACATAGGTGTACATGCGTTGGAATGTGTGCGTGTAGTAAAGACCTAGATGAGAAAGTTAGAGCCTGTGTAAATATGCAGTAGGACTAAGCAGGATGCCTTTTTTCTCTGTTATTATTCAGTTTACAAATTAAACAAATAGCCCCTTCAGTAAATATTTGGTTACAAGTTTTAAGGAACTACATATAGAATTTTATTATTTACTGGTCTTACTAATTTTGAGCAACTTTGCAAAGCCAGCAGCAATGATAAGGAAGATATTTGATGAATATAGCAATAAGTCCATTGATGAACAAATGAGAATTTTTAACTCAAGAGCACAATTTCAATACGTGTATGTCCTGGTTAGCAGTGGAAGAGCTGCAGGCTGAAGGTGTGAGTTTACGGTTCTTCCTTACAGCTTAGCTCGATAATATGAAAGTGCGACAGATTTGTACTGTGAGCTCTATAAGAGCACAGTGAGTTAAGGTACAGAGAGAGCAGTGAGGACATTTTAATAAATTTATTGGTAGATATTTTCCTGTTCTTGGTATTGAGCTACATTTGAAATATTTCAGCTCACAACTTTTCTGTACTTTTGGCTGATTCGAAACAGAAAGGTTTAAACTTTCTTTTTCATTTACAGAAAGATAAAGCTTTTTAAATTATAGTTTGCTCATATTACGTTAAATCCAGTTAAGTTGATCTACTCAGTTCTATGTACTTTTAAGTTAAATTACACAGGTACACTAAAAAATTTTTTTTTTAAACTGCCTCTAATGTTTCGATTGATTTTTACGTTTTTTGGTGCGCTGAATCCAAATCTGGTAACCAATTTGCTCCATCACGTACAGATTTTTTGCTACATTGGGTTAGCAGTTTGAGGTGAACGTTTCAGATTGAGTGCGATCGAGATAAAAGTTCTTGGATGAATTCTTTATACTAATTGTTTAGTAGTTATTCAAATAAGAATAAAGAAAATTGTAACAAGGCAGCACATAAGAATAGAGTAATGTCAACAAAACACACTGTGATGGTAGCAAAATTGTCTGCACTTAAAACAGCCACATACATGTGCACAAACATTGAGCATATAAGAGCGAGGTTAGACACAAAGCAAAGCAAAGAAATGTGCAAAAAATGTTGTACAGGTATGTATGTAAGAATAGAAAACGCAAACCGTACCATTGCAATACATGAAGACAAACACCCGATGGTGTGAAAATAAAATTCTAATAAATGAGATCCGACACTGTGGTAATAACTAGCAAATTTTTATTTCAAAGTTTAGTAAAAACACGATATTTGTCAACACAGTTTAGATTTTAAAGTCATTCTTGGGTCAATCAATCTCCTGGTGGGCCCGTTTCTTCTTCCCCTGAATGCTTCTCTTGGTGCGCTGCTTGGCGTATTTTTCATCTGGGGTTTCCCGCAGCAGCAACCAGCAGAAATCAGCCATCATAGTGGTGTTCCATCTTCCTTGGTACCTTCTCTCTGCGTCCTTGATGTCCTGGTGAAACCTTTCACCTTGTTCTTCACTGTACGCCCCCAAGTTTTCGGGAAAGTAGTTCACATGGGAGTGCAAGAAATGGACTTTCAGGCTCATGTTACAGCCTTGTTCTTTGAAGGCATTGAGCATCCTGGCAACAATATCCTTATAGCTCTCATCCTGCCTGTTCCCCAAGAATTTGAGAACAACATCCTTGAAGGAATCCCAGGCTTCTTTTTCCTTCTCAGACATTGTTTCAGCGAATGCTCCATCTGAAATGAGTTTCCGTATATCAGGGCCAACAAACACTCCTTCCTTTAGCTTTGCTTCAGAAAGTCGGGGGAACTTTGAGCAAAGGTACCGAAAGCACTCACCATCTTTTGGAAGGGACTTGATGAATTGCTTAATGAGACCCAACTTAATGTGGAGAGGTGGTAATAGAATTTTATCACGAGGTACCAAGCTCTCATGAAGAACATTTTTCTCACCGGGTCTCAAATACTCCCGAATTGGCCAGTCTTTTTTCCCCCAGTGTAGGTCGCGGGCCCGGCTATCCCACAAGCAAAGGAAGCAGGGATATTTGGTGAAACCGGATTGCTGCCCTAATAGCATGGATAGAATTTTAAAGTCTCCACAAATCATCCACTTATGCTCATCATAACGAATCTTCTGAAGAATCAGGGCCAAATTCTCATATTTTTCTTGGAGAATAACAGAGTGAGCAATAGGAACTGAAGCGAATGTGTTGCCATTATGAAGAAGAACACCTTTTATGCTGTCTTTTGACGAATCAATGAACAGCCGCCATTCAGCAGGATCATAATTGAGTTTTAAACTTTTCCATCACTCCGTATATATCGTTGCAAAATACCAAATCTTCCTCTTTGCTGAAATACTTCAAAAATTGTGTCTCGCGGTTGCGGTACCAATAAAAAGTTGTTCCTGGTGACAATAGATTTTTCTGTTTAAGCCGAGAACCTAGCAGTTGGGCAGCATCTATAGGGAGTCCAAAAACCCGGACTAAAACATTCAATTCAGCGTGAGAGAAAATTTCAGGAATCTAAACTGTTTCAGTTTCAAACTCGGAAGTACTGGACTCATCGGGAAAAGCCATCTGATGAGTCTCATCATGATCAGAACCGTCCACACAAATATGATCTAAAGATTTTGGTGGTTCAGGCACAGGTACTTCGTTGCTATGAGGCATAGGCCTAATTGCTGAGGGAAGGTTGGGGTAACTTATTACGTTCTTATTTTTTAAGTTGTATCCCTTCACAATGCAAGAGCAAAAATAGCAGTCACTGCTGTGGTCTCTTTGTTCACGCCACATCATAGGTATTCCGAAACGAAATGCTTGTTTTTTACCTTTCATCCATAAGCTTAGATCTTCCTCACATGTCTTGCACACTTTGTGAGGAGCCCACGGTTTGTCTTGATCGCCTAACTTCAAACCGAAATAGGCGAAATATACTTTTTTAATAAATGCAGAAATGTTCCTCTGCCGCTTTTTCACGGTATATTCCCCACAAATAAAACAAAAACTGTCCGGAGAGTTTGACGCAACCTCTGGCTCTGTGAGCCATCACAAATACACAGCACTGCAAACTACAACTGTAGTGAACTACTTTGGAATAAAGCTGGATTACGACTGAGCAAACAAAAGGTAATAATGAACTTGCAAGAAACTGAAATTTGACAGGAACGTTCATGTCGCAACCACCGTGTTTGAGCGAGCGAACGAGGCGAGGCGAACAGGAAAGAACATGCGCCAGCGCGAGTACTGGATTTAGCCCCCCGCCTCCCAATTGTCCTGTTAATGTATAAAATGAATACAAAACACTCTAAAATATCATGAGGGAGTGTTTCTAGTTAGTTAACCATTACAACCTCTATTTTGGGCCAAGAAAATAAACTGCAGTCGGCTAAAAAGAAATTATGTGAACATTCCTTATATGGGTAAGAAATCTAATTTTGCAAGAAAACGTGACGTGATGGAACATTTTGGCTATTTTTCCTGAATTCAGCACCCCAAAATCTATAGGAATCAGTTGCAAAACTGGAGGCAGTTTTTTGGTAGTGTACCTGTGTTATTATCTGTAAACCACCTTGGCAATCTGATAAGGCGGTATATAAACCAGTTAAATAAATAATAAATGATTAATGTTGTGATCTGAAATTCAAAATCGATCTGCCTTCCTATATTGCTATATATTCTTTTTAAATTTAAGCTCTTATTTTCTCAGGGTTCACTCAAAGCAAAGTGCAGAAAGGAAAGAAAGAGGCAGAGAGGAAGGAGAATCTAGAGAGATGAGATGAAGCAGAAAGTGAGGGCATAATATAGCCAGAGGGAGAGGAGCAAGGAAGAAGAGCCTCAGGGGCTTTTCTGGATTGAGCAGTGTCTGGCACATTTCTTCTGTTTTCTCTATGCAGCGTGTATGTATCAAGGGTGCATGGCATTGCCTGGCACTGTGTCCCTTGCTACCCACCTCCAGCCAGTCTCCTACCTCCTGAACAGAAAAAACTGCAGCCATTCTCCTGCCCTTCCCACAGCACCAACTCCAGCCCGGACTCTCTGCAGGGCCTCTTAGGCTGCAGCTTTGGGCTTTGCAGGATCAGAGTCCGCTCTCAACTTCTCTCTGATGTTGCAGGATATCAGCACTATACAGTACAGTAAGCACCGCCCCTTCCAGGAGGAGGTGATGTCACAAAGGCTGTCCTACAGCTGAAGGCATGGATGCTGGGAAATGTAGTTTAATTGTGCTCTTTAGTAAAGGGAGACTGTGAATGGTGAAAAATGCAGTCCTCTAATATTTTAAATAAAAGCTAAATCTTACTGTGGCGAAAAGGAAGAAGGGGAGAGATGATGAAAAGAAAGTAGGAAAATGGAAAGGAGGGGAGAGAGAGAGACAGACAGAGATCCATCTTTCCCAGAATGAAAGAAAATCAAAGAATGAGCATTAAATACTCTCTATAATCTTTGCGATAAAGAGGCGACATAGCAACAAAATATATTGTATCCTGCCATCAGGCAAGAAATATGAACTGACCCAGAACAAATATGAACCAGTACCAAATTTCTACTTGATTTTACTTTAACCTACTACTACTATTTAGCACTTATATAGCGCTACGCACGCAGCGCTGTACAGAATATATGTAAAGACAGTCCCTGCTCTTCAGAGCATACAATCTAGTCAAGACAACACAGAGTAATAGTCAGTTTGTGAGAAAAACAGGATATGGCATTTACAATTCGGGGCAAAACAAAATAAGGCATTTACAATTAAGTCATGACAAAGGACGGGAGTCAGGTCAAGACAAAGGCTAAAAGTCAGGATCTGAAAGCGACAGTGAAGAGATGGGTTTTCAACCTGGACTTGAAGAGGGCGAGGGAGGGTGCCTGGCGTATAGACACAGGTAGGCTGTTCCAGGCGTAGGGTGCAGCAAGGTGAAAGGAGAGAAGTCGGGAGTTAGCGGTGCGAGTGAAGGGCCTAGATCAGTGTTTCCCAACCCAGTCCTATGGGGCACACCGGCCAGTCAGGTTTTTGGGATATCCCTAATGACTATGCATGAGATATATATGCATTAGAGATATCCTGCCAACCTGACTGGTTTGTGGCCCTCCAGGGCTGGATTTGGAGACCCCTGCCTTACACCTCTGTCATTTAAGATTGTGAGTGGGCAAGGTGCACATGTCCTAGACATCAAAAGGGTATATAGAATGTGACACATTCCTCCTCGATTCTCACCACCACCAAAAAGTTTTCTAATAGACAATATTTTGGTGGTGGTGAGAAGTGAGAAGGAATGTGACACATTCTATATACCTTTTTGATGTCTTGGACATCTGCACCTTACCCACTCACAATCTTAGATGACAGAGGTGTTAGGCAGGGGTCTCCAAATCCAGCCCTGGAGGGCCACAAACCAGTCAGGTTGGCAGGATATCTCTAATGCATATATATCTCATGCATAGTCATTTGGGATATCCCGAAAACCTGACTGGCCGGTGTGCCCCATAGGACTGGGTTGGGAAACACTGGCCTAGATAGAAGTAATTTGTTAAAAGAGCGAAGTTCCTGAGAGGGGGTGTAGGGAGAGATAAGCGATGAAAGGTAGTGAGGAGCAGAAGAGTGAATGCAGGAGGAGAAGTTTGAATTGGATGCAGAATTGGATAGGGAGCCTGTGAAGTTGTAGCAGCAGAGCGCAGACAAACCAATAATACCAGGAGTCTATTCAGAAGGTCCAAATCATTTATTTGTGCACAAGACTCAAGCAGAATCAAATTCAAAATGGCTGAGCCCTGTTCTCTGGCAAAACAACAACTTTTATAGATTTTTGCTCCATTCTAGGTATAGAAAAACATTTCATTGGTCCCGGTAACCTCCCGTACCTCCCGTACCCCTTCTATTGGTCCCGGTACTGATATGATTATCCAATTATATTCTTTGAGTGGGCTCGGCACCTGCTTACCCCCCTTCTAGTCCCAATTACAATGGCCAGTTCACCAACTTGTTACTTTCCTACTTCAAGGCCATTGGGCTAGTTAGTACGTGCGAGGAAGCAGGGCTCTGTAACCTTTCTGTCAGCAGTTTCAATTAAATCCCTTGCAGCTGTACTTTTCTTATCAGTGGCTTTTAAACATATTTTTCTGTATTTTTCCAGGTTTCATTCTACTTGTCTAAGCTAATTCAATACTTTACTGAGTTCTAATTCTACAATAGCAGCATGTTGGGGGATGTGCAATTCCTTTGGACCTCTCCACAGGCTTCATTTACAGGTCAAGCTAGTTAGGCCTGTCTGTTTAGTTCAATTAGCATGGATCATAGGCCTTCGCCTACCACATTCCCCCCTTTGATTATTCACACCCGCAAGTGAGAAAGGGTGAGAATCAAATCACATCATACTAGGTAAAGATATCACTCTGTGGTATAGGGTAGTAGTTTCACATAGCTGGTAGCTTTGTAGCTGCCTTATGCTCTACAGTGTTAATAACTGAAGTTATCATTCGCAAGCAAAGTGGCAAGAAACAAGGGAGCAACAAGCAGATAGTCAAAGTCCATAGTTTGGCAAGAGTGGGAAAAAAAACTAAAGGATTAGAAGGTTCAGGAGCATTTATGCCGGACCACCAAGATGTCTTCTTTGTTGTGCTGTTGTAAAACCTCTGATTTAGACAGTCCAGCTGTCCAATCTTCATAGCAAATTGTGGTCCGGTGCGAACAAAACACAAAACTGTCAACAATGGGGTGGGCCAATACCCACTCACTAGTAGTATTATGTAAATCAGTCTGATCATAGGGGATGGAATAATTCAGTTCTTGAGAACAAACAGTCATAAATGTGGAGACTAGATGCTACTGCTTCGGCAAGTTCAAGAAACAAGTTCTGGGAGGCATGAAGAACCTTTAGCCCAGTTCGTGTGTTACTTATACAGGCTGCACAGGGAGGTAAAGCAAAAGTCATTTCAAAGCACTCCAAGGCTGCTGCCAAAATAAAGCAATAATAAGAATTCATAATGGGCATAGTCTCTGGAGAATTGGTGGAACTGTTGGCAACCACAATAGATAACAAATGTAGAGTTGATTGTAGAGCCTCAAGCTTCTGCCGTACGTAGACCAACCAGCGTTGCGGCAGGAAGTAGGGCTGTAGATCCCAAAGTATCACTGTCCTCTGGGATGTCTCAGGTTCTTAAAATATCATAGTACAGTCTCTCAGGCTATTATTGCCTTGAGGAGATCAGAGTATTTGAACACAGTTTCTTAGAAGACTCAATTTCGTAACACAACACAGTCTATTTCTGATGATTGCAGCTTTCTCCAGATGCGAGGCTTACCTTCAGATAAACAGATAGTCCTGAAATAGTGCAGTTTCTGAGGGACCAATAAGTCTTAGGTCCGTGGTTGTTGTCGTAGGGTGAGGCGCAATGGAGTCTCAGGATGCTGTACAGTAGTCCAGTGATCAGGTTCAAAAGCAGTTGCTGGCTTTACTCGACTATAATGGATCCAAGGTTTGAATTCTGCGACTTTTACTGCAGTTGGAGTTGACAGGATGACAACATAGGGTCCCTTCCAATGCAGGGCTAACGGTATCCTTCTCCACTCTTTGATCCACACCGAGACTCCAGGCTTGAAGGGATGCAGGGGTTCAGGCAAATTGATGGGTGATCGATTTTGTACCCAGGTATGAAGACTCTGCAAAACAAAACTTAAAACCAATAGTTTATGTCTGAAAATTTCAGATCCTATCTGTCTCACATCTCCTTTTATTCCCTATAAATAGGCTACAGATTCTCAGAATCTCAAAAAGGGGAAACTCCTAAAGACTTAGCAGGGGCTAAGTATATCCTAAGAAGGGCTATAGGAAGAACCTGGGGCCACTTCAGGTAAACCTCTTGGCAAAGTTTGGACAACTGAGATTTCAAGGTTCTATTCATACATTCTACTTTTCCTAAAGTTTTGAAAGCTGTAGGTAGTATGCATCAGATATTGTCAATATCTTGGGGCCATACTTAATGGACTTGCTTCCTAAGGTTATCCACCCTCATTATTTGTACGGGGTCCCATGTGCATGCAAGGTTGTAAGGGCATACTTGGAATCTGGGTACACATTTAGACAGAGCCCTTTTTCCTATTGTTAGTGCTTTAGTGAGGGCTATCGGTTCAGCTTTCTGTGGTCAAGTTTCTGGGGCCAGGGC
Organism: Ichthyophis bannanicus; assembly: GCA_033557465.1. NCBI lineage: Eukaryota > Metazoa > Chordata > Amphibia > Gymnophiona > Ichthyophiidae > Ichthyophis > Ichthyophis bannanicus. Next base: position 49,760,347 of record CM066031.1, read on the forward strand.
TGAGGACTCAACTACCAAATCAGGGGTCAGCAGCACAACAATGTCTATTGATGATGAAACTGCCTTCAGCCACAAAGAAAGTCTGTACAGGGTTCTCCAGAGGAACATCAGTCAAATCCAGGCGGCTTGAGAATACAGTGTCCATAATTTCTAAACAGTCATGATCAGGGGATCAAGACCAACTGATAACAATATAGCAGGATTGAAAGCTTGACTGACCTTCAGTTGTATCTGAGGGTTTTCATGCAACATACTCTAATACTTCAACATTCATAGATTTGTTAGCTAGTAGTTTCCTTTGTATTTCATATTGGTTAGAACAGAGTGTGGTTCAGTAACTTGAAGATTCTGTCTCAAAGGGATTTTTTTAGTTTTTGCTCACTAGGAAGGCTGTAGCTGTAACAGCTTCTCAAATAAGGTCCAAGAGATTGAGTCAACACTCCTAGAACATTTCCTTGTGACTCATGAACATAGAGACTGAAAGGTTTTCTGGACATCTGGTAGACCCAGAATTGGTGACAACATCAGAGTGGTTTTCAAAGATCAAAAGGCTGCATCCTGTTCAAGTCCCCATTCCAATGGAGACTTTTCCATTCCTTTAATAGCTTGATACAATGGTTTTGCTAGCAGCGCAAAATTGGGGATCCATATACAACATACTTTGTGGCACCCAAGAAGGCTCTCACTTGCCTCCTGGTGGTTGGAGTAGGAATACTGCATACAGCTGCTTTGCATTCTGGTAAGGGTCCCAAGCGTCAAATTCCGCTGGACAATTGGAATCCTAGGTATTTAACTTGTTTGGCATAATTGCACCTTAGCTCTTGAGACTTTGTATCCAGCCTCATTAAAAAGGTGTAAGAGTTCACTGGTGGCTTGTAGACATTCACTTTCTGAGTTGGTGGTTATGGGCAAGTTGTCCACATATTGAAGTAGAATTCTTTCTCCTGGAATTACTGGATAACTTGTAAAATCTTTTGCTGAGTGAGGCAAGTTCTTGAATCCTTGAGGTAATCTTGTCCAGGTGCGTTGGCCCCGCCTTCCTGTAGTGGGGTCATGGGCTAAGCGTATGCAGAAAAAACATCTTTTAAATCCAGAATGGTGAAATGTGTGTAGCTTCAGCAGAGATCAGTCCTAAGAGTGTGTAAGGATTTGGCACAACTGGATGTATAGTTCCAGCTGCATCATGCATTCTTTCTTAGATCCTGCACTGGGCAGTAATCACCTGTCCCAGGCTTCTTAACAGGAAGAAGGGGAGTGTTCCAAGGTGACTGACATTCCTTTAAAAAGTCCATACTTCAGCAGTTTCATTAAATGGCAGTGGATTCCTGCAATGGCTGGTCAGGGAAGAGGATACTGCTTCACATGCACTAGTTCCGCTTCTGGCTTGAGGGTGACGATGACAGGGGTTATGTTCTTCGCTAGGCCAGGTGCATTATCTTCTGCCCATACTCCAGGTGGGGCTATAGGGTTGGCGGGTATACAGGAACTTGTTGTCTTGACTGGAGGTGTGTTATAGAACCGCTACTTCTCTTCTCGGGGAACAGTCAGCACCATCAATCCAGCAGGCTCTGGGTTCACAGTCATTTGCATTTCTCTGTCTCCAGCAAAGGATATCTGTGCCTGAAGCTTTGCAAGCAGATCTCGGCTCCAAAAAATGGAATAGGGCACTCAGACATATACAGGAACTGGTGCATTATTTTCTGTCCCCCTTGTTCACTCATGCAGTTCTGCAAAAAGGCTTTGTGGCCTTAGCCCCAGTAGCTCTGATAATGGTGATGCATCGAGAAAAACACAGGGGCTACTGGCTTTAGTATTCTGCTCCTGTACCCCCCATAAAGTCCATATATTGGTCCCCTATTTTCAGACTGACCATAGGCTCCTGGGGACCCAGGGAAACTTAAGAGTCTGGTCTGGCCTAGTCTTCATTCATGCTGTAGCCCTCTCCGGCTGGCTTTTTTTTTTTTTTTAAATCAATTACTCCCTCCTTCCCCTGGGGTGGAGATAAGATGCGGGCATTCACTTCTCCAATGTCTTCCTCTGCAATGGGCGCACTGACTCGCACCCAGTTTTACTTCCTCTGCTCCTTCGATCAGGATAACCTCCTCCACATCATTCAACTAAAGCATCAGCAAGAAGATCTGTTCTCTTCTCCATCTTTACATTTACTTTCTCTATCACATTCAACAATTCACATACTTTCTGTTCAACTCTTCCAGTAACTATCATGCCCGCAAATCCATCCAGTTTCATTTCTGTTTTATATCTCTCTGGGACTGACTGACAAAAACGCAAATTCTCCTGGGCTGCTATATTGCATGGGGTATATAGTGAAGGCTGCCTGCGCTATTTGGATTGGGTCTGCAAAGCTGGACCTAGTGCAATGGGATTAGGATTACGTGACCCTCTCTCTTACTGGTAGTTATACATTTGAAGGCATACAGCAATCAGGCTGAACTAGCAAATAAATCCCTACTTGTGCCGGGGCTTCTCTTCTCCTGCTGCGGAGGCAGGGAGGTATCCCCCCTCCCCCCCTTGCTCCAGGCTCTGCCCGGGATGATGGCAGAGCTGAGGGAACTGGCCTATAAAGATAATAAATGGGCAGGATTTTTTTTTTTATGTTCTACTTCTCTGCTGTGGGCACATTAGTTCACGCCTACCGGGGGGTGACATCATCGGTGGACTGGGCTCCATCCCCCCCCTTAAGCACTCTGAACGGAGCTGGGGCTTCTCCCTTTCACATAGCATTCCTAATTGGGACAGAGACATTTATTACCATAGTCTTCAGTAAATCCCTTACTGAAATTCTTGATCATACTTGAAAAGACACTTATTAAAAAACCTTATTACCGTAAACATAAGCTTAGATTGAGCACAGACATACAATTTAGATACAGTTCTTAAAATATCTTATAGAGAGAACTATAGCTATCTGTTACGTATATTCAAGAGACATGAAACGGATACTTTTCCATAGCTGTGGTGGATATCTAAAATGCATATACACCCTCTTTTTGTTTTGTTTTGTTTTTTTAACAATAAATATGTCTTCTATCAGGTGCTTGCCACAGTAAATCAGGAAATAACGTCTTGGAATTTTAAAAAACAAAGTACCCCTTTTCCTCTGGACACGGACACACAAAATTCAAATACAGAAAAACAAATGAATTTATCTTGAATTGTAAAGGTCGTCATTAGTCACTAGTACAGATTTCAAAGATAAAATCCTAACACAATTTTCTTATTCACTCAGAATTTAAACCATTCATTCTCAGGTTGCAATCTGGTACACTTCCAACCCAGAAGGCTGCACCGTCCCCCAAGGTTCTTAACCTCTATTTTTGAGGGACAAAGGAAAAACACTTTATTTTCTCTCTCTTGTCTGTGTCCGTTAGTTTTTGAAATGACAGATTATAATTCATCTCCTATCACACTTTGATTGAATGAATCCTTTATTTTAAACAAGCAAGAGAGACTGCTCAATCGGGAACGGCTGTCTCATTTTTTTTTTCCCTAGCAAGCTGTGTGAGCCACACCCCTTCGCTCACTGGAAACGAAATGATCACACTTAGTTTCACAGACACACAGAGACATGCTAGCAAGAATCATTTAAATCAGTGTCAAGTCGTGATCTAATAATTACTTTGTAGGTTTATAAGTCAAAGGAAATAAACCCCAAAACAGTTTGCTTAGTTTCTCTATCATTTCTGAAAGGTAACAATAATATGACAGGAGCAGTTGATGTAAAAATACAGACAAAGCAGAGAATATAACTAAAAACAGTTTACGGAGCTCCGATGAGGTTAATTCGACCTTCAAAACTAAAATTCTGACTAAATATTCCTATCGAATGGTATATAATACCTGACCATAGTAGAAGGAACATCACCATTAAAACACAGTGAATAATTGCCCTAAAATAAGCTCTAATTAGTCCAGCAGCAGAACGTTGAAAACATGCCTTCATAGGGTTAAAAAGGCACCTCTGCACAGACACGCCCCTTGTCAGCCTCGCACTCTACTGCAGGAAAAAAAACTGACTAAGTGAGACATGTTCTGGATTTTTCAGTGAGTCAAGCGGTAAATTATCATACATTACCCAACAGAATATAAGGTTCCCTCTCGAGGCCATGTAGGGTCTAAATCGGGCCACTCCCTAGCACACAAAATCTGCAATCGTGGTGCGGTCATTTTGATTCCATAATCTTGTGAATACCCTTCTTTAAAATGTGCGATCATACATTCTAATGGAGTGCTCCTAGTAGACCCTGCCCCTCCCATTTCGATGTGTGCGCGCAACAACAGACAGAAGGAAAAAGGAGGGCGGACCGTGGGTAAGGGGTCCTCACGGCCCTAGAAACATATAAGGGAAACAAATAACAAGACAAGACGACAGTCGCTTTCCCCTTTTTACAACCTGAACGCGGTCACCCGGTCAGGAACTGCGTTACTCAGGGGTCCGCCTTCGCTTGGTCCGTGCTGCCAGACCTCTCATTCACACTTCAATCACACAATCATGCTAGCAATGTATCCCAAGAATGCATTCATTTCTATCTATTCTGACTAGTCTTATGCAAGTTCCAAATGCAAGAAGACGAGAGTTTTCGCCCTGCTTTACTTACGCAGGGGTAGTCGGTCCGTCTTGAGAGGTGATCAAGCTCTCTTACAAGTGCTAGTTCCAAGTTCATGCAAGATTCAAGTGGCCATGCAAGATTCAAGTGGCAGTACTGCTCTTTCTTATCTGTCTAGACACATGCTAAAATCAAAACTCTACTCACCGGATCCGGTCCTCAAAGTTCCCAAGCAAGCGCATGAGTTGGACCTCGGACTCCCCTCATTCGGGTTCGAGGTGTTGGCTCCAACCGGGTCCAGCACCCTCCGAGGCCTGGCCAGCTCCCTCCGATGCAACTGGACCGGTGGCGCCTGGGAGCCGAGCCCACGTCGGGAGGGCACGATCCCGGCAGGACCAAACCTGTAGAGGCGGAAAGTCGTGGTATATTGCCCTGTATACCCTCTACTACCACACCTTCCCGGCCAACGCACCAAGAATATGTAGCAGCAGAGCGCAGACAAACCAATAATACCAGGAGTCTATTCAGAAGGTCCAAATTTTGGACAGCTTTTATATACCGCTGCTTCCAAATCATTTATTTGTGCACAAGACTCAAGCAGAATCAAATTCAAAATGGCTGAGCCCCGTTCTCTGGCAAAACAACAACTTTTATAGATTTTTGCTCCATTCTAGGTATAGAAAAACATTTCATTGGTCCCGGTAACCTCCCGTACCTCCCGTACCCCTTCTATTGGTCCCGGTACTGATATGATTATCCAATTATGTTCTTTGAGTGGGCTCGGCACCTGCTTACCCCCTTTCTAGTCCCAATTACAATGGCCAGTTCACCAACTTGTTACTTTCCTACTTCAAGGCCATTGGGCTAGTTAGTACGTGCGAGGAAGCAGGGCTCTGTAACCTTTCTGTCAGCAGTTTCAATTAAATCCCTTGCAGCTGTACTTTTCTTATCAGTGGCTTTTAAACATATTTTTCTGTATTTTTCCAGGTTTCAATTCTACTTGTCTAAGCTAATTCAATACTTTACTGAGTTCTAATTCTACAATAGCAGCATGTTGGGGGATGTGCAATTCCTTTGGACCTCTCCACAGGCTTCATTTACAGGTCAAGCTAGTTAGGCCTGTCTGTTTAGTTCAATTAGCATGGATCATAGGCCTTCGCCTACCACAAAGTGACTTGAGAAGAGGAGTAATGTGGGCATGGTGAGGCTGGCGAAAGATTAGTTGAGCAGCGTAATTTTGAATAGATTGAAGGGGAAGAGATGGCTCGCAGGGAGACCAGCAAGGAGTAGGTTGCAGTAGTTGAGGCGAGAGGAGATTAAGGAGTGGACAAGTGTTTTAGTAGTGTGTTCATAAAGGAAGGGGCAGATTTTGCTAATGTTGTAGAGAAAGAAGCGGCAGGTGTTAGCTACGAGCTGGATATGTGTGGAGAAAAGAGAGAGAGGAGTCAAAGATAGCTTTCAGATTGCGGTCCAAGGAAACAGGAAGGATCATACAGCCATCCACAGAGACTGAGAAGGGAGGAAGAGGAGGGGAGGAGTTGGGGGGAAAGATAAGGAGTTCAGTCTTGGCCATGTTCAGTTTCAAGCGGCGGTGAGACATCCAGGCAGCGATGTCGGTAAGACAGGTAGAGATCTTGGTCTGGATTGCTGGAGAGATATTAGGGGTAGAGAGGTAGATTTGGGAGTCATTGGCATAGAGATGGGATGAGATAAGCGCACCAAGGGATTGGGTATAGAGAGAGAAAAGGAGCGGACCCAGGACGGATCCCTGGGGTACACCAACATGGAGCGGGGTGGGAGAGGAGGAGGAGCCACCAGCGCATACACTAAAGGAACAATGGGAGAGGTAGGAGGAGAACCAGGATAGTATAGAGCCCTTGAAACCAAGTGAGGAGAGGGTGTTGAGGAGACGTTTGTGGTCAACAGTGTCAAAGGCGGCTGAGAGGTCGAGAAGGATGAAGACAGAGTAGAGGCCCTTAGATTTAGCTAGGAACAAATCGCTGGAGACTTTTGTAAGAGCTGTTTCAGTGGAGTGTAAGGGACAGAAGCTGGATTGTAGAGGGTCCAGGAGGGCCTGAGAAGTGAGGAAGTTGAGGCAGCGGCGGTGGACTGCACATTCTAGTAGTTTAGATATGAAGGGAAGGAGGGAGATGGGTCAATAGTTAGAAGGACAGGTGGGATCGAGTGAGGGTTTCTTGAGGAGAGCTGTGACCACGGCATGTTTGAAGTTTATGGGGACAGTTGTAGTGGAGAGTGAAAGGTTGAGAATAAGAAAGATGGCAGGGACAACAGTGGGGAAGATGGGGTTCAGGAGGTGGATGGGGATAGGATCAGAGGAACAGGTGGTGGGTTTGGAGGACGAAAGAAGGAGTGAGGTTTCATCTTTAGAGATCGTAGGGAAGGAGGAAAGGGTAGCAGAGGAAGTATGGATGGGGGGGGAGGGAGGATTGGGGGGGGTAGATGAGGAGGTGGGGAATTGGAGGGTAATCTTGTGGATTCTGTCATGAAAGTAGTCGGCCAGTGCAGAAAGGGAGGGCGGGACCAGGGGCAGGGGCGCCTTGAGGAGAGAACTGAGGGTATTAAAGAGGCGGCGAGGATCAGAGGCAAGAGAGTTAGTCAGATGGATGTAGTATTCTTGTTTGGCAAGTGCAATGGCTGACTGGAAGGTGCAAGCATGAATTTGAAGTGTAGAAGATCTTCCGGGGAGTGGGATTTGATCCAAGCACGTTCAGCAGAATGGGCACAGATGTGTAAATAGCGAGTAGTGGATGAAAGCCAGGGTTGGTGTGCAGAACGTCTGATAGGATGTGGGGTGAGTGGGGCAAGAGTGTCCAGAGCAGAGGAAAGTGCAGCATTATAGGAGGTTACTGCCTCGTCGACGGATTTGGAGGACATAATGGAGGAAAAAGATGGAGTAATGGTGGAGGTGAGAGTCAAGGGATCAATATTATGAAGGTTTCTAAATATATCGGAGGAGACAGGATGAGGTTGAGACAGCGGAAGCTGAAGATTAAAGCTTAAAAGGTGATGGTCAGATGAGGGAAGAATTGAGTTGCGTAAGTTTGAGGGAGAGGAATTAGAGAAGAGTATCAGGTCAAGGCAGTGGCCGTGCTGGTGGGTGGGGGCAGTAGAACAAAGTTGGAGGTCAAACGAGGGAGGTGAGGGCAAGGAGCTTTTAAAGCATGGGGATCGGAGAGGTTATCGACATGAATGTTAAAATCGCCAAGAATAGGAGTGGGGGAAGAGGGATCGAGAAAGACGGAAAGCCAGGAGTCGAAGTCGGTAAGGAAGGTAGATGCGGATTTGTCGGGGTGGGCGATAGATAACAGGAGGGGAAGTGGTGAGAAGAGGCGAATGGAGTGGACTTCAAAAGAGAGAAAGGAGTGAGACTGAGGCAGCAGGAGGGGTTGGAATTGGCAAGATGGAGAAAGTAGAAGCTCCACACCACCACCGTGGCCTGTGGAACGAGGTGTATGGGAGAACTGGTAGCCCCCGTGACGGAGAGCAGTAGTAGATGCGGTATCATTGGGAGGAGCCAGGTCTCAGTTAGGGCGAGAAGATGTAGAGCATTAGAGATAAAGAGATCATGAGTAAAAGCAAGTTTATTAGAGTCATTGTGCGTTCCATAAGACACATGAGAACGGGAGAGTGGAGGGGGAAAAGAGAGGGATATGGATGAGGTTGGACAGGTTATGTGAGGATTTCTTTTCAGAGTAAGACAGAGGTCTAAGGGGGTGGTTATGTGAGGATCTCTTGCCAGGGTAAGACAGAGATCTAGAGGAGCCAGGGTAAGTGTGAGTATCTCTGGATGAGTGAGCCTTCCATGAGGCACGGAGAGGGAGTGGAAGGGGAATGAAGGGGGATATTGATGATATTGGACAGGTTACGTGTAAAGAAGTCAAAGATCATGACAACTGGCATAATCAACAGGTTCATCGTTGAAGGAGAAGAAATTGAAATCGTGAACAGCTTTAACCTACTTGGATCAACTATCAATAAAGAAGCAACAAGCAGTCAAGAAATCAGACGACGCATTGCTCTTGGCAGAATGGCTATGAAAGACCTAGATAAGATTCTCAAGAGCAGAAATGTCTCTCTCCATACAAAGATTTGACTTGTTCAAGCCATGGTATTTTCAATAACATCATATGGATGTGAAAGCTGGACAGTGAAAAAGATAGGAAGAAAATTGATGCCTTTGAATTATGGTGCTGGCGGCGAATACTGTGTATATCATGGACTGCCCGAAGAACAAACCAGTTGGTACTAGAGGAGATCAAACCTAAGTTTTCTTTAGAAGCTCAGATGACAAGACTTTGACTTTCATACTTTGGACACATCATGCGAAGAGAGAGATCATTAGAGAAAGACATCATGCTTGGCAAGATAGAAGGTCAACACAAAAGAGGAAGGCCAGCAATGAGATGGATCGATACAATAACAGCAGCTACGGGTACCAGTCTGTCAACAATGAGCCGCCTGACTGAAGACCGAACACAATTTGGGATAGCTATCCAGAGGGTCGCCATGAGTCGACTCCGACTCGACGGCACTTAACAACATGTGAGGATCCCTTCTTAGAGTGAGACAGAATTCTAAAGGGGCCTGGGTTGGAGTTGTTATCTCTGGATGAGTGAGTGGCGCATGAGGGAGGGAGAGTGGAAGGGGAAAGGAGGGGGATATGGATGAGATTAGATAAGTTACGTGAGGGACTCTTCTTAGAGTGAGAAAGAAATCGAGGGGGGCCAGGGTTGGGGTTGATATTACCTGATGAGAGAAGAAGAAGGAGTAGTAGAGAGTGGGGTAAAGAGGAGGAAGTACGGCGGAAGCAAGGGTGGGGTTGCCTTAAGGAGAGAGGGGCTGGTTGAATGAGGGAGAAGGTGTGATGAAGCTCATGAGCAGATGCTAGGTTAGAAGACAGAATGGAGGGAGAAGTGAGGAAGGTAGACTCTGAATCTATTCATAGTATATTTTGAATTGTAGGTTTTTATCTGTTCATTATTATTAGTAGTAGTATTTTACTATTACTATGCACAATCTACTAGATATTAGTGACTGGATTTGGTTCTCTGAGTATCAGATCTTTCCTAATGGTCTGAGATACTTAGAGGTCAAACTGTCGTAGGAGATAGGCTATACTACTATTTGTAGCTGATGGCTGGAAATTTTATTGACACCTAATATGTTTACGTGGTGGTTTCGGTCTTTGGGGAATGCACCCAAGGCGCCAATTACTACTGACACTACTGTTGTCTTTTTCCTTCACAGTCACCCAATTTAGATTTTTATATTAGAAGCCTGTCCCTTTGCAGAAGTGACCCCCTTATATCCTTCTCTTCTTGCATGACTGCTACTGCTCATCATTTGCATCGTACTATGAGGCGTACAAAGTGCTGTACACAGACATGTAAGAGACAGTCCCTGCTCCACAGAGCTTACAGTCTATTCAAGAGAGACCAACAGAACAAACAGGGGATGAGGCTTTTTTTAAGGGAAATGACTAAAAACACTTGTGTATTAAAATAGAATCCAAAAACAGCCTTGAATAGGTGGGATTTTAGCCTGGATTTGAATAGTCTTCTTCTCAAGTAATGGAATAATCAGGGCTCCAAGGAATGAAGGTAGAGGAAGAGAATCACGTGTAGGGAAGTGCTGTTACTTAAAAGATTTTTTCTGTGTTCCCCTATTAGCATTTTTGCAATGATCCTCACTAAACAAATATGCATTAAACATCTAACTTCCTGCTAATCTTTGTCACTTTCTTTCAAATTCACTTTCATTCAGACGAGCAAAATTCTTTCCTGCAGCTGTTCCATATTAATTTTTACATCAATCGTTTGCCTTACTTGTCAAACACGTTACTCCTCAAAAGACAGAACTATCATGAGGGTTGACACCTGTGAAAGAACTTTATTGCTGGCTGCTGTTAAAATTCTCTTTAAAATCATTTTTTCCTTACATTTTTTAGGAAACTCTTTAAAATCTAGCAGCTCCTTTAATACATCTCTCTTCTGTCCAGAGCATCCAACTGCTTAGTATAGCTGTCACTTTTGTCCCTGACTCAAGACATCTGATCATCTGCTGCATGGAGACAGAGGTCTGACAGAGGGGCTCCTTTTCCTGCTGCATTGTCTTTCCAATTTCCCCAGGGACTTTTTGCTTTGTGCACAATTCCCTCTGTTTTCCATCACCCCAAACAAGATCTCTTGACATCACTTCTGCCCCTCTATGCCCAAAGCCACACAACAGGGTTTACCCAAGGCTCTTGCTCTTGGTTCTAGCACCCTCAAGTCTCCCATGGTGGCCTGATGCCCTTTGTGACTACCACTGTCCCCATTTCCATTCTTAGAGCAACAGGAGCTTGTTCAAGGCCCCAAATATTGCCGCAACCTCTGCTGCATTCATACTGTCCTAGGCCACAGCTGCTCAATACTCTATGGCCCTGACACTCACCTTTCCGGCCCCAGCTGTGAGTCTTCCTGCTCATGGTCTGATATCCTGGACATATGCAACTGCTTTCTCTGGCTCCTTTTCCTCACTGTTACTGCACTGCAGTCAGGGGTGGCCCAAGGGGGGTGCAGGGCCATGTGCGGAGACTCGGTGCGGGGCCTCATTTGCATAAGGAGCCTCATTTGCATAAATATTTGCATAATGTTACCATACACTAACTTTTAGTAAACATGCCTCTTAATGAGTGTATGGATAAAGAAAGACTAAAAGATTTCTACATTACTATAATCCAGTGCCAACCGCCAGGCACATTAGGAACTACTACAAACACTGCCCATTTAGAACCCATAAACAAATCTTGATTCCACTCATAGCACCTTGTGGAACTATTACTTCAGTGCTGGATATACTCATGTGCTCCCAAAGTTTCAAAGACTAGTGTATGTGCAACCAATGTCTCATAAATTTTTGTCGGATCGCTCACCTTGAAAGGGAAGTATCCCATTCTCGGAGTGAGCCCTCCATTTTAATCAATTTTATAACATGCCACCCATGGGCTATTTAAAAACCTGACTCCACGACACCTGTCGCCGTCAGAATCCACATATCAAGTCAGTAAAAGTTAGGAAGCTCGTTCATGCTGGTAAACCACTCTCATAATCAGTCCATCTCTCATACAGCGACTGACGTAAGGTAGAGAAAAAAGTACTTAGCTTCCTCAAAGGAATGGAAGGAGAAGATGAATCGGCTGGAGCACAAACAATCTCTCCACAGCTCATCCAATCAAATGGGTACAGCTCCAACGCCGAAAAGGCATTCCTTCCCAATGCCGAATATCAGGGGTCCTCGCGACACTAATAGTGTTTCAAGCCGCGTCTTCGTTCAGCTCTTCATCAGGCTTTTGAACCCCTCCCCACAAAGTTCCATTTAAATGCCGTGATAATGTGACGTCAGAGGAATCCCAACGTGCAGATCCTTCACCAACTTTATTGCACCGACAAACCCCACCAGTCAATCTCCACATTCATACCTCGTGGAGACATAGAGGCTAATTGATAGATCCAATACTGTTCCCGCAGATGGAGGCGGGCTCTACGATCCCCACCACGACAGGGGACTGGGACCACCTCCAATACTCGCCATCGCAAATCTGTAAAGTAATGCCACAACTGTTGACAATGTTGCACCCCAGGGGCCCCCTCTTGCCGCCGATTAATTCGAGATCGATGTTCTTGCAGTCGCTTCCGCACAGACCGAACTGTGCTACCCACATATAAGAATGAGCACGGACAAACTAATATATAAATCACAAACTCCGTGTAACAATCAGAAGCTTGCTGTGAACGGTATTGTACGCCGGTATGGGGATCCTCCCAACTCAGACCCTGTACTGTGGAGGCACAAAAATCGCAATGGCCACAAGCATAATGGCCCCGAGTGCTATCAAGATGATCGGGCCCCAACCCACTTTGGGCGGACGTCTGCATGATCCAATTACCCACAGTGCGGGACCGGCGATAGGCTATCATCAACGGCTTCTGAAAACACGGATGCAAGGAGAGTACTATCAATTAGCCTCTATGTCACCACGAGGTATGAATGTGAAGATTGACTGGTGGGGTTTGTCGGTGCAATAAAGTTGGTGAAGGATCTGCACGTTGGGATTCCTCTGACGTCACATTATCACGGCATTTAAATGGAACTTTGTGGGGAGGGGTTCAAAAGCCTGATGAAGAGCTGAACGAAGACGCGGCTTGAAACACTATTAGTGTCGCGAGGACCCCTGATATTCGGCATTGGGAAGGAATGCCTTTTCGGCGTTGGAGCTGTACCCATTTGATTGGATGAGCTGTGGAGAGATTGTTTGTGCTCCAGCCGATTCATCTTCTCCTTCCATTCCTTTGAGGAAGCGAAGTACTTTTTCTCTACCTTACGTCAGTCGCTGTATGGAGAGATGGACTGATTATGAGAGTGGTTTACCAGCATGAACGAGCTTCCTAACTTTTACTGACTTGATATGTGGATTCTGACGGCGACAGGTGTCGTGGAGTCAGGTTTTTAAATAGCCCATGGGTGGCATGTTATAAAATTGATTAAAATGGAGGGCTCACTCCGAGAATGGGATACTTCCCTTTCAAGGTGAGCGATCCGACAAAAATTTATGAGTCATTGGTTGCACATACACTAGTCTTTGAAACTTTGGGAGCACATGAGTATATCCAGCACTGAAGTAATAGTTCCACAAGGTGCTATGAGTGGAATCAAGATTTGTTTTTGGGATTTGGAGTGTTGATTCCTTGGGGTGTATATATTTGGACATTTAGAACCCATAGCAAACCCACCGTATCATAACAGCACTACCAGGACTCACAAAGCACCAGACCCTACCTATCAAAAGGCAACACTGCAAATATTAAACCAATACATTTCAGAGAATAACAATACATGACCTACTGGGGAAAGAGAACAAGTGGCAATGTCAAATAGGAATTACATATGATGGAAAAACATCTCCAAATTACAAATCGAGCCATTTTCCACAAAATAAAAGTCTTGCACCCACTACGTAGCATCATAGAGCACTCTGATTTTAGGACCGTTGCACAAGCCCTCATCATTCCTCACCTGGACTACTGCAACGCCATACTACAAGGGTTGCCTAAAAAACCCCTCAACATCCTCCAAATGGTGCAAAAATGTGGCAGCTAGATTAATCATGAGGAAAGGCCTAAAGGAGCATATCACACCAATACTAATGGACCTACATTGGCTCCCCATCATTGCACGCATACAATACAAAATCCTAATCACCACATTTAAGCTCATTCATAATATAGCACCCTCATATCTCAACGCCCTTATCACATCACAGCCAAATAACAGAAGCCGAAGAACCACACACCTCAATACCCTCATCGTCCTGGCTAGCCTGAGATCTGTCACTGCAACCACCAGCAACCGAGCATTCTCATTCATAGCGCCACTGCTATGGAACCAACTACCATGCGAACTGAGAGCAATTAGTGACCTATTGGTATTCAGAAAAAAGCTAAAGACGCATCTTTTCCAGACACACTTCAATCCCACATAACCTCTTTAAGAACATAAGAACATAAGATATGCCATACTGGGTCAGACCAAGGTCCATCAAGCCCAGTATTCTGTTTCCAACAGTGGCCAATCTAGGTCATACGTACCTAGCAGTTTCCCCAAGGGACACAGGTTCCACAATGATTGTATTGGTTCAAGCATTGATATCCTGGGTCCCTTCTTAATAATGGTTTATGGACCTTTCCTCCAGGAACTTGTCCAAACCTTTTTTAAACCCAGCTACACTAAACAGCCTTTACTACATCCTCCGGTAACAAATTCCAGAGTTTGATTACACGTTGAGTGAAAAAATATTTTCTTTTATTAGTCTTAAATAGTTTACCCTGTAGCTTCATTGCATGTCCCCTAGTCTTTCTATATTCTGATAAGGTAAACAATCGATCTACGTTTACCCGTTCCACTCCGTTCATTAATTTATAGACTTCTATCATATCTCCCCTCAGCCGTCTCTTTTCCAGGTTAAAGAGCCCCAACCTTTTTAGCCTTTCTTCATAGGAGTAGCCTTCCATCCCCTTTACCATTTTGGTGGCTCTTCTCTGAACCTTTTCTAAAATCGCTATATCCTTTTTAAGATATGGCGACCAGAATTGCACACAATATTCAAGGTGCGGTCTCACCATGGAACGATATAGAGGCATTATAATATCTTTTGTTTTATTTTCCATTCCTTTCCTTATCATACCTAGCATTCTATTTGCTCTCTTGGCCGCCGCTGCACACTGGGCCGAGGGTTTTAACATGGTATCCACAAGGACGCCTAAATCTTTTTCTTGGGTGGTGGTTCCTAATGTGGAACCTTGCATCGTGTAACCATAGTTTGGGTTGTTCTTCCCTAGGTGCATAACCTTGCACTTCTCCACATTAAATTTCATCTGCCATTTTGATGCCCAGTCTTCCAATTTATCAAGATCCTCTTGCAATTTTCCACAATCCTCCTGGGTTTTAACAACTTTAAATAGTTTTGTGTCATCAGCAAATTTGATAACCTCACTCGTTATTCCACTTTCCAGGTCATTTATGAATATGTCAAAAAGCAGCGGACCCAGCACAGATCCCTGGGGTACACCACTATTCACCTTTCTCCATTGGGAAAATTGGCCATTTAGCCCTACCCTCTGCTTTCTATCTTTTAACCAGTTCCTGATCCACAGTAGTACACTGCCTCCTATCCCATGACTCTTTAGTTTTGCCAAAAGTCTCTCATGAGGGACCTTGTCAAAGGCTTTCTGAAAGTCCAGATACACAATATCAACCGACTCACCTTTGTCCACCTGTTTATTCACTCCTTCAAAAAAACATAACAGATTAGTAAGACAAGATCTTCCTTGTCTAAAGCCATGTTGGCTGTCTCCCATTAGGTCATGACTATCTATATGCTGAGTAATTTTATTCTTTATGATGGTTTCTACCATTTTTCCGGTACTGATGTCAGGCTCACCGGTCTGTAGTTTCCCGGATCACCCCTCGAACCCTTTTTAAAAATTGGTGTTACATTGGCGATCCTCCAATCCTCAGGTATTAGAGATGATTTTAATGATAGTTCACAGATTACTGATAGCAGGTCTGCAATCTCAAATTTCAGTTCTTTCAACACCCTTGGATGTATACCATCCGGCCCAGGTGATTTGCTACTCTTCAGTTTATCTAATAGTTGTAGGACATCTTCCCGATGTATCGATATTTCCTTCAATTCTTCCACACCTTTAAATACCACTTCAGTCGTGGGTAACATCCCTACATCTTCCTCAGTAAAGACCGAAGCAAAGAATTCATTCAGTCTCTCCGCTATCGCCTTGTCGCCTCTTAGTGCTCCTTTAACCCCTTTATCATCTAATGGACCAACTGACTCTCTCACGGGTTTTTTTGCTACGAATGTACTTGAAAAGGTCTTTATTTCGCGTTTTTGCTTCCGCAGCAAGCTTCTTCTCAAATTCTCTCTTTGCCTGCCTTATCAATGCCTTGCATTTGACTTGCCAGTGCTTGTGCTGTTTCCAGGTTTCATCATTTGGCTCTTTTTTCCATTTCTTGAAAGATGCTTTTTTGGCAACAACAGCCTCTCTGACCTCAGCTTTAAAACATGCTGGCAATTTTTTGGACTTCCTTCCACTTTTCTTAAAGCGTGGAATACAGCTGGTCTGGGCTTCCAAGATAGTATTTTTCAACAACACCCAAGCTTGATGTACGTCTTTAACCTTTGCAACTGCTCCTTTTAGTTTTTTCTTAACTGTTTTCCTCATTCTATCATAGTCTCCCTTTCGAAAGTTAAAGGGTAGTACTGTGGATTTCCTTACTATCCCTCCTCCACTAATTAAATCAAAGGCGATCATGCTATGATCACTATTGCCAAGTGGCCCCAACACCCTTATCTCTTGCACTACATCTGGTGTTCCACTAAGGACTAGGTCTAATATTGCTTCCCCTCTGGTCGGTTCATGAACCAGCTGCTCCAAGAAGCAGTCATTTATTTCATCTAGGAACTTTATCTCCCTAGCATGTCCTGTTGTGACACTGACCCAGTCGATGCCGGGGTAATTGAAATCACCCATTATTATTACTGCACTGTAACTTTTGCTAGCTTCCTTGATTTCTTTGAGCATTTCATCATCCATTTGTTCATTCTGGCCAGGCGGACGATAGTACACCCCCACTGCCATCGCCTTCCCCTTTTTACATGGAATTTCAATCCATAGAGATTCTACAGCAAATTTTGTTTCTTGCAAAACTTTAATCATGCTCAAGGAAATAGCACTACACATCAAACACCTATAGATTCCGACAACCTGTAAATATGTACATACATGTGAAATCAATGTCTTGCAATCAAGTGTAAACCTGTAATCTGAATGTTTGTGTCCTGTACTGAATCATTATGTATGTTTTTAATCCATGGCCTGTACAACCATACTGTTATGTATAGCAAACCGCTGCTGATCGCTGGAAGTAGCGGGATATAAGTGTACACTAAATAAATAAATAAACATAAACAGAATACCTCAGCTCAGTTACACATGCAGAACATAGACCATCACCAAACAAGGAATCACAATTTAGAAACAGGAAAACAATAATTAAAATGGGAACCCCAAAAGCCAACTTCGAATGTACAGCAACACTGTAGAAATAAACTATAAACTCATTTCCTCTTGTACTAAACAAAGCATAGACATTAATGATGCACATTTCCCAGAGCTGACATATTCCAGTTAATAAATTCAAAATAAAGAGATATTTTTCTACCTTTTGTGCATTTTTTTTTCAGATGCAATTGCTCCAGCCACTTTCTTCTGGTTTCTTCGTGTCTTCTGCTAACTCTCCGTCATCTGCTGTCCATCTGTCCTTTCTTCTAGGTTTTCTTTTCCATTCTCTCTCTACATCTGCTTTAACATACTAATCTTTCTCCTTTTGCTCTTTCCTCATTCCTATTTCATCCACTCAAATTTTCCCCCTCCATCCTCAATCCCCACATACTCTCCCAATACCTGGCCAATTGTAGATTTTAAAGCGGGGCCCTGTGCAAAAAACATTCTCGCTCAATGGACAAGTTATCTAGAACGGCCTTCTTCAAACTCGCAACACTCCAGAGACTAAAATCCCGCCTCAATAAAGAACATTTCCGTACAGTGCTGGACTACTGTAATATACTATTCCAAGGTCTGCCTAAACAAACCACCCGTCCCCTACAATTAGTCCAGAACACTGCTGCCCGCATTATTACAAGCACCTCAATACAAGACCATATAACTCTAGTACTACAAGATCTGCACTGGCTACCAATCTCCTCACACACAAAATATAAATCAGAGCTCACCATCTTCAAAATTAAAAACATCTTAGTAGGAATACTACAAGAACTCATTGGAACCAAAACAAGCAAAAGACCAGACAGAAAACAGCATCAAGAACACTATACCAACACCTACTATATTCACAAGAACAAACAAATCCACATCCACGCGAGCCATCTCTCTAGCTGCCCCTGCAATCTGGAATGTCCTCCCAGATAATCTAAAATCAACAACAGATATAAAAGAATTCCAGAAGCTACTTAAAACCATCCTATTCATTGAACAATTCAATGAAGACCACCAATCAAGCCTAACCACCCCACAAAAAGACTTGTCTCTTTCGAAATAAGGCGATACACATCAGACACTATCATCATACTCAGTGCCTTTGCTAAAACAAGAAAAGACACTTCAAGAAGAGCGCTATCCCTGGCCACTCACACGCTCTGGAACTCACTTCCTGACAACATCAGAACAACAAAAGAACTCAAAGACGTCTGAAAGATGCTAAAAACTACGCTCTTCACGGAACACTACTATAGCATCAAAGGAACTGTCCAAACAAAATGTAAAAAAAAAATGTAAATGCAATTGTAAACATAAATGTAAATATGTAAAAAAATCTAAATAGTTCTTGTACATAGCTCATACTGTATATAGCTCACCACACAATCAACCTCCTCACACCACTCACGCCTTGATTTTTCACTGCATGCTCACACCCACACACCCAGCCACTTGATTTGTTTGCTGTGTTATTGATTTGTTTGCTGTGTAATCTGCTTTGATTTCAGGATAAAGCGATATATAAATCCTTTTAAATAAATAAAATAAAATAAATCACTTACTTCTGGAAGGGACGGGGCTGGTTGTACTGTACTTTGCTGAGTTCAGGCATGACCAGAGAGAAGCTGAGTACCTGGACAGATCTAGCAAGACTCAAAATTGCCATTGAAGAAGAGATCCAGGGCTGGAGCTGGTGCTGTGGGGAAGGGCTAGAGAATGTCTGCAGGATTTTCTGCTCAGCAGGTAGGAGACTGGCAGGAGGTGGGCGGCAGGGGAGGCAGTACCAGACAATGCCTTCCAGCATTTGAGACACACGGTCAGGGGCGGCTCTATCTTGAGGCGGAGTGAGGCGGTGGCCTCAGGCGGTAAACGTTTGGGGTCGGCAAAAATGCCCCCAAAAGAGCCGCCTCACTCCGCCTTCAGTTTTAAAAACATAAATAATCCCCTCCGTTCCGCTACTCCTCCTTCTGTCCGCGAAGCTCTGTTCCGCTCCCCTTCCTGCAGCCCGTATCAGCTCCATTATGCTGTTTTCCCTCCCCCAAGCAGCTGCCATAGTGGCAATTTAAATGAAAAAGAAAGTGATGCGGATCCTTCCGGCCCTTTGGAACCCCTGAAACTGCATCCTGCCCTCAAACAGAAGTGACACTAGAGCGCGGGACACAGTTTCAGGGGTTCCAAAGGGCCGGAAGGATCCACATCACTTTCTTTTTCATTTAAATTACCACTATGGCAGCTGCTTGGGGGAGGGAAAACAGCATAATGGAGGTGATACGGGCTGCAGGAAGGGGAGTGGAACAGAGCTTCGTGGACAGCAGGAGGGGGAGCAGAACAGAGGGGGGGGGGGTTTCATTTAAATTACCACTATGGCAGCCAGGAGCAGTCCATCCATTAGGCACTCCCGACGCCGGCACTGCTCTAGATCTGTTTTTAATTTTAGATTTTAGTCTCTGGCCTGCCTCTGATTTCCCACGTGGGAAGGCAGAGGCAGGGCAGAGGCGGAAAAATCTAAAATTAAAACAGAGCCAGAGTGCCGCAGGCGTCAGACAAATCAGCCTGATCGCTTGCAACTGGAAGTGATCAGGCTGATTTGTGTGGCGGCGGCGGTGCACTCCGGTTGTTTTAATTTTAGATTTTGCTGCCTCTGCCTTCCCTCCACTTTTTTTTTTCTTGCAAGCATTTCTTCATGAAAAAAACGTGGTGGGAAGGCAGAGGCAGCAAAATCTAAAATTAAAACAGCCGGAGTGCCACCGCCACCGCCGGATGAGAGGTGCAGGTGGAGGGAATGGGGACAGGAGGTGGACAACAAGGAGTGATAATGGTGAGTGACAGGGGGGGGACAAAGGGGGAGATGGGGGACATGCTGGACAAAGGGGGAGGCAGGGGACATGCTGGACAAAGGGGGAGATGGGGGACATGCTGGTCAAATGGGGAGACGGGGGACATGCTGGACAAAGGGGGAGACAGGGGACATGATGCCGGACAAAGGGGGAGATGGTAGGGACATGCTGGACAAACGGAGGAGACAGGGGGATAAGAAGTAAACAAAGGGGAGAGGCAGTGGGCAAATGCTGGACAAAGGGGAGAGAGGGGGACACACTGGACAGACAGGGAAAAATGTTGGACAAAGGGGAGAGACGGTGCAGGTTAGGATTATAATGGTCTGATGAGGAGGCTAGCACTGGAAATGGGCAGATCGGGGGGGGGGGGACTAGGACTGGTAATGGGTTGATTAGGGAAGGCTAGGACTGGGAATGGACTGAGTGAGTGGGGAGCCGGGACTGGTAATGGGCTCATTAGGGGGGCTAGCACTGGAAATGAGCTGATTAGAGGAGTCTAGGACTGGTAATGCTCTGATGGACTGGGGAAGGACTGGTAATGGAGGGCTAGCATTGGAAATGAGCTGATCGGGGTGCTAGGACTGGAAATGGGCTGATTAGGTGAGGCTAGCACTGGTAATGGGGTTGAGGGGGGGGTCTAGCACTGGAAGTGAACTGATTGGGGGGCTTCAACTGGGAATGGGCTGATGGTAGGGAGGGGAGGATAGAGCTGCTGGTCCTGCAAGAAAACTGGGGGCTAGGGCTACAAATGGGCTGATGCGGTGGGATGGGAGAATGGGACTGGAAGGGAGTGGAAGCTGAGAGGGGCTGCCATGGTATTTGTACTAGAAGGAGCTGGACAGTGGGGAAGGAGGGGGACTGGAAGGGAATGGACAGAAGTGACAGTCATAGGAATGCAAGATGACATTGGAAGGTATTGGGAGGGAGGACTGGAAAGGGACTGATACTGGGAAGGGTTAATAGGACTGGAAATAGGCTAATGGAAAGAAGTGAAGAAAAGAAGCGAAAAGAAATGGCAGATGGACCATAGACCACAAAAAGAGAACTAAGAGAAGACAGGGAAGCAGAAGCCTCAGATCGGGACCAGCATGATCAGAGAATAAAATGGTCAGACAACAAAGGTAGAAATTTTATTTTTTTTAATTTTTTTTTATTTTTAGTGATTGGACTTTGTGTTATCTTTATATTTTACACTGTATGGGGAACTGCCTATTTATCTGATGTTGCACTGCTTGAAGAGCCTGGCTTCTTGGGGTTTCAGTTTAAATTTTGTCTACATATTTTTATTTTTTACTTTAGATTGTAAGTCACTTATTCTGTACTTGGTGAAGGTCTGTGTTCCGAGCGGGTGACTGTGCCCAGGTGTTCTGTTAATATAGAGTTTGTACATAAAGATCTATACTGTACTGTTGTAATTTGACATGTTCAGCTTTTTAAACAGGTGTATGGATGTTTCAGGGCACACTGTAGCATTTACAGTGACGGGTTTTTTTGGTGAGCTCCTTATGTGATTTTTGGAAGTTGGTGCTGATATGGTATGGTATGGTAGATTTGCTCTATAGATACTTAGTGACTTTGTTGTAGGGTTTTGTATAAGTTCACAATATGCCTGGTACTGGAAAATGTTTGTTGTTGTTAGTGAGATGATCAGAATCAGAATTTTTATTTTTTTAAAAAATATTGAGTTCTGTGGGTGAATGTCCCGGTTCTGCCCTGCAACCACTGTTGAAGGGGGTTCTGTGGATGCAAAATATATGAATATATGTTGGAAAAAAAAAAGCAATAACCAAAATGCAGTTTGTTGTTGCTGTTAAGTGCCGTCGAGTCGGAGTCGACTCATGGCGACCCTCTGGATAGCTATCCTAAATTGTGTTCGGTCTTCAGTCAGGTGGCTCATTGTTGACAGGTACCCGTAGCTGCTGTTATTGTATCGATCCATATCATTGCTGGCCTTCCTCTTTTGCGTTGACCTTCTATCTTGCCAAGCATGATGTCTTTCTCTAATGATCTCTCTCTTCGCATGATGTGTCCAAAGTATGAAAGTTGAAGTCTTGTCATCTAAGCTTCTAAAGAAAGCTTAGGTTTGATCTCCTCTAGTTCCGACTGTTTTTTTTTCTTCGGGCAGTCCATGGTATACACAGTATTCACCACCAACACCATAATTCAAAGGCATCAATTTTCTTCCTGTCTATCTTTTTCACTGTCCAGCTTTCACATCCATATGATGTTATTGAAAATACCATGACTTGAGTCATCTTTGTATGGAGAGAGACATCTCTGCTCTTGAGAATCTTATCTAGGTCTTTCATAGCCATTCTGCCAAGAGCAATGTGTCGTCTGATTTCTTGACTGCTTGTTGCTTCTTTATTGATAGTTGATCCAAGTAGGTTAAAGTTGTTCACAATTTCAATTTCTTCTCCTTCATCGATGAACCTGTTGATTATGCCAGTTGTCATGATCTTTGTCTTCTTTACATTAAGGTGCAGGCCCATTTTGAGACTATGTTCTTTGATTGTGAGAAGCAAATGTTTCAGATCATCTTCACTTTCAGCCAGTAATGTGGTATCATAGAAACATAGAAACATGATGACAGAAAAAGACCACAAGGCCCATCTAGTCTGTCCTTCCATAACAACAACTACAACAGTCCACTTTTTACCTTTAGAGATCCTCTGTGTTGGTCCCATGCTTTTTTGAATTCAGTTACTGTCCTCATCTCTACCACCTCCACTGGGAGACTATTCCACGGATCCACTACTCTTTCCGTAAAGAAATATTTCCGCATATCATTCCTGAATCTATCTCCCTTCACCCTCATCCCATGTCCCCTCGTAGCAGAACTTGCTTTCAATTGAAAGAGGCTCTCTCCCTGAACATTTATGCCACGGAGGTATTTAAACATCTCAATCATATCACCTCTATCCCGCCTTTCCTCTAAGGTGTACATATTAAGATCCTTAAGTCTGTCCTCATATGCTTTATAATGAAGCCCATTAATCATTTTAGTAGCAACCCTCTGCACCGACTCCATCCTGTTCACATCCTTTTGAAGGTGCGGTCTCCAGAATTGCACACCATACTCCAAATGAGGTCGCACCAAAGACTTATACAGAGGCATTATCACCTCCTTTTTTCTGCTAGCCATTCCTCTCCATATGCACCCAAGCATCCTTCTAGCTTTTGCCGTCACCTTTTCTACCTGTTTAGCTACTTTAAGATCATTAGACACAACCACGCCTAGGTCCCGCTCTTCTTTAGTGGACAAAAGTACTTCACGTCCTATTACTGTATTGCTCCCTTGGATTGCTGCAGCCCAAATGCATGACCTTACATTTTTTAACATTAAATCCCAGCTGCCAAATTCTAGACCATTCTTCAAGCTTAGCTAGATCCCTCCTCATGTTATCTACACCTTCCTGGGTGTCTACTCTATTGCAGATTTTGGTATCATCCGCAAAGAGGCAAACCTTACCCGACAGCCCTTCCGCTATATCACTAACAAAGATGTTAAAAAGAATCGGACCAAGGACAGATCCCTGGGGCACACCACTGGTAACATCCTTCTCCTCAGAGTGAGCTCCATTTACTTGTACTCTTTGTCGCCTCCCACCCAACCAATTTCTAACCCAAGCAGTAACTTTAGGGTCCATCCCTACGGTGCTCAGTTTGTTTATAAGTCGCCTGTGAGGAACAGTGTCAAAGGCTTTACTGAAATCTAAATACACCACATCTAGAGCTCTCCCTCGGTCCAACTCCCTGGTCACCCAGTCAAAGAAATCAATCAGATTTGTCTGACAAGACCTGCCTCTGGTGAATCCATGCTGCCTCAGATCCTGTAATCCGCTGGACTCCAGAAACCTCACTATTTTCTCTTTCAGCAGCGTTTCCAATAATTTACTTACCACTGAAGTTAAACTAACCGGCCTGTAGTTTTCAACCCCATCCTTACTTCCGCTTTTGTGTAAAGGCACCACATGAGCCTCTCTCCAGTCCTTTGGCACCACTCCCGACTCCAACGAGGCATTGAAAAGGTCAGTCAGTGGAGTTGCTAGAACGTCCCCAAGTTCCCTCAGTATTCTAGGGTGTATCCCATCCGGTCCCATCGCTTTGTCTACTTTAAGTTGAGCTAGTTTCTCACGAACACAGTCTTCTGAAAATTGTTCAAGATGTCCCTCGCTTCTGTTCTTATTTGTGGGTGTTTTCTGAGGTCCTGCTCCTGGTTCTTCATCTGTGAACACAGAACAAAAATATTTGTTAAGCAATTCTGCTTTATCCTTATCAGCTTCTACATATTCCCCCCCTGCACCCTTGAGTCTGACAATACCACTTTTGCCCTTCCTCTTCTCATTAATATATCTGAAAAATGTCTTATCCCCCCATTTTATTGCATTGGCTATTTCCTCCTCCTTTTGAATCTTTGCCTTCTTGACTACTTTGCTAGCTTCTCTAAGTTTTTCCAAATACAGATGCCTGTCTTCCTCTCTCTGTGATCTCTTGTATTTCATGAAGGCCTCCCTCTTTTTCTTCACTTTTTCAGCTACTTCCTTCGAAAACCATAGCGGTCTCCTGTTCCTTTTGCATTTATTTACCATTTTAACAAAAAGGTTGGTTGCCTTTAAAACACCCCCTTTCAGCTTTGCCCACTGTTTTTCTACATCCCCCAGCTCTTCCCATCCCACTAACGACTCCCTGAGGTATTGGCCCATCTTCGCAAAGTTAGTCTTCCTAAAGTCTAAGATCTTCACCTTCGAATGGATTCTAATAGCCTTAGTCCTAATATTGAACCACACCATCTGGTGATCACTGGATGCAAAATGATCTCCCACTACAACATCAGAAACACTTTCACCATTGGTAAGCACCAAGTCCAGTATGGCCCCTTCACGTGTGGGGTCTGTTACCAATTGCCTGAATAGTTCTCCCTGTAGAGAATCCAGGATCTCCTTACTTCTAGATGATACTGCAGCAGGAATGTGCCAATCAACATCTGGCATATTGAAATCTCCTAGCAGTAGCACTTCCCCTTTCCTAGCAATGCTGCGTATGTCTTCAATTACTCTCTGTCCACCTCTTCCTATGTGGGGAGGTCTGTATATCACACCAATGCAAATAGATTTCTCTTTCCCTCTTTCTAGTTTAACCCACAATGCCTCCTCTCTCCCTTTTAAGCTCTGTAATTCCAAAGCTTTAATAGTAATTTTTACATATAGTGCCACTCCGCCTCCTCCCCTTCTCATACCCTGTCCTTCTGAATAAAGTATAGCCAGGTATAGTTACATCCCAGTCATGATTTTCTGTGAACCATGTTTCTGTAACTGCCACTAAATCCAAGTCAGCCACTCCCACCAAAGCTTCAACTTCAGGGATCTTATTTCCCATGCTACGGGCATTAATACACACTGCTTTCCATATGTTACCCCATGTTACCCATTTCCATAAAGGTATTTAATGTATCACCTACCTGGGGGCTTTCACTTACCTGGGGGCTTTCTTCACCCATCCCCAACGAATCTAGTTTAAAGCCCTCTTCAGATTCGTATCATGAGCATAGCGAAGGTTGTTCATGAGTCTTCAACCAATCTTCACACCTCTGTTGTCTTCATACAATCCTGCTTCTCTGATGATTTGTTCTGCATATAAATTAAACAGGTAGGGGGAAAGTATGCAGCCTTGTCTTACACCTTTGCTTTTTTTAAACCATTCTGTTTCTCCTAGTTCCGTTCGAACTGTTGCTTCTTGATCAATGTACAGATTGTGCAAGAGTACGATCAGGTGTTCTGGTATACCCATGCTTCTTAATGTGGCCCAGAGTTTCTCACGGTTTACATAGTCAAAAGCTTTGCTATAGTCGATAAAGCACAAATAGTATTTGGTATTCTTTAGTCTTTTCAAGGATCCATCTCACATTCGCAATGATGTCTCTCATTCCTCGCCCTTTCCTGAACCCTGCTTGCACTTCAGGTAGTTCTTGTTCCAGGTATGGTTGTACTCTCTTTTGAATAATCTTCAGTAGAATCTTGCTGGCATGTGGGATCAGAGCGACCTGCGCGATAATTTCCACTGTCAGTTGGATCACCTTTTTTAGTATTGGTATAAACACAGATCTTTTCCAGTCAGTTGGCCATGATGTTGTCTTCCATATTTCTTGGCAAGAGCCTTGTAAGTACGGTAACAGCTGCATCAGATTGCTGTAATACCTCTATGGGAATGCTATCAATGCCTGGTGCTTTGTTCTTGATAAGGCTTTCAATGCTGCTTCAACTTCTTCTTTCATCATCAATGATACCAGATCATAAGGTGCAGGTTGAAACAGCTGTTGGTCCACTTGATCTTTATCATATAAAAACTCTGTATATTCCTTCCATCTTCTCTTGATCTTCTCAGCATCATTCAGCATAGAACCTTGAGCATCTTGAAACATTCCAATTTGAGGCTCTGAAACTTTTTCTTTAACTCTCGTAGCTTTAGGAAAGCCGATCTTGTTCTTCCTCTAATAGTTTCTGCTTCTATTTCCTTGCATGCGTCATTGTAGTACATTTCCTTGTCCTGTCTTGCTGCATGTTGGAAATCGCTATTGAGTTCTGTGATTGTCTTTCTTTCTCTATGGCTTTAGCTTCTCTGCGTTTCTGGGCAATTTTCAGAGTTTCTTCCGCATCCATTTTGGCCATTTTTTCTTTTTCACCTTTTGTAGAGACTTCTCGCTTTCTTCCAACACAACCTTCTGATGTCCTTCCATAACTCTTCTGGAGCTCTGTCATTTGTATCTAAAGAAATTGTAACACCCAATTTTTAAAAAGGGTTCCAGGGGTGATCCGGGAAACTACAGACCGGTGAGCCTGACATCAGTACCGGGAAAAATGGTAGAAAAACATCATAAAGGATAAAATTACTCAGCATGTGTAGATAAGTCATGGCCTAATGGGAGACAGCCAGGATACACAAGGAGGAGCGCCTGCTCTTGCAGACAACCACAGGGAAACACAGGAAGCAAGAGTCGTGGATGGGTGAAATAAGTTTATTGAAAACCCCTACGCGTTTCGGCCGTAGCCTTCCTCAGGGGGCACACAGCTAAAACAAATATTGTGAATACTAAACATGACACACATGTGATAAAGCATTTTAGCCATTTATAGAAGTGAGTCTTTATGGCAATGCTCATTTTAAACTGAGACCTCTGAGGAAGGTGACATTACCTCTGATCTATATATTGTTAATAGTGAACGAGTTTTTTTCATAAGACACATGTTAAAATCCTCGGCCCAGTTGCAGCGGCAGCCAAGAGAGCAAATAGAATGCTAGGTATCATAAGGAAAGGAATGGAAAATAAAACAAAGGATATTATAATGCCTCTGTATCGTTCCATGGTACTAAACAAATACTAAAGTCAGATCCATGGTACGACCGCACCTTGAATATTGTGTGCAATTCTGGTCGCCGTAATCTTAAAAAGGATATAGCATTGTTAGAAAAGGTACAGAGAAGAGCCACCAAAATAATAAAGGGGATGGAAGGCTACTCCTATGAAGAGAGGCTACAAAGGTTAGGGCTCTTTAACCTGGAAAAGAGACGGCTGAGGGGAGATATGATAGAGGTCTATAAATTAATGAATGTAGTGGAACGGGTAAACGTAGATCAATTGTTTACACTATCAGAATATAGAAAGACTAGGGGACATGTAATGAAGCTACAGGATAAACTATTTAAGACAAATAAGAGAAAATATTTTTTCACTCAACATGGAATCAAACTCTGGAATTTGTTACAAGAGGATGTATTAAGAGCTGTTAGTGTAGCCGGGTTTAAAAAAGGTTTGGACAAGTCCTGGAGGAAAGGTCCAAAAACATATTAAAAAGGGACCCAGGATATGAATGCTTGACCCAATACAAGCATTGTGGAACCTGTGTCTTTTGGGATACTGCTAGGTACGTATGACCTAGATTGGCCACTGTTGGAAACAGGATACTGGGCTTGAGGACCTTGGTCTGACCAGTATGGCATATCCTATGTTCTTATGTTCTCAGTCCCACTGGTCAAAGGCTGCAGGAAGCCGGATCTGCTCCTGTTAGTAGGTCACCTGCAGACTAGCAGTAATGCTGGAAGTAGGCCTGGAAAACCTCAGCTGCCACCCACCAAGGTCTGACATTAACCAGCAGAAGGCACAGTCAGACTGTATCTGCTGCACCCCACCAGGTGTTCCAGCCATGCACATACTAACTGCAGACAGTCCGCTAGCCAGTCCATATTGCATGTTCACAGAGGAACTATGCGTACCCGGAGTTGGGATATACAGCACAGACACCAAGCAGGTGATTGGGCCACAGAACAAGGAACACACAGATATCACTAGAGACAGGTACTATATAGCACTATGTGGGAACATAGCCATGCCATGGTCACTGCTCGGCCAGAGTGAGAATGTCCTCCCAGCATGACATGCTGTGGCCACCCTGTCCATGCAGGTGGTGGTCAGGCACTATGGTGTCCCAGCCATTGCCCTACCCCCGATGTTTATGTTTATTTCACTTGATTGACCACCCTTCTGTGGTAATCAGAGTGGTTTACAATGCATAAATTAACAAAGTGAGGCACAAGGCCGGAAAATCAAAAAGAAATTTACAATTTTCGATAGGGCCATACCACAATACTTTGCTCCTCAGTAAGCACATTTTGCAGGCTAATGCTGGAAACAGTGTATCTATTGTGTGCCCAGTGAGGAGTAGGAAGCCACAAAACAATGGATAGACATACACACACACACTCCTATTGCAGCATTGTGCAAAGATACGGGTGGTTGTCAACCCTGCCCCCTACACTGGTCCTGATCACAGTGCAGGCATTGCCAATGTGTGCAGGAGCTAATAGTAGTGCTCTGGTGATAACTGCTGCTCCGTGCTGGTGCCAACACCCTGACTCTCAATGAAGCTTTGGATAGTGGAGCTTCTGTGTGGGTGTTTGTACCCCTGTTGGCTGATGCTTTGGGTATTGCACATGTTGATGTTGTATCTGCAATGTAGGGATATGCTCTGCAAGATCTACAGCTAGGACCTGAACCTGTGACCCTCTGCTCCAAGACACACTAGCTGTGTGTACTGAACCACACTGTTGCCACAATGTCATAACAGTCCCTGGAGCTATATTTGCTTTACATCAGACAGACCTTGTTTGCTGCACTGCACACCACGCACTAGAACAGGGCATGGCCTTGGTCCACTGCAGGTGGGTGCCACTGCCCCCTCTGCCACCAACACCCCCCCCCCCACCATGCTGACATGGCCATATGCTATCAGTGCTGGTAGTGTGCAGACCCAGCTCATCCAATGTGCAGGTAGGTGGGTGCCTAGGGTGCAGGGTCTGGGGTGGGGAGGCATACATGGACATCCGCACATCCCCCCCATTATCACCTGCAATGTTATGTTCCTTCCTTATGGGGGAGAGATGGCTGGGGGGTGTCAGGTTGGTGAACTAGCAACTATTGGCTAGGGTGGACCTGCTAAACATATGTAGATTGTATTATGCCAGCAGACTGTGGACATGCTAGGGAATGTAATATGGGTAAAGTATATCCAGTTTGGATTACTGGGTTTATACATGTTTCAGACAATGCATGGTCACACCCTGCACTGCCTTACCAGGGCTGTAGTAAGGGTGATCATTTAGCTGGGTTTACGAACAGTTTGGGACGTATCATGGGGAAGGTCCACAGACTGTTGTTAGAGTGGTCCCCAGATGTGCACTGCTTGCCCCATTACAGGCATTGTGGTTCCTGTGTGATGTTTGGGTATCTGCTGGGTACATATCCTGGATGGGACACTGTGGAACCAGACTACTGGGCATGTTTGAACTTGGTCAGATGCTGTCTTGCTGATTTCCAGTTTTTGTGTTCCTATGTGCCACCTAGGCAACAACCTAGTCCACCCTGTGCTCCAGCTGCCTCCTGGAGCCCTCTTTGTCCCATTTGCAGCCCCTTTGTCCCATTTGCACCAACCTGCACCACCTGCAGCCCCCTTTGTCCCATTTGCACCAACACCACAGTGCCTTTTCATAATTGGGCACTATGCTGTTGCTGCAAAGAGGGCACTACTGTCACTTTTCTTGGGCTCCCTGTCTGTGCTGTACATTGCTGACACTAAAATGGTCTCTCTCTCTCCTGCAAATGTGCATTTACCAACCAGTTTTCACTGGCAGTAAAGTCCTGGCATTAATGTTCCAGTGTTAGTGTAGCGGGGGCTTCTCTCCACCCACTTCCTGCCCATTGACCCCTTCTCTCTACCCTCTGGGATATTTACCACTGCTGGTAACGTTACCATGCGTTAATGTTACATTAGGTAACATT